>BSBK01004935.1:0-372500 GCA_027943335.1 Chamaecyparis obtusa | reverse complement strand
AATCAAGGCTTATTAATGCAGGAGCATCTCAGGTCCTTGGCAATCCTATGTCACCAAAAACAAGTTTGATTTTTTTGTGCTGATCAGTTCCTTCTTTAACCGAGTTGGCTTGGTAGTTGCTCGAGTTCCCTCTTTGACCGAGTTGGTCAGTTAATTCCCTGGCATTCGGTTATCCTTTCCTGGTGCTTGGTTATCCTTGCTTACCAAGTTGTTTGTTTTAGTTTTCTGTCGTGGCTAACTTGTGCACTTAATTATGGTCATGGATTTAATGATGGTATCGATCATTGGGAAGCATGTGGAGCTAGATCTGGTCATCCCTTCCATTTATGGTGGATCTGAAGGCCAACTTGTTTCGGTAGCCTCTTGTATATAATTTAGTCATTGGTTGTAGTTTTAGGACAAGATCTTAGATCTAGAAGATTAATGGTATCAGATTAGAAGTTTGAAGGTAGTTCTAAATCCTTGCATGTTGGAGGAATGTTCTAATTGAATTTTAATATCTAGCCCTAACCAGGAATGCCTTACAGCCTGACATGTATGAATCTATTTGATGATATATAAGGATCTAATCTTCATTCTCTCTCTCACTTTGTGACTTGTTGGATTCCGTGTGTGAACTATGTAAGGTAAATTTGGATTAGGGTGTGCCTTTGGCCCCTCATCCCTACCTACCTTGCATCAGGTGGTATCAGAGAAAAGGTGAGATCTGGATCTATATTTGCAAATCTAGGTTTGAGGGTTCCTTCTTCTCAAACCCTAGTTGATTTATTATAGGGTAGCAGATTGTGATCTGGCCTATAATTGCAGAGGGTTTCAACATGGTTCATGGGAGGTGAGATGCGGATCCAAGATTGGAGGACATGTTGAGACAACTTGTTGCTAGGTTAGAAGCTATTGAGACAGGCCAGCGTAGAGAAAGACATCTTGAAGATGTTAGTGATGATGAAATTGAGAAAGAACAAGGTGATGTAGAACCTGCACCTGTGATGGATCAAGGTAAGGAAATATTGTTGAAGGCTTTGACAAATCTGAAGTCTACACCACATTTCAATCCTCCTGAGTACAATGGAAGGCTAGATTTAGATGAATTGGTGGATTGGATCACTAAGATGGAAAAGTACTTTGAGTATGAAAATCTCCCTGAGGAAAAGAAGGTGAAGATTGCAAGCACAAAGTTGAAGATTCATGCATCCTTGTGGTGGGAGCATCTGTAGTTGGACAGAAAGAGGAAAGGAAAAGACAAAATTAAGGTATGGAATAAGATGGTAAATAAGTTGAAAGGAAATTTTTTACCTTGTGATTTTTAGATTAACCTAGTTAGGCAAATACAAAGTTTGAGGTAGAAAGATAGATCAGAAAAAGATTATACTGAGTAATTCTATAGATTAGATATCAAATCTAGACATGATGAAGATTAAGTGGAAAGAATTTCTAGGTACCTAAATGAATTGAGAGTTTCCATCCAAGAAGAAATTAGCTTGGTTAAGTTGGAAAACATTGAGGAAGCTTATTAGTTTTCCTTGAAAGCTGAGGAGAAATTGAACAAAAGACATGAGAAAAGACAAATAGGTAGAGGTGGTAGATTCCCTAGAGGTAGAGGTAGATCTTATGCTGAAAACAATAGATCTGATCCGGAAAAGACAAATCTAGATAAAGGCAAGACTGAGTGGAAAGTTGAAAGTTCATCTAGAGGAAGATGCAATAACTACTAAGGTGGTTATAACAGAGGTGGATTTCAAGGAACTTGTTACAAGTATGGAGAAGAAGGACATAGATCATTTGAATGTACACATGCAAGTAAGAAGTTCAGTAGCAGTAGAAATGCTTTGGTGCAAGAAGATTCACCAAATGAACCTGAGAAGGAGAAGAACTTGATGGTAAGGAGAGCACTTTGGAGTGAAAGTAATAAGGAAGATTCGGCAAGGAAAAGTTTGTTCAAGACTAGATGTAGAGTTTGTGATGAAGTGTGGAAGTTAATCATTGATAGTGGAAGCTCAGAGAACTTGGCATTTGAGGAAATGGTTACAAAGTTGCAGTTGGAAAGGTTGAAACATCTGAATCCCTATAAAATTTCATGGATCAAGGGTGAGCATACATTCTTGGTAAGTGAACAATATTATGTGAATTTGAAAATTGGAAAGTACTATGATAAGGTGTTATGTGATATCATGCCTATGGATTGTTGTCATATTTTGTTGGGTAGACCTTGGCAATATGATAGACATGCTATATATGATGGAAGATTGCATAAATATACTATTTGGGCTGATGGGAGAAGACAAATCTTGTTGCCTTTGATTGAAGAACCTGTTAGTAGTGTTTTTACATCTGTGAAAGTTTTTTTGATGTAAGGAAGAAAGTTTGTTAAGGATTTGAAGAAGAATGATGTATGTTTTGTTGTGATACCTAACAAACAGAGTAAGAAAATAAAGGATAGAATCCCTGAAGAGATTGATAAGATACTCACCGAGTATAGAGAGATCATTTTTGATAATGTACCTGATGATTTTGCACCGAAGAGAAGCATTGATCATTCCATGAATTTAATCCCTGGAGCTAATTTACCGAATAAGGCACCACATCGGTTGACACCTACCAAGAATCAGGAATTGAACCGACAGATTCAAGAATTATTGCAAAAAGGTTTGATCTGATAAAGTTTGAGTCCTTGTGCAGTACTAGTTGTATTGGCACCTAAGAAGAATGGAGAATGGTGAATGTGTACGGATTCCAGAGCAATCTACAAGATAACAGTGAAATATAGGTTTCCTATACCGAGAATGGATGACATAATGGATAGTTTGATTAGAGAAAAGTATTTTACCAAAATTGATTTGAAAAGAAGATATCATCATATCAAAATCAGAGAAGGTGATAAGTGGAAGACTACTTTAAGACAAGAGAAGGTTTGTATGAGTGGTTGGTTATGCCTTTTGGTTTAACTAATGCACTGAGTACTTTTATGAGATTGATGAATGAAGTTTTGAAGAAATTCTTAGGTAAATTTGTGATTATATACCTAGATGATATTTTGATATTTAGTAAAACCAAAGAAGAGCATTTTTTCATGTTAAACAAGTATTGTAGAGATTGAAAGAAGAAAAGTTTCTAATAAATTTGAAAAAGTGTTCTTTCATGAAAGAAGAGAATGTGTATTTGGGATTTGTGATTTCAGTTGATGGTTTGAAAATGGATCCTGAAAAGGTTGAAGCTATTTTGAATTGTCCTACACCTGAGAATGATAGTGAGGTAAGATCATTTCATGTTTTGGCAATTTTTTACTGAAATTTCATTAGGAGTTTCAATTCAATTTGTAATGCTATGACTGAGACTATGAGATGAGATAAAAGATAATCCAAGTGGAGACATGGAGATGATAAAAGTTTTGAGACTCTGAAGCAGAAGGTTGTTGAATTTCCTGTGTTAGCATTGCTTGATTTAAATAAGGTATTTCAAGTTGAATGTGATGCAAGTGGTAGTGCAATAGGAGTTGTGTTGAGTTAAGAAGGTAAACCTGTTGCTTTCTTTAGTGAAAAGTTGAATGATGCAAAAAGGAAATATTATGTATGTGATCAAGAATTCTATGTTATTGTTTAAGCCCTAAAGAAATGGCTCTATTATTTGATACCGAGTAAATTTGTGTTGTATACTAATCATATGGATTTACAGTATTTGGGTAGTCAAAATAAGTTGAATCAGAGACATGAAATGGGTTGAATATTTGTAGAGTTATACATTTGTGATAAAACATATGAGTGGAGTCACTAACCAAGTTGTTGATGCATTGAGTAGAAGATCTTTGATGATCGAGATGAGAATTGAAGTTCTTGGTTTTGATGATATGAAAGTATTGTATCAAACTGATCCTAATTTTTCTGAGCCATGGAGAAAGTGCAGAGCACCTATTCAAGATCAACCAAGTACTAAATGGGAAGACTATTTCATTCAAGAAGGTATATTGTTTAAAGATATTCAATTGTGTATACTGAGAGGATCAATGATAACTAATTTGATAAAGGAGAAACATAGTAGTGGTTTGGCTGGACATTTTGGCATTGACAAGACATTGGATTTTCTTAAGGAGAAATACTTTTGGCCGCAGTTGTATAGGGATGCTCAGAAATTTGTGAGAAGTTGTGGAATTTGTCAAGTTGCAAAGGGAGTAAATCAAAATACTGCATTATATATACCAATTTATGTTCCTGAGAAACCTTGGATTAATATCAATATGGATTTTGTTCTTGGCTTACGGAAGATAGTAAGAGGTAATGATTTTATATTTGTTGTTGTGGATAGATTTTCTAAGATGGCACATTTTATACCCTATAGAAAGACATCAGATGCAGTGCATATAGCATATCTTTTCTTTAAGGAAATTGTCAGATTACATGGATTACCAAGGAGTATCATCTCTAATCGAGACAGTAAATTTGTTGGATACTTTTGGAAGACTCTTGGGAGAAAGTTGGGCACCAAGTTGAGGTATAGTTATACATTTCACTTATAGACTGATGGACAAATAGGGGTTGTGAATAAAAGTTTGGGTAATATTTTGAGATGTTTAGTTGGAGATACACTGAGTAATTGGGATTCTATGTTGGCACAAGTAGAGTTTGCATACAATAATTCAGTAAATAGGAGTATTGGAAAAACACCTTTTGAGATTGTAAATGGCATACAACCGAGAGGTATATCAGATTTGAAGGATATTGTTGGTGAAGAAAAGAGAAGTGCTGATGGAGTAAAGTTTGCTGAGTTCATGAAGACATTGCATGAAGAAATGAAACATAAATTGGAGAAAAGTAATAAAAAATACAAAGACAGAGCTGATAGATCAAGAAGACATAAGACTTTTGCAATTGGGGATGAAGTAATGGTACACTTGAAGAATGGCAGATTTCCTATTGGAACATATGCAAAGCTAAAAATAAAGAAGTTTGGTCCTTGCAAGATATTGAGGAGATTTGACAATGGAAATGCTTATGAGATTGAATTACCTAACAACATGGATATATCACCTATATTCAACATTGTTGATTTGTATGAGTATCATGAATTAGATAAAGAAATGACAGTATAGAATGATTATCCTAAGAAACAGACAGAAGAAGTTGAGAAGATATTGGAACAAAGAGTTGATGGAAGCACAAGAGGAAAATAGTATATGGAATATCTGGTAAAGTGAAAGAATAGACCGATTGAAGACAGTTCACAGATTTCACAATCTGAGTTGGATTCAACTTGGGTTGTACCTACTACATGATTCGGAGAATCATTTCAAACAACCCCGGGTGTTTGATGCAGGAGCATCTCGAGTCCTTGGCAATCCCGTGTCACCAAAAACAAGTTTGAGTTTTATGTGTTGCTCAATTCCTTCTTTGACCGAGTTGGCTTGGTAGTTTCTCGAGTTCCTTCTTTAACCGAGTTGATTGATTAATTCCCTGGTGCTCGGTTATCCTTTCCTAACGCTCGGTTATCTTTTCTTACCAAGTTGTTTGTTTTGGTTTTCTGTTGAGTCTGACTTGTGCACTTAATTGTGGTCACAAATTTAATGTTGGTATCAATCATTGGGAAGCGTGTGGACCTAGATCTGGTCATCCCTTCCATTTATGGTGGTTCTGAAGGCCGACTTGTTTTGGTAGCCTCTTGTATATAATGTAGTTGTTGGTTGTAGTTTTAGGATAGGATCTTAGAGCTAGAATATTAATGGTATCAAATTAGAAGTTTGAAGGTAGTTCTGAATCCTCGCATGTTGGAGGACTATTGTAATTGAATAGTAATATCTGGCCCTAATTGGGAAGGCCTTACAGCCCGACATGTAATCTATTTGATGAAATATAAGGATCTGATCTGCATTCTTTCTCTCACTTTATGAGTTGTTGGCTTCCGTGTGTGATCTCTGCAAGGTAGATTTGGATTAGGGTGTGCCTTTGGCCCCTCATCCCTACCTACCTTGCATCACTTATGCTTAGCTATAATCAAGCAGTGATCATGTATAAGCTATATGTGCAATACTATGAGGGTCAACTTATCAAAGGGATACTTAGGGAGCTTGGTTTGTTGTAATGTGCAATTTGTGACCCTTATGGATGTGAATATTTTGAATTGAATGTAATAATTCCCATATTTCTTGATATGGGCAACTACCTTCAGTGATATCATGTTTGAGGTGAACCCTATGCAAATTCACTCTATCCAGCTAACTACTTTTCCTCAGACTCTTAAGATAGTTCTCATTGATATAAGACTCAATATCAAGTTTTTCCTAGTATAATTTCTTTGCATTCTCCTTAGAAACCTTTCCATACTCATCATAAATGGATATTTTTAAAATACTCCCAATAGATTGTCAGGCATGATGTCGAGGATCACCTCATACATTTTTTTGAATACCCTCCTTTCCTTAGGGTTATATTTTTATGTACATGCAATTATCAAATAAGTAGAATATATAGAAAAAAAAACCTATTGCTTGGCTTAACCTTGAGTGGACTAAGGAAGTAGCATCTAGAGTTCTCTCATTAGGATTGTTTATGCACTTGTCAAATGTTGGTTATTGTATTTTCTATTTTAGGTGAAAAATAAGTAATCACTTGTGCATCATCTCAAAATGTTAGACCCTTGTTGATTTCTTGTTTTATGTCATTAATCCAATTATGTTTGATGTAATGTACATTGCAAATAAGGATGACTCATGCTTCATTCTTTAGTGAAAAATAATACATGAATTTTCTAATATGCTTGGATCTAATATTAATGATGAATAATGATCTAGGTAATTTTGAAATTCAAGGATGTGGCCATATGAATAATTTGTGTGAGCTACATCATTTAAAATAAAACTATTAGGAAGATATTAAAAAATTAAAATTTCACTAGCACAAAAAGAATGAATGAATGTCTTACAGTTCTTAAGGGAAATAGACAAATTTCTTAGTAGTCTTATAACTTATCGTAAGAAAATAAGTTAATATTTTAAACCTCTATAAAGCCCTATTATCTCAAAAGTATAAAAAATATATGAAATATTTGACTTTTGTCACTACGTTACGGATCAAGATATCTCTATAAGTCGTTTGATGGCCTTTGGCATTTTATTATAGGTAGATAAATTGAACCAATCTTCAAAGATACATTCATCATTATTTTGTCATCTATAAGATTCATGAATTAGATTGTCATCTATAAGATTCATGAATTAGACCTAAAACAATAATTTAAATTCTCCTTAACCAATGAAATGAGGATTCTAATATCTCAAATAATTTTAAACAAACAAGTTGAATGTTTGCTAATTTCTTATAGTTTAAAAAGATTCAATGTATACATATTTTATTTTTCAAATTCTTGCAAGCCATTTTCATTTTATATATACACTCAATCATATTTGGTAGTCTTACAATTCTTAAGGGCAAGAGACAAATCCCTTAGTAGTGTTAGAACTTATCGTAAGTGAACAAGTTTATATTTTTAAAGCTCTATAAAACCCTATTATCTCAAAAGTATAAAAAATCTAAGAAATATTTGACTTTTTTTTATGGCCTTTTGACATGTTATTATAGATAGATAAATTGAACCAATCTTCAAAGATACATTCATCATTCTCTAGTCATCTATAAGATTCATGAATCATCATCTATAAGATTCATAAATTAGACCTAAAACAATAATTTATTCTCCTTATCCAAATGAAATAAGGATTCTAATATCCCAAATAATTTTAAACAAACAATTTGAATGTTTGCTAATTTCTTATAGTTTAAAAAGATTAATGTATACATATTTTGTTTTTCAAATTCTTGGAAGCCATTTTCATTTTATATATACACTCAATCATATTTGGTAGTTTGTCCATTCCATCAATATAAGTTATAACATACTAACCCAACATGCGAATCTTAAATATAAATCAATGGAAAGCTTAATATAAAAAGAATCCCCATAATTTAGTAATATTGGCTATATACGTCCCCCAAAGTTGATATAAATGTCTAACACGTGACAAAACTGATGGTAGGAAGGTAAAGCGATAAGATGGCGAAGCGCCGGCTGTGGGAATCGAACCCACGACCACGTGGTTAAAAGCCAAATTATTTTTAAAAAGTTAAATTCCCTTAAAGAATTAGCACCCTAATATTTCTACACAATTTTCTTTCCCAGTCATAGACATTAACTACTTGCGGGATTTCTAAATTGTAGCCCTTATAACTAATATCTGGACCAGCGAAACTACCTGTGAATAGAAAATTGGTAGTCTTTGACTTTTTTGTTTTGAGCAATTTTAAATTTTAAATTTATTTGTGAGAATTTAAAAATTATAGATAAATAATGTATGGTTGTAAAATATTTCAAATTGGACAAGCTTTTTCTATTTTGGACAAGATATTTCAATTTTCTTGGAAAAAAATTCATGTATATTTTCATTTGGTAGAATTTTTTATATTTTTCTCTTTAAAGATATTGTTAAGTGAAAATGGATTTTGAAGTGCGAGGTATTAAACCACTTAGCATGTCAATAAGTTTGTTCTTAAGAGATATAATTTATAATTAATTGATTTACAAATTATCTTGTTATTTAATATAGACAAGTAAAAAGTTCTTCAAAACATTTATGTAGATTATATTTTGTAACTTATCAAATAGTGGGTTGGTATTGATGTGGTGTGATATTTAAGTTGTGATGTTGTTGTTCTTACCATGAAGGTTTATACCCTGTTGGGGTGTATTTGTTGAATGTTTAAATTGAGATGGCATCCCCCATTTACAACCTCACTAGTTCATAGCTCTAGGACAAAAGTATTCACCCCTTAAAAAAAACTTATATAATAGTGATGATAAATTAACAATTGTGATATAAAACATCAATATTATTAGAAATGTAGTCTACTATCTAGACAAGTTCTTATGACTTGGATGAAAAATAAATATCTTATAACTACTTATTTGTTTTAACCTTTTGCATACAAGAGCTAATCTAAAAATTGGGTTAGGTACATTGGACAAGTGCAATCAATTGGAATTCACTTCTTAAGATTTATGCTAGTGAGAACTTCCCCTTCACCAAAATTGATGAAACATGATTCTTGGTAGTTAGAAACATGGATTTCATGGTATGTGGGATAGTTTGGAGCACCTATATGCATGTTCATTTAGAGTGTAGTCATAAGCCTTAATTGAAAAGGTAAGTGTAGAGATTTCACCACTTACACAAATAACTATATGTGACAAATGTATTTGTCTTTCTGAATGTGTAAACCCTAGAGGAAAAAATAATTTAGTACCTTGGTGAGTTCATGATGAAGTGGCAAAGAAGATGCCAACAAAATAAGAAATTCATCCACTGTCACAAGAAAAAAACTGGAAGATCAATTAAACTTTGTATTTTTAATAAACTCATTATACATCCTTTTTTATTAGTAGGTACTATGGAAGTTGAAACTAGACCTATGTCTTGTGAAAATTTGTGGTTGAATGGGTTAGTTTTTTTAGCAAACTAGTGTGAAGAGGTTGGCATGTGTTATTTAAGATCCAATGAATAATTTTGATCATGTCGTATGTGCATTAAACATTTTAATAGTGGCATATGATGCATTTACATACACTTCCTATGTTTTATCATTCATCATAATATTTTCTAGTGAAATATTTTTGTTTGCCCCTCACTTGATGCATGTTTGTGATCTCTTTTCCTATTATTTTCCATGTAGAAATCATTTTATGTAAACATGTATTATTGTAAGGGTCATATGGCATGATCTTTGATTTATTAGTGGTTTTTTTGCATTTGTAGAGCTAGTATAGGTACATTAATAGTCTTGAGGCATTACCTTAGCCTTTTATAGACTATGCAATATAGGCAATGCATAGACAACAATTAAAGTTGTGTGCAAGGTATTCCATCCATTATATTTGTTAGAGTGAATTTATTGCCTTCTATCTAATCAAGGTGTTGTACCTTGTAAGTACCTAATGAAGTGACATACTTACATGTTAGGTTAACATAGGTCCATGACATCATTCTAGAAATTAGTTATAATGGGGTCATGCAACCTCATTTATTTTCATTTCCAAGGCATTTAATATTTGCACTAGGAATTTAATGTGTGTTCCATGTTTGATGTATCATTACATCACACCTTACCTATTTAATCATGGTGATTGTATGTTTGTTTAGCATATCACATATCTCAATATTCAACCAAGCTTGTTATCTTGTATACTCCCTTGAGGAAGGCATCACTATTTTCTCTAGTGATCTTGGAGTCTGTAGCTCTATCATGGTATCAGAGCCATGGCCATGCAAACTCGATCTCATATCTAAGGGTAGATATATTATTAAATGAGAGATTTTTTATTGTAGATTATTTCTAGCACATGTTGGAGAAGACCTAATCACACCATTAAGTCCAATATAATTCAAGATTTATTTTCAATTAATCTAAATCCAACTTTATTTTCCAAATTTACAAGGGTTTCAAGGTGGAACAAGTTGCCAAATATAGGAGGTCTATGAGTTTTTGGAGATGATTAGGCCAAAATAGACCATGTCACTACATCAAGAAGGTCCAATAACCCTAGTAATCCCTATCAAATTGTCAAAATTGACCATAGTGATTAAAGGTGTGAAGGATTTGTTTAGCCCATTTCATTGTTTGTATGTATGGATTTTGCACTATATGTGAATCATTATGTTAGTTGTAGTTTGTCATGTACCTTTATCTAGAGAAAAGGCATATACCAATAAATATTCATCCTCTAGTGGCATATCCAATCTACATGTACTATTATGTAAATTATAGCATTCTATCAACCTGTGTCATCGTGTATATGGGTATGGTTTTATTTTTTATTTTGACTTTTTAAAATATAAATATTTTGTATTTCATCATTTGAATTTTTCATTGAGTGCCTAGTGCGAGCACATGGTCATTTAGTTATCTAAGGCTTATGTTACTCCATATGGTGGGGCACCCAACCATAGTATTTGTGTGTTTCTAGGAATAAATGTAGCGAAGCTATGGGTTCAATTGTAATGTATGTTTCCAAAAGATTATCATCATTTCTTTACCTTCTATTTCTGCTATTGCATCAATAGTACGACTATGCTTAGATGTTAGTTTTGTCTTTCTTGCTTTCTTGATCAAAAGAACATCCCATAAAATTAATCATATCATATGGGGGAGCTATACCTCCAAAATTCAAAGTAATTTCATCTATTTAACATAGATCTTTCCAACTATTAGTTTGTTTTTCCTTTCATTCTAGGCATTTGTGACTCATTTTTAAAGTCATTTATTGAAAGGCAAAACTCTGAATGAACAGGTTTTTGGTGAATCTGCTGGGGAGGCAAAAAGATTGGTGATTTTATGTTATATGTTTAATAGTTCCTTTTCTTAATTAAGGTTGGCGACTCTATATTATTCCAGATCCTGAATCATGATTTGCGACCAATCAAGACAACTATATCTTTGTCCCATGATTGATGACAGCGACCGTGATGAGGATGAATAATATTTCTCTTGTGTTCCTATTAAAGGGAAACCTGTGCAAATTTAATTTTTGAAAAACTTTTATGGTGGCATGTAGTTCCAGTCACATAAAATTCATGCTTCCTTACTACAAGTTCTGCAAGAAGTAGAAAGAGAGACTCATGGTGAAAATGTCCTTCTTGATTTACGTATTCCAAAAACAAACGAACCAACATGCATGAGTAACAATACAATTGACGTATCTTGCACTCATGTAAATGGTCAAGTGTTAGAGAAAAGATATGAGGGTGAATCTATTGAGAGTCTTTCTTGTGAACTTATGATTTGTGGTAAAGGATGAAGAAACAAAGACCAAGGAGGAGAATGTCCCTCAAAATTTCTTAAAAGAACATCTAAAATTAGAGAGTTTTATTTTTTATTTCATCTTTTAGTGACTAGTGGGATTATGCAGAAGAGCACATAGTCCTTTGATGAAGGGTGCTCCCCTTAATACCACAAACACATAACAGAAATAGAGAAACAACAACAATAATATGCAAGAACAGAAAATTGGCTTCTTATTATCTCCACAAATGTGAAATTACAAACTTTCAGAATTACAATATGCAAAGCCACATGGGCATTCCCTTACAATATTCTGTAGGACAAAGCCTCGAATCAATACCCAGAACTATTCTGAACTGCCTAAGACAATAATACAGCCTTCCTTATATAGGCAATTTTCCACCGCCTGGGAAGGTTCCAGAATTTTAGCCAATAAGGCCGACCAAACTTAGAATTATTTTATTTTACATTTTATTACATCACAGTCGGCTCAAGATAACCTTTGAAACCCGAACAGAAATTTTGAAGAAAATTATTTTCCACCATTTCAGGTGGCCCAACTTCCGAAGACCATAAGTCATCACCAGTTGACCCGATCGGCTATTATAACCCCATTTCAGAAATGCCACGAAGCGCTCTACAGGCTTGACCCGCGCAAGTGCCTGTCATCCAAATTTTCAACCTCATCCGGGGCCTCTAAAGCCTTCAAAACTGAGTTCAAAGTTTATGTACCCTGCTGCCAATACCAAAAATCTTCAATATCTTCCAATATACACTTGATCTGGCAATGAAACTTTACTGGCAGACTTATATGACCAAAATGAACCTCCAAGAAAGAAATCAGATCATTCTGAGCACATACGAAAATTACCAAAAATAGTAACTTTCCATAAATAGCAGCTCTGCACAAAATAGCCCTTATTGAATATAAAAACAGAAATATTTTTTTGGGTGATGCAAGATTGCTCTTACACCCAGGATGCTCCTGCATCATCCTTGGCTGTGGAGATCATTTTTCTTGACCTAGAAGGTGAAGAAGAAGAATGTCAAGGAAATATTTATGTTAAAAAACATTCTATTGGGAATAATATATGCAAAAACGTATCTTCCATGTATCTGTATAATCATGCTCATGAAATCAAAGGATGTGTGCATGATGATATGAGTAATAAAAGAATTTCCCCTTTTTAGTCTATGACAAGTGATACTGTCAATTTCCTGTTGACTCCATAGTGGTTCTTCATAATTTTATTTAAGGATATTTTGTCCAGATTGGTCGCTAAGTCTCTCGTTGTATTGGTCACATAATGGAAATTGAAGAAGATCCTCTTCTATCAACCACTTTTCCATATCAACAAATATTTCTCTCATCTTGTCAACAGTTTCAAATAATAAACCTAGAGTATATTTGAGGTACAAGGGCTTCTGGCCCTACTATTTTGTAAATAAAATTTTGGTGTGTCACAGGTAGTTGGCTTTCCAGTTTTGGCATTTTAAGTTTTTCCTTGTTCCCCTCTACCCTCTACAAGTAACTCCATGTACTATGTCTATTCCCTTTGACTTTGTAACCCAATAGAACTAGGCACTATTCTTTCTTTTGAGTTATGATAATTCTCTCCGTCCTTGTAGTTCTCATCCTATTCAAATCCTATTGTTACCCCTAATTGGAGAATTATCCATATTTAAAACTTTTTGACATTAGACCTATTCAAGAGGTCCTTTTGTTATGTCATATTATTGCATCCCTAGGGAAGATTAAGAATAATTCTACCCTCAGCCCTGTTCCTAAGTTAAAAAATCACTCAATCCTCTGATTTTACACACTATTGGGCTCAAGAAGTTTACAAGTAAGTTCCAAGTTTCCTATTTCCCATGATCACTCAACATGAGAATACTCTATCGGGAGGTCATGCATTTTCATCCCGATAGCAGTCGGTACATTAGTTCCAAGTTTCTGCAAGCTTGTGACCGCTCAATGTATCTAAAGGTGGAAAGCTTACCAACCTCTAACCCATATGCAAGGCTCAATTCCCCATGAAAATCTATTCGAATCTGACAAAGTGTAGGCCACAGGTGTAGCATAGATCTAGCATAGGTGTAGCATAGTAAATTGTAATCTTGTATAATTTACACCATAATTTACATGCCTTTTTCCAAGTAGTGTGTGGTTTCCTAGCTCTTATCTAAGCCTATTTATGAATCATATGGTATAAATATGATGCCATATGTTTTTATGGTGATCCAAAAAATTACCTGATCTAAGTGTGCCTATTTTCCCACTTGTTTGCCCTATTTTTGTATGTGAATGGCACCTAGGGCACCGTTAACTTGGTCAATTCATTTCACATCCCATATCATCATGAGAATTCAACAACACATCAAGCACTCAAGGTGACATCTCATCCCACCATATCCTTCAAGTCTTCTTCAAATCTAATCATTGTAGAGTAACAAGTTACAACAATCTTCATCCAAGTATGTCTCTTTGATTGATATCCTTTATATCATATCATGTTATTACATCAACACATGTGATCACATACAAAGACCATTGCATCAACAAGGTTGAGATATATGATTCAACATTCTACTTCAAAGCTTCCATTTTAATTTAATTTCATGGTCAATTCCAAAGTTAGGGTTTGACTTAGGTTAAAACACATCAACTCAACATTTTATCTTCTTTGCATGCACGGACAACATAATTAGAAGACACAAATATGGAATTGGAAAGAACAAATAAAGGCCTACAAATTGACGTTTCATAGATGACATTAACCTGCACTTTTTTGATGAATTTTTTGGGCAAGGTTTTGAGTAGCATTATAATCTTAGAAACACAATTAACATCTTCATCCATGATTCTTGGGACAAGGTCACCCCACCTAAGATTGACTTTCTAATTTCACTCCATATTTTAGACACACTTGTTCCTTTCTATCTATTCTCTCTAGATTTGTAGCATTTGTAAGCATATCTATTCTATAATTTTCTATGTATGTAAAAACCCTCCACTTCTCATTTTTGGCCATGGATCTAGTACCCAATTCAAACCCTTTTCATAGTCATTTTCAAATCTGAATCAAGGAGTTTTGGATTCACCTTATGCTCAATCATTTTCCATCAGATTTGAGGTTGAGCCAAGTGGACCCACTCTCCTTAATGCAATTGGAGTTACAAATATTGCATACCATCTACTAAATCTAGCACGGAAGTTGTAATTGTACATTGTATTAAGGTAAAAATATCTCTAGAGAGTAGATAGTAGCTAGACTAGCAATGGAACATGAGAAAGAAGATGGTGAATCTTCTTTCAAATGGTTAGAAGTAGAAAATGATGCTACAAGAATATGTAGTTCAACAAACAAAACTGATAAAATGTGGAGCATCATGCTTTATGTAGAGAACAAAGAGTCTTGAGATGGTTAATGCCAATGAGAAGGAGGAGGCAAATATATCTAAAACCAAACAAGATTCTTTGAAAGGCAATTTCTTCAAAGCTAAAGCACTAAAATTCTAACACTTGCAAAACCCTCTAAGCCATTGGGTGGGCTCCCTATGTTCTATGAGCTAAGTTATGCTTAATGTATTACTTAGAGATCATTGCCACCAACTTCTAGTAGAGGGGTTTTACTTTATCCCTTTCAAGAAACATTTTAGATGATTGCAAGGTGCTATGAAGTTGTCTATCATGTATCCAATGCTAGATTGAGGAGTGTTAATGTTGCTTATTGTGTAGAGCTACCATACTGCTTAGGAGATATCTAATTCTCCTCTTGAAAAATTGTCCTCATGAATAACTTCTTAATAAGATAATCTACCTTTGCCTCTTCCTAACCTTTGACTTTAGTTAATAAAAAAAATAAAAATTTAGCAGATACCTGAAGCTCTAAGTTTTCCTCATTTGTATTTTGTAAACCCCACATTCGTACGTCTTATACTTTACATTCTAACATCTTACAATAAATATATAATACTATTATAGTACAAAACATATATTCCTTAAAAACCAAATTCTATTTTGTTTGCTAAACCATCAACTCTAACAGTTCAATAAAATATTTTGTGACGTAGTCTACCCTCTCAGCTGCAGGCTTTCCAAGCATCACATGCAGCACACAATTTCATTATGACAAACTTTTATTAAAAAGCGGTCAACACAGGGAGTGCCCTTATTGAATAAACCACCACATGCATGGGCACCTTTCCCTCTAGTGGGTTTTGGTGAGTTCTATTGGACCAGGTGTCCACTCACCCATCCTCTTCCATGTTACATCAAAATCTCATAATGGAAGCAAACAAACTAAATTTACTTCTTGTCTCCCAAAAGCATTGGCCCCATGTGAGCTGCAAATTAGACCATTTTGTATTCACATTGATACCCAATATTTTATTGCCACTAAAGTGTCTTTTAAGATGCCCTTGCTTCCATTTTGGGTAAACTAAACACATTGAATGAGGGTAGTTGTTGAAGATGGATTATAATACTGCAAGGGCATGAAGTAAGAATGCTAACCACCCCAAATGTTTATTAGAAAAACAGCACCCAATATGAAACATTTTTGTCAAATACTAGTTCTTTACATATATTATAATTGAAAGAATTGGGTAGCGCAGATCTCCACGCTAAAGCTTTCTTATTGTACATGCCTTGAGCATTGTGTTGTGTTCTAAGTCAATATTTGGTTGTTGATTGAACAGAGGAAATTGTGAGGAACCCAATACAATCTTTTTTTAATGTTTTGCTTTTGCAAAGGCTAAGGACAGATGCCTTTGAATGAAAGAGACTGAACAATGTTGTCGGTATATTTTGTATGTACGGGTGTTGTGTAATAAACTTATGTTAATCTCGGCAGTTAGTACCGAGAGTGTGAACCGTTACGACGTGACGTTTCGGTGGTGTCTCTTCGGAGGTTATATGTACACATTGCTTTGAGTGTGAATGGGAGGATTTGGTTTTCTGAGTACTTTATGTTTACCAAATTGCAATACTTTCCTGTGTTCATGTTTATCAGTTAATGTGTGTTTATGCAACTATTCTTGTTGACCCGAGAGGGAAAACATCTGGCGCCGTTGCCTAGACATACCCGGATGGCGAGTAGGCATAATGGGCTTACCCGTTAGTGCGATAAACCCAGAAGCCGAGGAAGCCCGTACCGAGTTGTACGACGGAGAGGATAATCTGGCACGTGACTTCCGAATTTTGTTTCAAGTAGCTCTTGAAACTCACGTCCGAAGGGAGGCAACGAACGGAGACGTCCCTGCAGGCGTAGTGTGGGACGCGATTGGGGCGAACCCTGCAGCGAATCGGTTGTTGAACCAACTTCCACGGTTGTTGGCACAAGCAGCACTCGCACGACGTATTCGGCAAGAGGAAATTGACCGAGAGGACCGCCGCCAGGAGATCCTCCGTGCATTCCACGCCCGAGAGCATCTTCGTCGCCGTCGAGAGGAAGGAAATGACAAACAGTAAAGTTGTTGAAGTTTGAAACAAAGGGGAACGGAACACAAAAATTCCATTGTAGTTCAATTGAGAATGTTGTAAAGCAACATGAATTAATAAAAAAATAAGTGTTCTTTTTGATTGAGCAATGTGTATAGTTTGTCTTGATGCCCAATAATTTAAATAAAGATCGAAATAAGAAAGTGATAGATGACGAAGGGGAAGCCGCACAGAAGGCTTTGATATCCGCGCAGCAACGTGAACGTCGGTGTAGGCTCAGGCAACTTGCCAAAGACCAGCTTGCCAGAGGGTTGCCCGAAGGGGACCTCGGAAGTGGTACGGAGGGTGCAGAAGCCGAAGAAGAGTTCACTTCTCCAGAACGGAGAGTGCGGAGTCGGGAAGAGTTACTTGAGGAGACACGGGCGAGAAGAGCCTTTCTCCAAGAGGAGAGAGTACGGTTTGAGGTGGGTCTCCGTACACCAAGCGCGGAGAACCAAACCGGCGGAGAGGGTGATACTGCAGAGGGTGGCACGAGCACACCAGCAGACCCTCCGTTGGAACCGAGAACCCCACACAGTACGGTGCCAGGAGAAGGGCAAGTACCACCAGCCCAGCAACTACCGCAAGGACAAGTACCACAAGTCCAGACTACCCACAGCACTCAGGGAGGTGTGGGCACGAGTGGTATCGGTGCACCGCCTCCACCGCGGCCAACCATGGCAGTGAATAAGCAGAAGTTACCGAAATTTACGGGGCAATCCAAGGAGGATCCAGTTCGGCACTGTCGAACGTGTGAAACGATATGGACTGCACACGGGGTAACTGACGAGAACGAATGGATCCGTCAGTTCCCTGCAACACTGCGAGAGGGTGCCATTGATTGGTACTCGGACGTTGACAAGACAAGGCTCACGACATGGGATGATGTCAAAAAGGCCTTCCAGACAGAGTTCCAATTGTTACGGGATGATAATGAAATATTGGCGGAGATCTACAACACGAAGCAAGCCAAGAATGAGTCTGTCCGTGCGTACGGCCGACGACTCAAAGAACTCATTGGAAAAATGGAGTCGGCCCCAGCGGATGAATTGAAAAAGAGATGGTTCGTGGAGGGACTCAAAACATCCCTCCGAAAGAAAATGAAGATAGTACCGCCTACTTCGTATAGTAATGCATATAACCGAGCAATGGATCTCGAGAGCGAATGTAAGACCTCGAAGAAGACAAGGTCATCTTCTGATGATGATTCAGAGACGGAAAGTAGTGAGGACGGGTCGAGCAAGAAAGTGCTCGCATTGCAAAAAGACCTTGAGAGGATGATGCGAGAACTTAAAGCCGCCAAAGGAAGTGCTAGCAAAGCCGAAGAAGATACAGTGTGGTGTACGGACTGCAAGGAGGCAGGCCACACAAAAGGGTCTTGTCCGAAAAAAGCTTTTTGTGATATCTGCCAAATCGCAGGACATCCCCTTAAAGAATGTCCCTATAACTTGAGGGCAAGAGGCCAACAAGTACTCTATGCACAGGAGCAACCTTCCACGTCTGGTACGGGTGGACAACAGAATGCTGCATCATCTGGCGGATATAAAAATAACCGCCGGGGAGGCCGAGGCAACAATGAGAATAAGCCCCGGATCCAATATGATGCTAAGGGAAGACCCATGATACAATGTCGGAGTTGTAATCAGTGGGGTCACTATGCTCGTGATTGTCAGACGGAGCCCGCGACTCCGCAGAAGTTGTGTCGGTGGTGCGGACCGGGCGACCATGAGGACGCTAATTGTCCGAAGCCCGGCTGTAACATCCTGGAGTTGGAATGTAGAGGTACTGAGAAGGTCCTGACAGTCACCCGTGCCCAAGCCAAAAAGGCCACGTACCCACACCCTCCGACGGAGAAACAGAGGGTACTGCAAGCGAGGGCCGAGATCGAAAAAGAGATACAGGACCGGAAGGAACCTGCCGACGCCGGCACTTCTCACCGAGAATTGGCGGAGCAAAGTATACTACGGCAGATACTGCAAATGGAAATACCCGTGAAGGTCAAGGACCTGTTGGAGACCATGCCACACCTAAAAACAGCTCTATTCCTAGGGCCTAACACGCCACCTACGACGATGGAACGAACGGAGATCCCAGGCGGCTGTGCAGCCGACCCGATGACGTTATCAATAAACCATGGACGAAACCCGGCAGTAGTAGAAATGGGTATCCTGGGTAAAATCCTCACGAACACCATCGTTGACGGAGGGTCGGGCGTCAATGTCCTTCCGGAGGAAACTTGGAAGAGTTTGGGGAAACCGACGCTGTGGCCACCAACCTTCAATCTGTTAGGGGCCGACCAGCACGGTATTAAACCACTCGGTATGCTAATGGCACAGCAGGTGACTATCGGAACCCAGCCTTTCACCTTAGACTTCGTCGTAATCCCTCTCAAGCAAAAGGGGTATGACGCTATATTGGGTAGAGGGTGGTTGGTGACAGCCCGAGCCAATCACAACTGGAAGAAGAACACCCTCGCATTCGAGAAAGGGGGGAGGAAATTTGTGGTAGACCTCGCCACACAAATGGTTGGAGAGGAAATGGCGTCCGACTCAGACTCCGATGGTGGCGGGATGGACGGAGAGGAAGAAACTATGGAACCGAATGATGAAGGGGTACTTGAGATAGAAGGAGATACGGATTCACTAGATGGTCTCTTTCACTGGCAAATGCGTGACTACGAGGTATTTCAGCCATCGTGCAATATACTGGAGATCGGGAATGAGTTCCCTACGGAAGAAAACACAAACGAGTTCCCTCCGGAGTACACAGAATATACAGAGGGGGAAGCCCAGATGAGAGTAAGTCCGGCCCACGTGTTCTCGGAGGGAGAACCTATCCAATACAAAGAGGCAAAATTGGAAACAATAAATCTCGGGGACGAGCAGAATCCCAAGACTATCCTGGTGGGAGATGACTGGGATCCCGTGTTAAAAACGGCAGCCTTCAAAATATTCACAGAGTATAAGGACGTGTTTGCCTGGAATTATAAAGACCTGAAGGGCGTACCTCCGGAGCTCTGCGTGCACTGCATCCCTTTGGTTCCTGGAGCCCAACCTGTGCGGAAGAGGCCGTACAGGATGAACAAAAACTATGCTGCAAGGGTGGAGACCGAGATTGCGCGGATGCTAGACGCGGGGATAATTTTTCGAGTAGACACAAGTGAGTGGGTGTCACCAATCGTGATATCTCAGAAGAAAGAGGCTAACCAAATCCGCATCTGCGTAGACTTTAGGTGTCTCAATGCGGTGACCATTAAGGATCCCTTCCCGATACCCTTCACAGACAGCATACTCGAGGAGGTGGCAGGCCATGAGATCTATTCCTTCATGGACGGGTTTTCAGGATATAACCAGATATACATTGCAGAGGAGGACAAGTTAAAAACCACCTTTGTAGTGGAAGATGGTGTGTACGCCTACAACCGGATGCCCTTCGGCCTGTGTAATGCACCTGCAACTTTTCAGAGAATCATCCTGCACATCTTTGACAAGATGTCGAGAGGGAATTTTAAAGCATTTCTGGATGACTGGTCCATTTTCAGTAGCCAAGACAAACACGTTGTAGCACTCGGAGAGTGCATGGAGCGATGCCGGAAGGCACGTCTGGCACTCAACCCGAAGAAGTGTCGTTTCATGGTACCGCAGGGGAAGCTGCTCGGACACATCGTTTGTAAGGAAGGGTTGAAGACGGACCCCGACAAGGTCCGGGTGATAATTGAAATGGAGGCTCCCAGTGACGTAACCGGTGTCAAGTCATTCTTGGGCCATATCGGGTACTACCGACGGTTCATAAAGAATTTTTCTCGGATTTCATACCCTATGGATAAACTTATGAAGAAAGGGGAGCCGTTCCTCTGGGCGAAGGAGCAAGGGGAGGCATTCGAGGACTTAAAAATGAGACTGTTGGCAGCCCCCATCTTGGCATTTCCGAACTGGGACAGAGAGTTCCATGTTCATGTGGATGCGTCAAATTACGCCATCGGGGCCACCCTGGCACAAGAAGGCGAACATGGGCTGGATCACCCAATCTATTTTGCAAGTCGGTTACTCTCGAGGGCGGAGAGGAACTACAGCACTACAGAGCGAGAGGCCCTCGGAATGGTCTACTCGGTTCAGAAGTTTCGGCACTACCTATTGGCGACGCCGTTTACTTTCTTCGTGGACCACCAGGCTTTAATGTACCTGGTTAACAAGCCCATCATTCAGGGAAGGGTGAGCAGGTGGTTGCTGCTCCTTCAAGAATTCACCTTCAGAATTGTTGTACGGCCAGGACGTAGTCATGTGATTGCGGACCAATTGTCCAGAATTAAGTCCGGCGAGCCTCCAGTAGGAATAAACGATGACTTTCCAGATACTCACCTGTTTCACATCGCCGTACTACCGAAGTGGTACACAAGTATCGGTGAGTACCTGTCCACGGCTCGATTTCCAGAAGGAATGCTCCCCGGAGAGCGTAGAAAATTGGTTCTGAGGAGCAGAACCTTCCAGCTTATCAATGGACTGCTGTACAAAATGGGTCCAGATCAAATATTGAGGCGTTGCGTAATGGAGGAAGAGGTTCCGAGAGTGTTGAAGGAAGCTCATGAGGGACCTGCCGGAGGGCATATGGGCCCCGACACCACCGCCAGAAAAGTCTTGTTGGCAGGCTTATGGTGGCCGACGGTGTACAATGATGCCAGGGAGTGGGTCGTCGGCTGTGACACATGCCAGCGGGCAGGGAGACCTCTCAAACGAGACTACATGCCACTTAACCCTTCTCATGCACAGGAATTGTTTGAACGGTGGGGACTGGATTTTGTGGGGCCTTTGAAGCCCAGCCGCGCTCGACGCTGCCGATACATTGTGGTGGCGACGGAATATTTGACCAAGTGGGTGGAAGCTCGAGCACTGACGGATAACTCTGCTCTAAGCACGGCTAAGTTTATTTATGAGCAGATAATAACGAGATATGGCATCCCGCTTCAGTTGACGAGTGATAGGGGTGGCCATTTCGTCAACCACGTGATCAAACTCCTGACGACAGAGTTCAAAATTTTTCACACGTTCTCGAGCCCGTACTACCCCCGGGCAAATGGTCAGGCAGAGGCCACCAACAAGATCCTGGTCGGCGTAATCTACAAATCTTGCGGTGTCGAGGGCGAGGATTGGGAAGAGAGGCTACCCTCGGTACTATGGGCCTATCGGACGTCTTACAAGGTGACCACCGGACAGACGCCCTTTCAACTCATGTATGGACAGGAGGCCGTGGTACCGGTGGAATTCATGGTTCCAAGTCTGAGGATTGCCATCGAAAATAAATTGGGGGATATGGAGAGTCTGAGGGAACGACTCTATCTCTTAAACAAGTTGGATGAAAAACGGGCTTTGGCACAATGGGCCACTGAAGCGACGCAGCAAAGGAGGAAGGTCTGGCACGATAAGCATCTCCGACGAATGAAGTTTACCCCAGGCCAATTGGTTTTAAAATACAACGGGCGAAATGAAATCAAGCCTGGAAAATTCAAAGTAAAATGGATTGGGCCCTACAAAGTACGAGAGGTGGCTGCCAATGGGTCTGTGAAGCTGTGGACCCTCGACGGACGGGAAATTCCGGACGCGGTGAACGGGTCGAAACTGAAAGTCTATCATGAACGACCGACGGCCACACCGCGAGCGTCGGGTACTTAGAAAATTCAGAAAAATTATTATTAAAAAAAAAAAAAAAAAAAAAAAAAAATTGAAAAAAAAAAAAAATTGAAAAATTGAAAATTGAAAAAAAAATTGAAAAATTGAAAATTGAAAAAAAAATTGAAAAGTTGAAAAAATTGAAAAAAAAAATATATAAAAAAAAAAAAAATTTATAAAAAAAAAAAAAAAAAAAAAAAGTGCAGAGTAACATGTCCGTACGGTACCGTACGACATGCATCTTAATGTTTTAACACCGTACGGCAGGTATATTAGCACCGTACGACATTATTGCAGCATTATTAAAACCCGTACGGCTCCAGGCATAGAGGAAATTGCTATCGAACTTGGCCGTACGACCAACTGGCGTGTGCGGATAAGGACTTGTTGTACGGCACCGTACACTTTGGAGGAGTAGACCGTGCATCACCGTACGGTTTTGAGTGCCGTACATTGCCGTATGGAAAGGGTATAATTTCGTAATATCAAATCTGAAGACTGTACGGAGCCGTACGGATGTAGCCTGCCACATTGCATGGACCGTACGTGCAAGGAAGAAAAACAAAACGTGAAGGCATTCAGGATCGTACAGCATGAGGAAGTGAGTACGTCAAATAACAGTTAAGTTGCATATATGTCGTAAGGGTCCGTACGGCCCTATAGTATATAAGAGATCAAAATTTTTTTTTTTTGGCAAAGACGTCTGTACACATTGTCTTTCATTGCGTCTAAGGAAGACTTGGGATTGCCGTACATAGCATTGGGGCGTGTGAAGGGAAAGCATGAAAGAGGAAATTCATATGGTATACTAAAAAAAAAAAAAAAAAAAAAAAAAAAAACGACGACAAAACAAAGCAGCTCATATTGAAGAACAAATGGTACCGAAGGGAAGGGCATGAGCAGGAAGTAAGGGAAACATAAGCGGTTTGCAGAAAAGAGCATGGGAGCATACGAAAATCACAAAATTAGTGTGTTTCATAGACTTTGAAGGTGCTAAATTGGTCTTGGCGGCGGGGGCGCTGCCCCTCGACCCCGCCCTGTACCGCGACAGGGAGCGCGCCTGGGGCTCTGCCCCAGGACCCCGCGGGGGCGCTGCCCCTCGACCCCGCTGGGGGCGTTGCCCCCTAGACCCCCAGTCGGTTTAGTTATCAACCCTTGGAGAGTGTGACCAGTTGACGAGACCCGGAGCTGCTACATATTTGCATTGGCTGAAGGAAGTTGATTTGTACTGTAAGAGGAGGAATTTAAAAAAAAAAAAAAAAATAAAACGGTTAAGACCGTTATTGTTGGACACTGCACAGTAGTATGGCATCACGACAGCATAGTACTTGGAGACAGAAATTACAGGTTTCAAAACCAGCCAGTAGCAGCAGAGGACCGAGGGTTTCACAGTCTAGAGTCCGCATTGCTGGTAGCATGGATACTGCCAGAAAGCACCGTCCACACGTACAGCAGCCACAAGCACAAAAGGAAGAGATTACTTGGAAGACTGTGACATTCGAGGGTTTGAGTGGAGTGGAGTGCCGAACATGGTGGGATAACACTCCAGACGCACATTTTTTGAAGGGACAGCTTCGAAGAGCAGGAGTACACTGGGCAATTCAGATGCCTTTGCCCTCCATTAGAGAGTACGAGGGACCTCTCCGAGGCATGATTGATACATTCGATCGGGATAGCCGGCGTAGCACTCTGAAGTATTGTGGCACTGAGATACAGATTTCATTTTCTGCCCAGGAGATATCGAGGGTTTTTGGCATACCTGGCATGCACGGGAAGAAAATAGATTTAAAGCCCAGGAAACTGTCCCGCGAAGAAAAGGAAAAGTACATTAAGCTGGTTTCCAGAAACCTGTCTCAGAGTGAGTTGGAGTCATTGGCTGGCGCTTCTTCAAAGAATCGGGGAATCAAGAAATCATTTGTGGCTCCCGGAGAATGGCGATGTTTGATGGACATCGTGAAGAGCAGGTTGACCGGGGCTAGTAGGGCCTCCGACATTGCCCTTACACATCTCATTTTCATGAACGGGATCCGTAATGGTACGGTGTACGATTGGGCTTCAGTTATGGCGGAGAGGCTGTATGAGTTCATGACTCTACAGCATCGGACATTTTACATGCCCCATATTGCCATCGGGTTGTTCCTGAATGCTGCCCGAGAGCAGATTCTAGCAGAGAAGCTGAGGCCACAGCCAGTTGATATTGCTACGGGAGAGCCTCTTATTTTTCATTGGCGTCACTTGGATGCTGGCGGAGTACAGACAGGGTCAAAGAGGAAGCGCCAAGTCCTCTCAGAGTCGGAAGGGGAGAATGTGGACAGTGGCCAAGAGGAGTCGAGTGAAGACTTGGAGGAGGAGGAGGAAGGCAGCGAGAGTGTTGCAGTGGGAGACTCTGACACTCTCGATACAGAGGTACCATCTGAAAGTGCATTTGCTCCAACTCCACCGTCTGAGAGTGCACCACCTCTTGTACTATTCACGCCACCAGTACCCTCGGCGACTGTTGCAGCGGGGACCTCTGTACCGTTCGGTACCACATTGGAGGCTGTACCCATGCCACGGTTTGGAGAGCTTCGGCCCCCTGTTGTGCTACACCCGGCGGGTCAGGCTTCCGAGCCACCTACAGCTCAGCCAACCGACCCAGGACAGACTAGCAAAGATGGTGTTCGAGGTTTAGAGCAGGAGCAGACACAGCCACGAGAGCAGGTTACATTGGATGTTGTTGGTACTGAGGCCATTGTGCGAGTTGGGCCAGGGGTATTGGAGGAGCCGGCTCGAGCGTTGCCGACGGGGGATGAGGACTCTTCAGTGCTGTCATGGTTGGAGCAGTTCACATTACCCCCGATAGCAGTGGCAGCTCCCATTTCACTTTCCCCTGCCAGAGTAGTGTTAGAGAGGCCTTCAGAAGTTATTGACCTGGATGCAGTGATGTCGCCACCAAGAGAAGAGCCAGTAGCCCAGGAGAGAGAGATATCCGAGAGACCAGTTCCTATGGAGGGACAGAGACTGCAAGCTGAGGCTAGTGAGGAGCCACCAGCCCTGCCAGGGTCACGGAGGGCGGTGCCAGCGAGGGAGTCCGCGCAGAAAGTGTTGGAGCAGTACTTGGCGGATGTAGCCGCAGTAGCTGCTGGAGCCCAGCGGGTCATAGCCTCAGCAGAGCTTTAGGCTCAGGAGGGGGTTGCTGAGGAGTTGGAGCGCCTCTTGACCTTTGTGCGGGTTGGCTGTCCACAGGCATTTGCAGAGTGCTTTGAGGCTAGGGGATGGCCTACTCAGGAGTCTCTTACGATGTTGGAGGATTGGGCTCTTAGTGCGACGGTGGGCGAGAGCCGGATTCACGGTCTTATCCGAGAGTTAGAACAGGCCTTTCGAGAGGAGTATTTCACTCTCAGGCGGATAGAGCATGCTTCCTCAATACATCAGGCTACGGGATTGGCAGCAGAGGCAGCTCGGGAGGAGGCAGCTTCCCGTCTTACAGCTTTGGAGACTGCAGTGGTTCAGGAGAGGGAGTCTTGGGTGGCTGAGCGGAGTACTATGGTGTCGGAGTTGGACACTTTACGGGCTGCATTGGAGACTGAGCGTGCCGAGCGGGCTCTTCTTGAGACTCGCCTTGGTTCTGCTTTGGAGACTGTGGATGCGAAGGAGAAGGCAGTGCTCGAGGCAGCTAGCATGGTTCGGACGGCTATGGAGCTTAAGATGAGGGCAGAACAGGCTTTACAGCTTCGGACAACTCAAGTGTACGAGTTGCGGGCTAAAGTCACTTCCGGCACAGCCACAGCCGCGCCATCATCATCAGGGACGCTTCCTACGCCCCCTCCTGAGTAGTTTGTAGTAGGCTCATTTTTGTCTATGTTATATTTTGTAAAAGTCGTCGGAGCCGACTTGTTTTTTGGGGGGGATGATGTTGTCGGTATATTTTGTATGTACGGGTGTTGTGTAATAAACTTATGTTAATCTCGGCAGTTAGTACCGAGAGTGTGAACCGTTACGACGTGACGTTTCGGTGGTGTCTCTTCGGAGGTTATATGTACACATTGCTTTGAGTGTGAATGGGAGGATTTGGTTTTCTGAGTACTTTATGTTTACCAAATTGCAATACTTTCCTGTGTTCATGTTTATCAGTTAATGTGTGTTTATGCAACTATTCTTGTTGACCCGAGAGGGAAAACAAACAAGCAATGTATCAGTTACATTAAAGAACAATGGTAGTTTATGAGAGAATTCATCCAAAAGTTAACCAACTAAACTAACTGACTGACGCCTCAATTTATGAAGCAGCTAATGATAACGAATTGACATATTCAAGAAGATGAAGATAAAGCAGAAGTAGATAAGATCTTTTTACGCGTTTTCAGTTATTCAAGATTAGTGACTGCACTGACAGGAATTTTTGTCGGTGAAGGATTGAATTGACTTTGAGTGACCCAAGAATGAAGGAAGAAGTTTCCTCCTTGTTCTCCAATTTCCTATATATATCACCACTCTCATAACTAAAATATCACGAATGCCTTTCATATGTTTTTATGCTTAGAATAATTTGTGGGTTTGCTGTCTAAGAATTTGTTGTTTTGAGTACGTACCATATTAGTTTAATCTGGTTTGTGTTCTTCAAAAGTCTGAAAAATGGCCATCCCAGTGATAGACATGTCGAATTTCAATGGTGAAGGAAGAGCAGATATCATGGCTAGTATTGCAAATGCTTGTGAGACACCTGGATTCTTTCAGGTGAATGGGTGTTTTCTAATGGTTGAATTTTTGTTTTGGAATTGTTTTGGTTGGCATTTTTCTTGAGGACATGAATGGGATGAGTATAGAACTGCACTTTGGATTTCTTATCTTCTTTCATAGGATACAAAACTTTTATAAATCAAATTCTTTAGCAAAATCACTCTTTGATCTTCTGGTGTGTACTCAAACTTAGAGTATTTGATTTTATGTTCTATGTGTTGTTTTGATGTACTAGATAAAACTTGTAAGATATCATATTAACATACTTGAAAGCTCTTTCTAATATACCTGTCACTTTGTGGTTTGGAATTCAGTTTCGTTCTTTTCCAATTCCTCCCATATCCATATGTTTAGGTCATAACTCTGTGTGTTGAGAACTCTAGCTAGCACTGAGCAACCAAAATGTTTCCTGGTTTCCTCTAGTTCCAGCCCATGATTGTATGTTTGATACCTGTGCAGTCTGAGTCATGTGACAAAAAGTATTTAGTACAATCCGATATGTCCATACTCTTCAGCTTCTAAGATGTACTAATGTGTAAGTTATCCTTATAGAACATAATTTATGCATTGGTACATCTTAGGAGTCCAATAGCCGTTTTCCACATGTATGGCATAATGTAAGATGCTGCATCTCTGATAGTTGATCTTGTGGAGTAACTGTCTCTCTAGATTTTTATGTTCACTGACACCTATTTTTAGATAAAAGTAAATCTATATCTAGTATCAGAGCTTCAACACAAGTTCAATTCTCCAGAGTTATGTCAGGGGGCTTGTTGGACTAGATTTTGGAGTTGATCTCATGGATAAACACCATTCTACGTCTACACGAAGTTATTGATTTGAATGTTCACTTACACTTATAGATTTTGACCTTGTTTAGAACTTGACCATGATGTTTTACTACTGAAATATTTTCAATTCTTTCGTATCGACCGGCATATTGTCATGTCAAAACTGTTAAAACATTAATGCTTGGCAATTCAAATGTCTTATTATCAAATAACTGCACTTTGATTGTCTTATTTTCTATCATAGGATGCAAAAATATTCTTGGTCTCCTATAGTTCCAGCATAATACTTGTTTGTTTGATACTCAGCTCCCTCTGCTGTCCGAATCATGTGACTGCTGCATAAAAAGTAATTCGTACAACCCAACATATGGACTCATTTATGGCATAATGTTAGATTTATCTTTTTTAAATTTATATATAGATGGATTATTGCAACATCTCAGGTAGTTGATCTTGTTGGTTGACTGTCACTCTGGGTTTAGGAGCAAATGTTCATGTTTTTTTATATATTTAATGTCAGAGGTATCCTTGTGACCCAATCCAGCACCTAATCCATCTTACTTTGGTCTTACTTGTTGTCAAGTTGGGGTCAGTAAGGGGCGAGTTGAGCCAAGACTAATCCTCTAGGATGTACCAAACTGCCCGCAAGCCAGCTGCATCGGGCGAATCCGGGCTTTGGAGTCAAACTCAAGATCACTAAAGAGCAAACCCAATACTCAAACCAACTCAGCTACCTGGTATTTAGGAGAAAATCTTGATATCAAATATCAAATCTATATGTGATATTTCAGTCTCAACCCAAGTTCAATTCATCAATTTATACTTAATATTGTAGTCTCAACCCAACTTCAATTCTCCAGAGTTATGTCACAGGGGCATTGTTGGACTACTTTTAGGAGGGTGATCTCGAGAATAACCACCACTCTAGTTTTAGGAGGTGATCTCATGGATTGACTAACTACCACCTTAAATCTTATTAAAAATGTTGATTTGGAAGTTCACAGACACTGACGCAGGTTTAGATGTAAGGATAATTTATAAATATCAATTTTTATAGAGAAATTGACCATAATGTCTACTTTTTGTCTTGTCAAACTCTTTAAACTTTAAGACTTAACAATCTAAATGTTTTTAACTTGAAATCTGTGTTCTATTGAATTATTCTACGTTCTTTAATATCAATTTATCAAATAGTTGGAAATATAGCCATTCAACCCTTCAACTTGCAATTTGGGTGTTGAAAGTTTGAAACATTTAATTTATAAATTTATACACAAAAATTAAATGTTAGGTTTTTGTTTCCTTTATCTGCATAAATTATTATCTTCCAAAGTTCTCTGATTATACTTATTAGTTGAGTCTCTTTGACTCGAACAACTTTTAGAGTTAGTCTAAAACATGTACTGAGTTACCAACTAAAAATGTTCAGAAGTTCAGCTTCACTTTTCTCCAACAATATATTTGCATACCATTTACCAGTATTTATCTATGATTCAGCTTTTGAACCATGGTATATCCCATAGCCTCATGGACCTTGTCAAGAAGGTATGCTCGGAGAACTACAAGCTTACCAGAGAGCAAGGCTTCAAAGAGTCTTTGCCTGTCAAGATGCTCAACGATGCCATGCTAGCAGAAGCCAATGGAAACAAGTGTGCAGAGATGAAGGACGTGGATTGGGAAGACGCCTTTATAATTAGTGAGCTGGAAGCCTCAAATTCCTGGCCATCACAGCCCAACAATTTCAGGTATACTTCTTATATTCTTACGCAATATAATGTTATAAATATTTCTTATATTCTTACGCAATATAATGTTATAAATGATTAGAATTCCAAAGCTATAATACGTTTAATTTGTGTATTTCTTTGGGGTTTGTTACTTTCATTTATATTCCCAGGGAATGGAGTAGTGTTGCTGATTGTCTGGCAAAGTGGGCTTCTGACCATATGTGTAATTGGAACATTGTTGATAAGACTCAACTTCCAATGGGCTTGTCCCATCAACTTGATCACTTGGTTGATCTTGATAGGGCTGTTTGATGTCCTTTTTCTGTTTGTTCTTGTTTCTGTTTCAGTTTGAATAAATTTTCACCCCTCATTTATTTCATAGCTACAACACACTTTCTATATGGACCAATCTTTCTTACAAAATTGGTAAGTTTGATTATTTGTCTTACAAAGTTGGTAAGTTTGATTATTTATAAAGTAGTGTAGATATTTTAAATATATTTATTTGTTAAGGGTTGAGTTTAATTATTTAAAATACTAGATTTTTATTTCAGTTTTTCAAATTGATTTATAATATGGAAGTGATTTCTTAAGAAAAGTGGATTTTCAAATAGTGACTCTTGATCTTCCATAAATGATTTCTAGTGTTTGTTAGTAAAGAGCTTGTATAGGTCTCATCCTGATGTTCAAATAAACAAGATATTTGTAATTGATATTCAATTCAAAAAGATACATCTATGTAAAAAAATGTTTTGTAGATATCAATCTAGAACTATTTTATTTACTTAAAAGTTATTTTATATTATTTGGAACTATTTTATTTACTATGCATACAGAGACAAATTTGGTGCATCATTTATTTTGCTGATATTATGTTTATTGTTGAATTCAATATTTAGATGTTTAAATAACTATCAAATTCAAGATTAAAGTTAAGAGGTTTTGTTAACATGTTCATGTCATTACACTCCACCCCTTGCTGTCACTGTAGAATGTCATCCATTATTAATTAAGATAAAAGTTAGGAGTTTTTGTTAATACGTTCAAGCCACTACACTCCACTCCTTCCTATCATTGTAGAATGTCTTTTGTCATTAATTAAGATAAAAAAAATTGTTAACAATTTCACATCATTATACTCCGTTTCTCTTGTCATTATACAATATCTTCTCCCATTAACAAAAATAAAAATTAATAGTTTTTGTTAACACATTCATATTATTAAACTTCATCCCTTTCTGTCATCATAAAACATCTTTTTGTTATTAATTAACATTAGAATTTTTGTTAACACGTTAATACCATTAAGCTCCATCCCATCCTGTCATTATAAAATGTCTTTCCGTTAATTAAGATAAAAAAAAATTGTTAACACTTTCATACCATTAAACTCCACTCCTTTCTATTATTATAAAATGTCTTTCTGTCATTATAATGAATAAGAATCTAATGTATTAGTGTACATGTATGCATGCAGGGAAACAATGGAGGAATTCAGAAAGGAGATATACAAACTGGCAGAGAACTTGCTTGAGATAATAAGCATGAATCTGGGCCTTGAAAAAGGGTATCTGAAAGAAGTTTTTGCAGGTGACGATAAACCTTTTTTTGGCACCAAGGTGAGCCATTATCCTCCCTGCCCAAGACCAGACCTTATTAAGGGCATTCGTGCTCACACAGATGCAGGGGGCATCATTCTTCTCTTCCAAGACGATGAAGTGTCAGGTTTACAAGTCCTGAACAACGGCCAATGGATTGATGTACAACCCATTTCACATTCCATTGTGATTGACATTGGAGATCAGTTAGAAGCCATAAGTGGAGGAAGATACAAGAGTGCATGGCATCGTATTCTTCCCACTGAGAATGGCAATCGTTTATCAGTAGCATCGTTTTATAATCCATCATACTCTGCAATGATTTATCCTGCAGTGAAGGCCAAGACTGATGTCAAGGAAGATGATACTGGCAATGACTTAAGCAAATATCCCAAGTTTCAGTTTGGTGATTATATGAGTGTTTATGTTAAGGGGAAATATGAAGATAAGGAGCCACGCTTCAGAGCTATGAAGGAGATGACTGTTAAGTAGAATTTGTCTTCGTTAGGTATATAATAGAAAGTTGGTGCTTGCCAGAATATTGTAAATACAGATACTATACAAATAATGATCTAATGTGCTAAGTATTTCAGCTGTCGATAGGCTTAGACAGCTTAGTGTGTATTGCAGATATTGTAATCTTGTGTCTGATAATAATAAAACACATATAAAATATTAATTGATGTGTTTTAGTTAGCAATGTCTTAATAACTTATATGATTTTGCTTTATTATCATTGAAACATCTTGGTAGCTTGTTTAATGTTGTTTAGATAAATATATAAATATAGATTTAACATACTAAGTATTTTAATCATTTGAAGGTATTGACAGTTTAGGATGTATTGCAAATATCTTGTAATCTTGTGTATATAATAATAATAAAGCGTATATAAATATCTAATATAGTTTCATTTTTTCTTTGTTATCAATGTTTTATAATTAAGATGTTTTGAATATCTTGTTCATTGTTGTTTTGATATATGATTTTGCTTTATGTTATCAGTGTTGATGATTAAAATGTTCTAAATGTCTTGTTGAACATTGCTTAAATCAATATGAAACTATTTATTTCGGCTTCGGCTTCAGCCTCTTATTCATGAAAAAGAAAAGAAAAACATAGCTTAGATCAATATATAAATTTTGATTTAATATGCTAAGTATTTTACTTGTGGGTAAGTATAGACAACATAGTAGGTATTGCGAATATAAATCCTATTTTTTTGTGTCAAATAATAATAAACCTATATAAATTTTTTAACATGTTCTCAATTTGTCTTTGTTATCAATGTTTATGATTAAGATATTTTGAATAGCTCGTTCAATATTATTTAGATATATGATTTTTCTTTGTTATGGATGTTTTATGATTAAAATATTTAAGTAGTTTGTTTAACAATAGTTTAGATCAATACATAGATATTGATTTAATGTGCTAAGTATTTTAGTTGTTGATAGGCATAGATCACTTAGTGTGCATTTTAAATATATTGTTATCTAGTGTGCAATGATAAAATATTTAGAACATTTATTTTATTTTATATTTTTCTTTGTTACTAGTGCATTATGAGGAAGATGTTCTAAAGTTTTTTTAACATTGTCTAGAAAAATGACCTAGCAAGTTTATTTGTTTATTTTTTTGCTAAATAGTTTTGTAATTGCTCTATGATTTAATAGTTAGATAGTTAAAAGGTTTTTTATTTTTCATTTAAATATAAAATAACAAATAGTAGTGTCATTATGAATGGTAAAAGAGTATTTTTATTATTAAACTATTTGATATTTAATCAAATCTTCTATAATACATCAAGTAAAAATACTCATAAATGTATGATAACATGACTTTGTTGGATTAAAGTTCCATAATACAAATGGTCATAATTAGTATTTTGATGGCATGCAAAGTCAATTATTATTTGGCTTTATAATATTCTAAAAAAGAGGTACTTTTAAAAAATATTTATTTTTGAATATTTATAAAAAATTGATTGAAATTATTGTTAAAACATAGCTATAATATTGTCAAATTATTTAACATGCAAACATAATAGAGAAATATTTGACATTGTTATTTTTGTTTTAATGACATTACAAAAAGGGACTTTTAATGTATAAATTATAGAGAAAGACTTTAATCATATCAAAAATTATATTCATGTTATAAAAAAAAATTAGTAGTTTGATTTCAAGTTATTTTATAATAGAAAATGGTGATAAATGCTAAGATGTAGATCACTCACCAAGATCATATTATGTATTACAATACAAACCACTGTTAAACCAATCTAATTAGCACAACTGAGAGATGAAGGGTGCTCATACAAGATCTATGTTCAAGGGGGTATTTGCATTCTTATAAAAAATGATGCACGATATGTAAATGATAATAAATATGATCTATGAAGTAAGTGCAAGAGGAAAATAGGAGAAATGAACTCACCTTGAAGAAAGAAGAGGAAGATTGAACTTCATATATGAGTTTGACTATCGCTAAAATGCCATAATCAACTGTAACTCTAGATCTAGGACTCTGATGTCTATAATTGTCTAGTGTGTAATTTTCAGCCAAAAAGTGCAAGACAAGGTTGACTACGTCAACCTCATCTTGGATAGTCAGGAAAGCCGACCTTGTCCCTGTAGGTCCAAATTTGATGAAAATTTCTAAGGGTTTGAAATTGGTTCTAAGACTCCCAAATCTAGATCTGTAATTCATAAAATTGTTCATGCACACAATAAGGGGAAAAGGGTTGTGGAAAGGGGTTTTCCTTGGTCAAACCCTTATAGAGGAATCAACCTTGAAATAAAATTGAAATAGCATAAGAAAAGATGAAATGGAATCTAGATCTGAAACATAAATCACCTTTTACCTTAGTGATGTAATGCCTCTTTTGAGATAATCACAAGTGTTGATGCAATAGATTGGACTCCATAAAACCCCAATAGAAAATCATGAAACCAAACCCTTGAATGATAGATGTAGTTTGCAAAAAATTTGGGTTGAGGAAGAAAGAGAAGAAGAAGAAGACTTGATGGATGAACGCAGATCTCCTTCCTTTATTGCAAACTCCTTTGTCTAACCCCCAATGGGGGAAAGAAACTAGATCTATAGAAGGAAATGCCTTGTAGGAATGATGGAATAAAGTTTTTAAATGCATGATGTCTCTTGATGACTTCCTTACACTTGAACTATTGATTGTATTGAATTCTCGATGATGGATTCCTTCACTAATGGATGCTTGCTTGCACTTGAATATCTTGAATGCACCTTAATAACTTTCTTGTGGATGTAGATAGCTTGCACAATAATGGATGATGTGTAAATGAGAGGAATAGGTCTGATTTTATACACATTTTGGGGCTTAGATTTTATCAAGGTTGGTCCTGTAATTTCAAATCTTAGAATAAAATCCTGCCATTGGGCTACGGGCCAAGTTCAAGCTCAAAAAATAGGAAAAGGTCGACTTGGCTAACCTAGTCCTAGGACAAGGTTGTCAAACTTGACCTAGTCCACCAAATTTGACTTAGTTGAGGTAAAATCACCTTGGAAATGGCCAGGATGCCAACAAGAGTGATAAGGAGTTGCGGTTAAACTCATAACCTACGAGGAGATCAGGGCAAAACTTGAAATTCTAAAATGAATGCATAGATCCTAGGTGAAGAATGAATTATGTATTGGATGGAAAAATAAGAAATCATGCATAGAAGTTAGAGCCAACTTTGAGTTTTTTAAAAAATGTTGATTTGAAGGATGCATAAATGCTAGAACATGAAATGAATGTGGGAACCCATACATACTAAAATGGGGCTGAAAATGAGCACCTAATAAGAACACTTAGTTTTTAGGATGGTACAGTTATAAACAATTTTAATGTCTTTTAAACACAAAGATTAAATGCAAATAATTAACTCAAGAAATTATAAATAGAAAAGAGTTCTTCAAACCCTATTTAAAAAGATTCAAGTTAACTTGATCTAGTATGAAAAATGTTAAGTCAAAGTATCAAAAGTTCCAAAATATATTTTTTGGTGCAACACAATGTTCTTTTAGAAAATCAACTATTGTTTCATGTTGTTACAACTAAATACAAATAACTTGTAACTAAAATTGTAATGCTAGTTCTGAAGTTTGTGTCCCTATCCATTTCTCTACAAGAAATGTACATTGATAGGTAATGACACTTTTAATTTATTATTGATCAAATGACACCATGTAGAATTTTGAATTAAGAGGGGAGGGGTGAATCAGTACCCTTAAAACTTTTCAAACTGAATCTTTGTAAACATGAATATCACTAACCGACTGTATCAATTGTATGTAACATACATCCATAACATAAATGAATGTAAATGCGTGTAATCTAATCAATAAACCATTCATGAAACTTCATACACATAAATCAAGTATTTTGGTATCGTAGAAACCCTTGTTAGATGGTAAAAACTGTGGTGAGGATGACACCCACAAAGCTTCACTACTGTAGTAAAAAACATTTTGGTTAAGGCTACAAAGATTGTGATCACTTCTGGTGATCTTACCCAGTTAGGAGTAACAATGAGTGATCACTTTTTATAAAGGCTTAGAAACTAGGCATAATTCAGAACTCAAGGATTGGACATCTGACCAAGCAGTTTATCCTCCTTATAAAAATTCATTTAATATGTCAACCCAAGGACTTGTTACTTGAAACAGGCCAACAATATATATGCACCAAGTACCACTCAGCCACACATTCTACAATTGTTGTAGGAAAGAAATACTGGAAGGAAACTATTTTATGATTGTAGGAAGTAAATGCTAGAATGGAAATTAAACTATAGTTTTAGAAAACTAGGTACTGGAATGGAAATTGCAGAAGTGAAGGTTCTAACAAAACATGAATACTCTTACAAACTAATCTATAATGCTATAGCTACTCTGTCACTTTGGCTACAGAAAGCATTAGCTAGCATGTGGCCTTGGTTGTAGGAACAGTTTAACACTTAATACTGAAATAAAGGAAATGCAGGAAAATGAGTTTAACTAGAATGAATCTAACTAACTATGAATTTCTCACCAAGTGGGCCCTCTTGGATGAGTATCCCAAACACATAATTATGCAAATTTAAATCTCAACACTTCATTTTACCATTGATTGAATAACTAAGTACAGAGATGTATATAAACTAGAAACAACAGAATGAAACTATATTGCAACTAAACTCATAATGCCCTTCTTCTCACATAGGAGCAAGGCTTTATTTAAAAGGAAAACTTATAACAACTGAATAATCATGCCTCAGAAATAGGTGGAACTTTTATTACAACACTACTAATAGAAAGGAAGAAAGCTATAAAACTGGAAACATAATATATCTAGAAAATAGGAAATAGCTAATGCGACAACATATCTAACTTCCTACTCTCTCCTAGATTTCTTCAGAGAATTCATTACATTGCCTCAATCTCTATTTGATGACTATCACCTTGATCATCTAGAAACCTCTAGCCGATGCTGCTTTAATGTTTCTCCGTTGGAGTCTGCTGAAAGACCAGGTCGAGCATCCACTATATGTGTGTGCTTCACATGGTCAAGACAACGGTTTCTATATTGATGTGTCACACTTCAAATGTTAGGATAAATATATTCATGGTAATAAATACCAAAACACGCATGCCAGGTTATTTATGTTCAAACAACTATTTTACTTATAAAGACATAATTATAAATTCAAAGTAAGTAATATATTATATTCATCCAAGTGTAGCATATTAAGTGTGTTTAAACCATAGTAGCAGTCTAGTGGCAGCATGCCATATAATGATAAAACTGAGTATAAAAGTCTTTGAGAAAATATAAAAGAACAAGGAAAAAGACCTAGCAAAGACTATCCTAGGGTGTTTAAAGTATGGCATTAATATGCCTAATCAATGAGATCAGTTATATCTACCCGGTTAAATGATTTTATCAACACAATTCATGTGTGCACTCGGTTAATATATTTACAATAGAACTGTTAAGTTCACTCTGTTAAGAGATTTAAAGTCTGCTACAATGGTTAAAGAGTAATATTGGGATTAATTTGTAAATAGAAACTTAATCTTGTCTGATTCAAATATGTAATGTACTTATCTACTTTCACCTTAATGTGATTGATCTCCTCAATGAATACTGCTTGGTAGCCTTTTGTTCCTGATAAACTGAATGTTCCTTCAATGCTTATCAATCATAACCTGGACTGATCTTCAGATGTCTTCCACTGCGGTGGCTACTACATGTGTGATGCATGTCAAAATGACATCCTTACAATTTTTATATCAAACTAATCTTGACCTAATTATGGTTTGGACTCTATCTTAGAAAACCTAAGATCAATGGTAGAAATGAATAACCTAGATCAACATTACATAGGAATCATCAATAATTTAATGATTACATCCATATTAAATTTTTTCTCAATCTTGGTAAACCATTTTCTTAATCGGTGTAAACTATTTTCCTTGTAGTTTATGCCATTCCAAACTGCTATGTCATTTCTTGTTTCACTCATTGTACACTTCATTCATCACTCGATATTTAACCGGTGCTTGGTTCATATGAATGCTTGGTGACTACTGTGCTCAGTACTCAGTAATCATCTAGCTCGGTAAGACTTCTCAATCAAAGTTGTATTTAGTTAACTTAGAGATCTGCCTTGTGTTTTGCTCGATGTATCTAGGATTTGTGTATTGATCGAATGTCATGTCTTGTCTTCTTTTCTGACTATATGACTAAATGATACTAATGAAAACCATTAATTCTCTTTAGGAGTAACATGATTGTATGGTGAATGCAATCTACATTGTCGGTTATTGAAGTTAATGTTACAAGGATTAGTTTGAAAAGTTTTAAGGGTATTGATTCACCCCTCCCCTCTCAGTAAACACCTTTCTATAATTCCAATAACTGGTATGAGAGCTAGTTCTCTTGTTAAGGAAAGTTTAATCACTGAAGAGAAAAGATCTTAAGGATAGAAAGGTATAAGCTTGACAAGACTATTGAGAATTAGAAATTGCAGTTGCAGATCTACATTGAACAATTCAAACAAGCCAAAGAAAAACTGAGAGAATTATTGGTCAAGAGGAAGGATATGGCATTTCAGTATAATAAGACTGATTGTCATGAAGAAGAGATAGATGATCCATTTGAAGGATCTGGATCTAGATTTGGTAGCATATCTAATGCATTTGAAAGAGCCATATCAGATCTATTTGAAAATAATCAACATCTTACTGAACAAGTGAAAGCACTGCAGATCGGTCAAGAGACACAAATGGTTAGAATGATTGATGTCATGAAGAATGCAAGGCAAGATGAACAAGAAAGGAATCTGGCTATTAATGACGGAAGACAAATGACTAATAAGTTACAAGAAAAGAAATCTGAGATACTAAGACTTACCGAGCATGATTTTGAAATCTCCAATTAGATGGTTGTCACAAGTCAGGAAGTCAACTGAGTGAACAAAGAACTTACTAGAATATTGGAAGACATTGGTGAATTGAGAGAAGAAAATGAAAGATTGAAGAATGAAGTAAACATTCAACAACATCATAATGAGATGGTTAAGAAAGTTGAAGAAAGTACCAAAAGGATGGATGAGTTTCTAAGAAGTCAAAAAGGACTTGACAACACTATTGGTTTAGGCTATACCGAGAAGGGAGAGTCATGAAAAAAATCTGAACACAAGAGTGCCTATGCTCAACCAAGGCCAAAGAAGCTCTCGTGCTATCATTGTGGAAAACCAGGCCACACATCAAATGTTTGCAAAAGAAAAGAAAAAGGTATTCCTAAATCCACTCCTAAATTTGATGGTTATTGTTACAATTGCAATAAGTATGGACATCAATCACATGAGTGTAGATCAAAGCTGAATAAGTCACCTAAGAAATGTTATATGGAAAATCATTGTCGCAATTGCAACATGCATGGACACATATCACAAGAATGCAAGAAAAAGATGAAGCAATTCTGGAAATTGAGAGGACAAAACAAGACATATCACCTGAGAAGGAAAGGTAATGTATAAACTTGAGATTACAACAATTGGGTTAATTTCACAACATGTGGTAGGTATGGACATATAGCAACTAATTGCATGAGAAAGTACTTGACAGGAAAATCTTGAAATTGGTCAAATTTTGGAATGGCATATTTGCACTATCATAAGGTTAGTCATTTAAGTAAAGACTGCATAGACCAAGTACCAGAACTGAGTACTAATGCAAATGGAAACACAATTGAAGAAATCATGAGGATAAGGAATCAAATATGGAGAAAATCATCAAATGACAATGCTGGACCAATCACAACACTCGGTGACACCTTGTCCTTTGGATTAAGTGATTTCACCACCTCCACCTACGCAATTCAAGTATGGAACTAAATTTCAACAGGTTATATCTTACAACAATTCCTTATATCTATTGAGTGTATACCAAATCAACATGAATTAAAGATGCACTAGGTTATTATATGTTACATTAACTTGAAACAAAGTTAGCTGGTTAAGTTGGACGAAGAAATAAATTCCAGTCGGTGAAAGTGTAAGAGACAAGTGAGTTGCATAGTCAACTAAGTATTGATAGTATTCACTGAGCTAAGGTATCTACAGTGTTAACTGTGTTATTTGAGTGTCAATCAAGTGGTAGTTGACAAAGCATTTAATGCACCAATTAAGGTACTTGTCTATAAATAAGCAGGAAATAAACTCATGTGTTCACACAGTGATCAAGAGTGAAGCAAAGTGATTTGAACAACAATTGAGTAGAGCGAATCCAAGCATTTCACAGAGATCTAAGAACATTACAAATAGTTGAAGACTAAAGCAAGTAAGTTTGGAACTAACCGAGTTCTCTGCAACCAGTTTATTGAAAGCCCTAATTTAGTAATCACAATGGCTTCATCCTCACGAACCGTTCAAAGAAAGGAAGATAAGAGAAAGAAGGTTATTTTGATCAAAACATGACCTACACTGAGCCCCATTACAAACTTCATCTGGAAGTTGCAGCTCAACCTAACAACAAGGGTGTGTTCTCTATGATACCACCTAGGGTTGTAATCATGAAAGATGTTAGATCATACATCCACTATAAAATTAATGAAATCGGCGACTTTGAGCTCCAGTCTACATATCAAGAGCTTTACATTGATGGAAAGCTAAAGGATGATCACAAGCACTTAGAGGTAAAAGGGTTAACCAATGCCCTATATTTCCTAAAGGAATTCAAAACTGAATGGATACGCATCATACTAAGTTGTGTACATGAAGGAAAGTTATGGCTGGATGAACCAATGAAGATAACAAAAGATGTTATACATGTAGTAACAAGGCCGTATCCCATGAATGAAAAAAGCTAAAGCCCTAAGGCACCCAACAACAACCAAGATTGAGAAGTTAACCACAATAGAATGGGATGATAGAGGCTTAAGAATAAACAAAATTGGTGACTCTGAAATGAGATTAGGTGCATATGTTATTGCATACAAGATTTTCCAATCAAGTAGACTGAATAGTGTTGCATGTGGAGCAGTCGACATTGCCTATAAGATTATGAAAAAGGGTTTGCAACTCGGCCTAGCTGAGTTGATACTGAGACAGTTAGATGAAAATATGAGAACAATCATAGTAGCAAGATTGAACACTTGAAAATTTGTCTCATTATTGGTATGTACATTCTTTTATTTACATAACTTTTCCCCATAAGTCAGTAGCGTAGAATGGGATATCAACCAACCAATTATTGTTCAAATTAGTGAATTCATTCAGAACTTAGGAAATAAATTTGTACCTATCATGGAAGATTATTTTGGGAAGTTTAAAGAAAGAATGGAGAAAAGAACAAGGATACCAGTTCACAGTTGGTAGAGAAATTTAAAGATGATTTTTTTTTTTCTAGTGGATACTGACACCACCCTAATCAAAGTTGTAGAGCCAAGAACATCTTGGCTATGGCCCATGGATTATGAGATAGATATTGATATAGCTACAACAGTAATAAGGGCTTTACTTGTTGAGCCTAAGGACAAGAATGCTACAAGGTTTGGAACCTTTGATGAAGCTAAGTCTAGAATCAAGATGGGACTTGTAGTTGAAAAGATGGGTAGGAAAAAGGAGAAAATGGTTAAAACTCTTAAGAAATAATTTGGTGTCACATATGAAGACATTGAGAAATTAGTTGAAGAAGAAACCAAGGAACATGCACCAGTCAGTGAGAACAAAGATGAAGAGGCCACTGAGTCTGAGGAACATGAACAAGAAGAGCCACCTAAGGCTAAAAAGATAAAGGTAAATAGGTTGATACTTCAACCAGGATTGGGCCTAGGTCAAAAAATGCTAGTTCACCACCTCTGAAGAAAGGTGTAAAGATAACAAGGCCCACACCGACTCATACATATCAAAAGAGATAATCAAAGGCCACCATTGATCTCCCAGAAATAAAGCGAATAAGAAAAATTATTAGAGAAAAGGATGATGTCATGCCCATAATTTACTCTAAAAAATGCACCTAAATTTATTTTTAAGGGTTAATAAGTTAAAGACCAAGGGTTAAAAATTGACTAAGTAGAAAGGTTAAAGCCGCAAGTAGTAAGGCTAACTGTTGATTGAAGGAATGCATGGCGAAGGGTTGACGACCATGCTCACCTCAACCAGGTTGAATGTCTCAACGACTATGAGGAAGATTCTAAACCATCTAATTAAAACATTGGTTATCTATAGTAATAATGTGTGTCATGCAAATTTTAATTGAGTCATAGTTATTATGTTAACATTTATTAAATCCTAATGACCACTCTACAAATAATTTATGTCACTAAAACCAAATATTTAAATGAATTTAGTTGGCTAGCTAATGGTTAACGAATCAATTATCAAATGTTAATTTACATCAAGATTTAGTCAATAGGTTTATCTAACGTTCGCTAATAGATTAACAAATCACTAACTGTTTAATTAAAATAACCTTTAACTAAAATGGATTAATTTAAATTAAACTAAACAAGATTAGATTAAAATGCTAGTTACATCTTGATAACAATTTAGGTAAGTCATATTATCATAATCTATATTAATTACACTTACTAAGTAGATTTCAATAAAAACAATTTTTGAAAATTAAATTAATGATCAACTCATGGAGTGTTAATTTAATAAACATATTAATTAATAAGAAGTAAAAATATTATTTAAAATATTTATTAAATAATATTATATATATTGTTTAATAATATATTAAGAAATATTATATTTAAATTAATAACATATTAATTTATTATTAAATCAAAAATAAAAATATTAATTAATTAATAATTATAATATATTTAATTAAATAATACATATATTAATTAATTAATAATTATAAGATATTAATTAATTAATAATTATAAGATATTAATTAATTAATAATTATAAGATATTAATTAATTAATATTTTTATTAATTAATTAATTAATTATAATATATTAATTAATAATATATATATTAAATAATTAATAATTACAAAGTATTAATTAACAATTTTTTAATAAATAAAAAATAAATTAAATGAAAAAGTCATTTCATACTTAGCGCAAGTATAGGGATGAAGTCCCATAAGGACTATTGTGGTCCCCCCATGCAGTCATGTGTAGGAGTACATCCTGTGCATGGCAGCGTGTGGGAAGGGGGCAGGGCCCAAGGGACGTGGGGCCCGCGGGTCCCCCCCTTTCATAACTCATTTTCCCATATAAAAAAAATTTCCTCTTGAAGTTTGTTTATTTGAAAACAAAAAGTTTCAACATGGGTTAATGCATAAGGCATTTTTTATTAAATGTAATTTTTTTTTAAAATATATTGAAATACACTTTTTTTTAAAAGAGAGTCTTCAAGTAGTCTTGATGGGTTTCTTGGGTGGCGACCTAGATGGGTCCCACCCAAACAAGCTTATTTGAGGATGACTTGTTTGACTAGGGTATTAATATTTTTTTTTTCAAGTCTAGATTTAAAAGTGGGATTGGGAAATTAATATAAAAATGACTGTGGTTTTTAGGAAAATGTATGGAATTTCTCCCATACATTTTCCAGAGACCTGTAGGTGGTCATTTTTCTACTTTTTGCTTGCTTTGCATTTTTTTCTCTCAATAGTTTAGTTTGCATCTACATTCTACTTGCTACTTTTACTAATTATCAAGAGGTAAAATTGATTTAGTCTTAGTGTACATAAGGAAAATTAAATTTCTTCTACAATTTTATTTTTTTCTTCTATGAATTTATCATTACATTGAAATCAAAGAACAACTAATTTATTGAAAACTCAAACTTCTTTCTTCTCTTAACTTGTTTAACATGATAGACTACTTTCATACTAATAACTCAACTTTGCTAAAAAGAAATTCCTCAACACAAGTTTGAGATCTCATCTTTATTTTTTTTCAATTCCACAATAGCAATAACAATAACATTAATATTTTCAAATGTCCATTTCAAAAGAAACTCAAGGAACTAAAATTCATTATTAAAGTTTCATGCTTGAAATACTATCACAATAACAACAATATGCATCAATTTGAGAATTAATCCTTATTATTCATAAGAACATAAATCTATCAAAAGGGAAAACCAAACATTTCTTCATAATTATGATACAACACACTTATTACAAATACAAGACTTGGAGTGATATCTCCATTACAAAATACTTGAACTCAAGGGAATTCTCAAAACTCCCTTACAAAACAATAATCATAATACAAAAGTGACCCATATCAATTTTTTTGAATACAATCACAAACTCTTCAACACTATATCTTCAAACATGAAGTCTTCAATGGCCTCCAAACCTACAATAAACAAAATAGGCCATGGAGTGCTCACCTCCCAACCTAGGCTTCTATGAAGCCACCCTTGAGCTTGGGGAACCATCACCTATACAAGGTTTCACACACAAACAAACCACAATCACAATAACACAAAAATTACATTATACTCCCATCCAAGGAAAAACAAAGAGTCTCCAAATGACTCATAAATTGGGGTGAAGGTGGAACCAACTCAAGGGGAGAAAGCACATTTCAAGGAAACAAAAGACAAGCCTTCTCTTGGCTTTCTCAACACACAAGATGCCACAAAATTCCACATAATAAAACTCCTTATGACCCCCATGGCTTCAAGCCATACAAACTTTTATGACCCCTAAAATAAATGGCTACATGGAGCCCATACATCCATGTTTCTTCCTTCTCCATTACAAGGAAAGACTCTACACCCATGGTTGTCCCAAAATTCCCTTCATGCCCAAGGCTACTCTTCCCTCCCAAGGGTGAGTGTGGCCTTGAGAAAACTCCCATAATACAATGCAAATCAACAAAACTCAAGAACTCCATAAAAACTTCACTTTCACATCACAAAGAAAATAACACTACAACAAACTTAAGATTCACATAACATCCACTATCACAAAATAACAAGATCTTAAACACAAACACTACAAGAACAAAATAACTAAATTTTTGTATACAAAGAATAACATACATGAGAATTCTTTCTCTCAACATAGAAACAAAAATAAGAAAAATGAAGAATACCACCAACCTAGATCCAAGCTTATGGAAGAAAGTTGATGAAGAGCTTTTCCACTTTCCAAAGTCCTCTCCAAAATAGCTAACTCTCCAAATCTAGAGAGTGGGTGTCAAACTCTTCCAAAAGAAGAGTCCCCTCTAAAAAGGCCTCCACACAATCTCCTAGGGATATGATTTCACTCTCATTGGATGACCTTCCCAAGCTTCTTACATGGTTTCCAAATATGGATTTCTAAAAAAGGTAGTCCAAAAAAGTGGACCAAAGACTTACCACTTTATTGGATGGAACTCTAACCAAGACCATGCTTCAAAAGTGGATTTTCGGCCATTTTGAAAATCCAACTTTTGGAGGGGTCTTTTGGTCAACATGAGGTTGTCCTAAGAATAAAAATGCCCCTTACCCATAGATATATCAAAAGGGCTTACTAAAAATGGCCCTAACACTTCCCTAAACACCTTTTAAGCCCCCCAAAAACCCATACAAATCTCAAATTCTAAGCTCCCTCATTGATATGACAAAACCTCAAGCTCCCTAACCAAGTGATTTTCATGGGGATCCTAAAGAGTACCATCCTAGGTTGGTGTTCAACCAATCCCCAAGTGGACATGTCATGGCCACAAGTACACACACATGTGTCAAGTGACACAAATAAAAATGACACATCACAAGCCATGTGGCATATCCACTTGGGCATTCTCACATAAATCACATTTACAATTAACATAAAAATCAAATATTTTCATGCACCATACTTTGATGAATTAAATACAATACAACGAGGTTTTTGGCTTCTCACTAGAAGCAACCTTGGCTCGAATTGAATTACACATAAGTCTATGCTCTGGTTCCCCGAATTTACCATGGTCTAATTCCCTGCACACTAAAGTCCAACATCAGTAGTCCAAGGAAATAAAAACATGTAAATTCATAACATTAATAATCAAGATAATTCATCTGATATTTCATAAATCACCTAACAATAATCATTCATCTATAACTTACGTACAACTCATCATGAAATATTCAATTCATCACTAAATTAAGCCTGTAGCATTATCATTGCACATATAATTCAATTGCAATTAAATGTCATCATGACACTCATAAACTTTACCTAAGTAATTAACTTTCAATTCACAATAGGAATCTCATCGTATCATAATCGAATCGAATCTTCATTTCCTAGTTACTTATGTAAGCATATAAAATCTGTCACATCATCACAACATTCATAAATCAAAATAACCATAATCTAGAATTTGTATTTATGTCATAAAAAGGTCATCAATAATTCATCACCTAACATTTAACCCTAAATGAAATTCACATCTCAACCTAATTCATTTCTTGATTTTCATTTTCCTAACAACTCATAACAACATAAATTCTCTAATTGCACATCTCAGTATTCATCGAATTCAATTATCATAATGTATCATAAGGTCAACATTGTGAGTATAGAGAGCATCATAAAATGTAATGTATTCTCATCTACTATAATCAGAAATCTTTGCCAAAAGGGTAAAATCTACTAACTAATCAAAACATTAAGCCAACTACTAAGTCTACCATTACGATAATGGAAAAGCTATGACGGGTCTAGGGTGAGGCCTCACATCCTCCCCCCTAGGCATGAACTTCCTCTTGGAAGTTACGTGGCTTAGGGTTAAAGTTCCAGGGTTGACATCTAGCTTAGTCCATTGGATAAATTTAGAATCACTGATCTCATGCCATGAGGAATTCTAATGTTGACTCATGTTAAGGATATATTTAACATTATTTTAAACAATTCTAACATTTAAAAGTATTAACATTGTACGATTGAACTACTTACCCAAACATCACAATCTAATATTATTTTACAAAGTTACAATATCAAGATCACGTAAGGTAATTCCATTCAACACACCAACGCTGGATCTGAGGCGACAAGGAAAAGCTCTAAAACAAGGAACATCTTCCTTACAACATATCTCAAATGTATGCTAACATCACTCTAGATGTTGGTCCCTATAAATTTTAATATCTAGAGTATAGGTCCAATATTATGCTAAAGGTATCATTTGTCACTCTACAAATCCTTAGTTTGTACCAACTTTATATTATATTTATTGATAATATCATAATATCTATGAAGAAAGATCATAAAGTAATCTTACAAGGACTATGCATATCACAATCCATAAAATACTCTTACCAAGGCTACTAGCATGGTCATAGATAGCGCTAATGACAAGGGTGAACCTAGTGTGATGGGAAACTTCTTTATAGTTCCTCCCTATTTATAAAATATGATGGATTTCCCCCAACAAATATTCTCCCTCATACAACCTACCACAAAAGGACTTGCCAACAATTGCAACCATAAGAGCCTCGTCAAATAATCATAAAATCCATAATTTAAAAATTGAAAAGAGTGTTCCATCAAAGTGAGATTCAAAAAGTGGCCACATTGGTAAAACTTTTTCACAAAATAAGTAAATAAAAGTCCTTGAGGAAAATAAAGACATTTAAAATAAAGTTTGGCTAAGCAGCCCAACACATAACTTAATTTACTTTTACATTGTTGGCAATCACAAAAAAAAATCAACTTGTGAAACAAAGTAAAATGAAAGAAAAATAAATTTAGCAATGCATATTCTCCACACAATCATTACATGAACTATGTGACCTTTTAAGGTCACTAAGAGAGAGACGGGGAAACCACTACATACCTTTATTATAACAATGTTTACAATATACCAATTATGTCCTGACAAGGATAAAGCATTAAGGGTTTTCCAAGAAAATATTGATTTGGAAAGAGAGGTAGACACACAAAAACTCAGGAGACAACTACCTATTTACTAATAATAGTCTCACTTACTCTATAAGTTATTTCACTATGTTAAATCATAAAATCATGGTATTCACATCACAACATCCTCCTCTCCTAGAGAGAAGTTTCCACTGCAATGTGGTCCACTTAATCCTCACTCTCAACAACATGAAATACTTCATTGTACTTACACAACATTTAAATGGCCCACTCACTTAGGCCAATAAGGCATAAAACAACTCTATTAAAACACCTATAAGGCTATTAATTTTATGAATATAGGAATGACCAGAGATACAACAATTCTATGAGAACCCTAACTAATATAATTAATTCATAGGAATGTTTTTAGCATTGTAAACCTCAAGAACTTCTCAAGTAGTTCTATTTGGTGAGCTAGCACTTGATGTCCACCACTATGTTCCTAGCTAATTGAACTAGTCACTCACTCAAGGTACTTCACATACAACTTCACTCATCACAAAAAGGCATTCTGAAAGTTAATTTATATTACTATACATGTGTTTCATTATGTTTCCATACTACTCTCAATATTACCACTTAATATCCATTTTACACAATATTCACAAGCATATTAAATTGACTCACGAGGGGGGTCACCTACGGTGAAAAGACATATAGCATGTTATACTTTAAGGGTCTAATGACTCTCCATACAGATTTAACGAATCATTTTCTCAATCATGACTTATGTTTGTTTAGGTCAAGCTCTCCATCTTATTGAACTCGATTAGGCATGTCCATCCAAAGGTTTTATATTCTCATTCGTCATCCATATAGCATGCCTCAGAAGAAAATTCTTTTTTATAGCAGGTGATTTACTTTTGAGCTAACTCTGCAATGCACAAGGGACTACCCAAAAGTACAATCCATAATTTCTATATTATTCTATTTATAAACACATTAACAAGGTTCCAATTTACTTATGCACTAATAATTACAACAACATAGGATAGTCAATTATTTATGCTAGATTAAATGTATATTATCTCTATTGGCTCCATTTGAGTCTCAAAAATTATCATTTGATTGTCCAAAGTTTCATTACAATTCATATAAATTATTTACAAAACATTGACAAGAAGGTCATTGATTCATAGCTGACATCTACCTCCTGGTAATCCATATTTACCTTACAATATATTAGGACACAAACGAATATTAGGTTACCTTTCCACCTTGACCCTTGTATCATCTTGGAAGTGAATCCCAATAAGGGTCTCCACATCCATTTACCAAGTAACTCTATTGAAACAAGTATTGTCTTCATTTTTACTATCGTATTATAGTCATTATGCAATTAGATTGATTGGTAATTTGATACTAAATTCTTAAGAACTCCCCTTAAGTTTTATTTATGAAATATAAAGAAATTTCTAGGTAGTTGAATCTTCCATTGCTTATCTATATTAGTCTTTGCTTTCATATATCCAAGGTAGGGTCATCATTTGTTGATCGATCTTTTGGCCAAGTTACTCTTTACATTTTTATTCCTAGGGTACACTTCCATTATTAACATGTGCTTGATAAAGTAATTCTTATTTTAGTTGGAAAGAACATATTAGATAATGTATGCAGCCTAGACTCTCAATAAAGAAGCTGCTAAAAGTTTACTCACAAGTAGTTTAAGTTACTAGCACTACCATAACAACATTTCCATCATAAATAATAAGGTTTTAAATTATGAACAAGATAAGGGTAGGTGGTTCCAATGTTGAGCATTTGTATAACCTCTTATTTATTCTCCGTTCAAGCATTATGTGAATCCTTCCACAACTAATGCTTTCCTTGATACGTGTTGAGTGTATAATCACGTCGTAATCTTACTTAATAATGTGGTCAAAATAATTGTAATTCATGTACCCATCAATACTGAACATAATCCGTCCATACCCCTCTTAAGTTATTCTTTTAGGTATACTCGTTATATTAGTTTATATGAACTTCTTATGCAATAACATGTTTCCAAGTTACTTTGACCCCTTAACTTGAGTTATTAAGATATTTTGATGTTCCTAGTCTATCTCCTATAGAGAAACAATTAAGCTGAATTATGAAATCAAATTAACCCAAATAGTGATCCATCCTATACGGAATTGGATTTATAATAATTTGATGGATCCTAAGGGTCACAAGAATTCTCTTGATAATGTAATGAAGGTCCATCATACTGTTTATTAAAACTATTAAAATTTATCAAAAACTTATGTAAACAATTGGGTCTACTTGGGGAAACGTAATGGGTTTAGGTTCCAATGTTGAAACCTAGGCTCTAATACCAAGTGTCATGCCCATAATTTACTCTAAAAAATGCACCTAAATATTTTTTTTAAGGGTTAAAAATTGACTAAGTAGAAAGGTTAAAGTCGCGAGCAGGAAGGCTAACTGTTGATTGAAGGAATGCATGGCGAAGGGTTGACGACCATGCTCACCTCAACCAAGTTGAATGTCTCAACGACTATGAGGAAGATTCTAAACCATATGATTAAAACATTGGTTATCTATAGTAATAATGTGTGTCATGCAAATTTTAATTGAGTCTTAGTAATTCTGTTAACATTTATTAAATCCTAATGACCACTCTACAAATAATTTGTCACTAAAACCAAATATTTAAACTAATTTAGTTGTCTAGCTAATGGTTAATGAATCAATTATCAAATGTTAATTTACATCAAGATTTAGTCAATAGGTTTATCTAATGTTCTCTAATAGATTAACAAATCACTAACTGTTTAATTAAAATAACCTTTAACTAAAATAGATTAAGTTTAATTAAAATAAACAAGATTAGATCAAAATGCTAGTTACATCTTGATAACAATTTAGGTAACTCATATTATTATAATCTATATTAATTACGCTTACTAAGTAGATTTCAATAAAAATGATTTTTTGAAAATTAAATTAAAGATCAACTCGTGGAGCGTTAATTTAATAAACATATCAATTAATAAGAAGTAAAAATATTATTTAAAATATTTATTAAATAATATTATATATATTATTTAATAATATATTAAGAAATATTATATTTAAATTAATAACATATTAATTTATTATTAAATCAAAAATAAAAATATTAATTAATTAATAATTATAATATATTTAATTAAATAATAAATATATTAATTAATTAATAATTATAATATATTTAATTAAATAATACATATATTAATTAATTAATAATTATAAGATATTAATTAATTAATATTTTTATTAATTAATTAATAAATTATAATATATTAATTAATAATATATATTAAATAATTAATAATTACAAAGTATTAATTAACAATTTTTTAATAAATAAAAAATTAAATGAAAAATTTGTTTCATACTTAGCCCAAGTATAGGGATGAAGTCCCATAGGGACTATTGTGGTCCCCACCCCCACGCTATCATGCACAGGAGTACATCATGTGCATGGCAGCATGTGGGAAGGGGGGCGGGGCCCAAGGGACGTGCGGCCTGCGGGTCCCCCCCTTTCATAACTCATTTTCCCATCTAAAAAATTTTTCCTTTTGAAGTTTGTTTATTTGAAAACAAAAAGTTTCAATGTGGGTTAATGCATATGGCATTTTTTTATTAAATGTAATTTTTTTTTGAAATATATTGAAATAAACTTTTTTTTAAAAAGAGAGTCTTCAAGTAGTCCTGATGGGTTTCTTGGGTGGCGACCCAGATGGGTCCCACCCAAACAGGCTTATTTGAGGATGACTTGTTTGACTAGGGTATTAATATTTTTTATTTTTTTAAAATCTAGATTTACAAGTGAGATTGGGAAATTAATATAAAAATGACTGTCATTTTTAGGAAAATGTATGGAATTTCTCCCATACATTTTCCAAAGACATGTAGGTGGTCATTTTTCTACTTTTTGCTTGCTTTGCATTTTTTTCTCTCAATAGTTTAGTTTGCATTTGCATTCTACTTGCTACTTTTACTAATTATCAAGAGGTAAAATTGATTTAGTCTTAGTGTACATAAGAAAAATTAAATTTCTTCTACAATTTTATTTTTTTCTTCTATGAATTTATCATTACATTGAAATCAAAGAACAACTAATTTATTGAAAACTCAAACTTCTTTCTTCTCTTAACTTGTTTAACATGATAGACTACTTTCATACTAATAACTCAACTTTGCTAAAAAGAAATTCCTCAACACAAGTTTGAGATCTCATCCTTATTTTTTTTTAATTCCACAATAACATTAATATTTTCAAATTTCCATTTCAAAAGAAACTCAAAGAACTAAAATTCATTATTAAAGTTTCATGCTTGAAATACTATCACAATAACAACAATATCCATCAACTTGAGCATCAATCCTTATTATTCATAAGAACATAAATCTATCAAAAGGGAAAACCAAACATTTCTTCATAATTATGATACAACACACTTATTACAAATACAAGACTTGGAGTGATATCTCCATTACAAAATACTTGAACTCAAGGGAATTCTCAAGACTCCCTTACAAAACAATAATCATAATACAAAAGTGACCCATATCAATTTTTTTGAATACATTAAAAAACTATTCAAGATTACATCTTCAAACATGAAGTCTTCAATGGCCTACAAACCTACAATAAACAAAATAGGTCATAGAGTGTTCACCTCCCAACATAGGCTTCTATGAAGCCACCCCCAAGCTTGGGGAACCATCACCTATACAAGGTTTCACACAAACAAACCACAATCACAATAACACAAAAAATACATTATACTCCCATCCAAGGCAAAACAAAGAGTCTCCAAATGACTCATAAATTGGGGTGAAGATGGAACCAACTCAAGGGGAGAAAGCACATTTCAAGGAAACAAAAGACAAGCCTTCTCTTAGCTTTCTCAACACACAAGATGCCACAAAATCCCACACAATAAAACTCCTTATGACCCCCATGGCTTCAAGCCATACAAACCCTTATGACCCTCAAAAGAAATGGCTACATGGAGCTCATACATCCATGTTTCTTCCTTCTCCATTACAAGGAGAGACTCTACACCCATGGTTGTCCCAAAATTCCTTTCACCCCCAAGCCTACTCTTCCCTCCCAAGGGTAAGTGTGGCCTTGAGAAAACTCCCATAATACAATGCAAATCAACAAAACTCAAGAACTCCATAAAAACTTCACTTTCACAACACAAAGAAAATAACACTGCAACAAACTTAATATTCACATAACATCCACTATCACAAAATAACAAGATCTCAAACACAAACACTACAAGAACAAAATAACTAAATTTTTGTATACAAAGAATAACATACATGAGAACTCTTTCTCTCAACATGAAAAAAAAATAAGCAAAATGAAGAATACCACCAACCTATATCCAAGCTTATGGAAGAAAGTTGATGAAGAGCTTTTCCACTTTCCAAAGTCCTCTCCAAAATAGCTAACTCTCCAAATCTAGAGAGTGGGTGTCAAACTCTTCCAAAAGAAGAATCCCCTCTAAAAAAGCCTCCACACAATCTCCTAGGGATAGGATTTCACTCTCATTAGATGACCTTCCCAAGCTTCTTACATGGTTTCCAAATATGGATTTCTAAAAAAGGTGGACCAAAGACTTACCACTTTATTGGATGGAACTCTAACCAAGACCATACTTTAAAAGTGGATTTTCGGCCATTTTGAAAATCTAACTTTTGGAGGGGTCTTTTGGTCAACATGAGGTTGTCCTAGGAAGAAAAATACCCCTTACCCATAGGTATATCAAGTGGGCTTACTAAAAATGGTCCTAACACTTCCCTAGACTCCTTTTAAGCCCCCCAAAAACTCATACAAAGCTCAAATTCGAAATCCATTGATATGACAAAACCTCAAGCTCCCTAACCAAGTGATTTTCATGGGGATCCTAAAGGGTACCATCCTAAGCTAGTGTTCAACCAATTCCCAAGTGGACATGTCATGGCCACAAGTACACACACATGTGTCAAGTGACACAAACAAAATGACACATCACAAGCCATGTGGCATATCCACTTGGGCATTCTCACATAAATCACATTTAAAATTAACATAAAAATCAAATACATTCATGCACCATACTTTTATGAATTAAATACAATACAATGAGGTTTTTGGCTTCTCACTAGAAGCAACCTTGGCTCAAATTGAATTACACATAAGTCTATGCTCTGGTTCCCCGTATTTACCATGGTCTAATTCCCTACACACTAAAGTCCAACATCAGTAGTCCAAAGAAATAAAAATATGTAAATTCATAACATTAATAATCAAGATAATTCATCTGACATTTCATAAATCACTTGACAATAATCATTCATCTATAACATACGTACAACTCATCATGAAATATTCAATTCATCACTAAATTAAGCTTGTAGCATAATCATTGCACATATAATTCAATTGCAATTAAATGTCATCATGACACTCATAAACTTCACCTAAGTAATTAACTTTCAATTCACAATAGGAATCTCATCATATTATAATCAAATCAAATCTTCATTTCCTAGTTACTTACGTAAGCATATAAAATCTGTCACATCATCACAACATTCATAAATCAAAATAACCATAATTTAGAATTCATATTTATGTCATAAAAAGGTCATCAATAATTCATCACCTAACATTTAACCCTAAATGAAATTCACATCTCAACCTAATTCATTGCTTGATTTTCATTTTCCTAACAACTCATAACAACATAAATTCTCTAATTGCACATCTCAGTATTCATCTAATTCAATTATCATAATGTATCATAAGGTCAACATTGTGAGTATAGAGAGCATCATAAAATGTAATTTATTCTCATCTACCATAATCAAATCTTTGTCAAAAGGGTAAAATATACTAACTAATCAAAATATTAAGCCAATTACTAAGTCTACCATTACAATAATGGAAAAGCTATGATGGGTCTAGGGTGAGGCCTCACAGATGATAAAGATTTTGAAGAGGACACTGAACAATTCCAAGTTGTGTTGAATAAAGGACCTCAAACCATTGATGAGGTAGTAGAAAGAGTAAAAAATCCTAGAAATCATGGTACTCCTAAACTTAAAAGGCATCCTTGTCTGAGTACCGAGGAGCGGGATAAGCTTGAGGAATATATAATGAGCATAATGATTACCTTCAAAAAAGTTCCAGTTGAGTTTGCTAGCACCATACCCAAAGAGTTGTATGATAAATTTTCATCTCGATGGACTTATTTTCTTACAACTGAGAAAAGGATGAGAGAAAGGTCACTCATTTTGGTAAGATCTAACTAGTCTCTTGCTAAGATAGATGAAGCTTTAAGACAATATGCAAATAATTTTTTTATGAAGGCTAGAGCATTCAAGATTCTACAAGGAAAATTGCAAGAGATAGATGATGAGAGCAGGAACATATGGACTAAACTCCTAAGTCCTACAAAGAAAATTAAGGCAACTGTATCAGAAGTCAATACCAAGGAACATCAACCGAGCATACAATCAGAAGAGCCTATCAATGTTGATGATGAGACTATTCACATCTTGGACACTGAGCAGCCCGAGGAAGAAAATAATGAAGAAGAATTCATAACTGCTACTGACAATGTGATGGAAGGAATTTTGGAGATACTGACTACTCTAGGGGATGAAAAAATATTGATAGAAGACATAACACAAGTGACCCCAATGATGAGGATAAAAAATATGAAATGATCATTGGTGCTACGGAGAACCTTAGAGAAGAAGAAGCAAACAAGGTAGCATGAGAAATGGTACCAGGTAATCTTCCTATACTGGTACACACTATTGAGATAGCTACCAAAACACAAAATCATAACACTCCACCTGAGCAGGTAACAGATACAAATGAAAACAAGGGTGAGGAAAAAGGTAAAGATACCAATCATAGTTGAGGAACTACACAAGAGAATGCACCTACTGAAACTGTTGAAGTGACAGAAAATGTACAAGTAAAAATAGAGACAACGGTAGACACTTCTACCACAAACACAAGGTCACAAGCCCCAACACCACAAATTACAAAATCGGTTACCGGAAAGCATAATGAATAAATCAAATCCACTGAGCCACCAAAGGAAGTTCCTGAGCACAAGGCTCAAAATTTTATTGCACAATCTCCATTATCTAGTGTGCAAGAGAAGAAGAAGAAGAGGAAGCAAGCAAGTAAGGGTCTAGTTACACTTGATGAAATCATAGAAATACTAGCATGTGACATGTGTAAACTTGATGTTGAACCTCTCACGAAATATGGAGAGATGTGCACCTGAAAGGAAGCACAAGAAAAGGTGAGACAAGAAAATAAGAACACAAAGGTGCTAGAGGATGTCAAGGAGATCCTAATGCAAGTTTCTCTAGATGTAACTATTGATGAATCTTCCCCTAGCATTGATCAACTTGCACTTCTCACAGAAACAATCAATAGCCCCACTACTGATGCTAAGAAGATGATTGAAGAGAGAGATGAACAAAAGATTTAGTATAAGTTAACTGAAAAGATCATCTAAGCAGTGGCACTGAACAAGGTAAAGCTTTTAGAAGTTTTAACTAATTTAGAAAGCATTATTGATAAAGTTATTACAATTCTAAAATATTTCTACACTTTAGATCACTTCACTATCGAGGTTAGTGAAAAGATAAGAAAAATTAGATGAAGATCTAAAATATAGTGCTACTCACCTTACAACCAAGCAACATGCGTCCAAGTGCATTATTCCAAAGTTAACAACATACAATGGTTAAGACTTGAGTTGAGAAAGGAAGATGACTGAATCAAAGAAGAGGTAACCAAGCTATAGGCTAAGTTAATACTGCATTTGGAAGTGATGCAAAAATATGTGACAAAGGTAGAGAAATTGATTGCTACCCCTAATATTTCTGTCACTGAAAACATTTTTGATAAGCATGCTCAAGTGATCTCAAAGCAACTGGCTCTAGAAAATCTAAAGGAAGAATGGGAGAAACTTATAGATAATCTCAGGAAAACCCATCCTAAGATTTTTGACAAATTTTAAGTATATTCATTTTTATTATTTTTAAAAAAGGGGTAAACATATGTATATCTACCGAAAGCATGTTCATAGGGGGAGTCATCGAGTTTACATATTCTTGGTTTTGTAAAAAAATTTGAGATTTCAAACTTTTATAGTCTGCATACATATAAGTTTTTGATAGTAATTCCGAAGGGGGAGAATGTTACTACTAAATGGATTTAAGTGTTTCCATTAGTATTCATTTATACAGTCAGTAAACACAGTAAGATAGTTCAGTCGATTATCAATATGTAGTAGTCACCGAGCAAAGAGGTTACTGAGTATAACAGTTATCGAGTACACAGGACTACCGAGCACCTGTAAACACCTAGACTGAGAGACAAAATTTATCGAGTAATCTAGAATTAACATAAAAGTTTGGAATGACACATAATTCAAGGTGAACAACTTTTTGCTGAGAAAGAAAATGGTTTACCAAGATCGAGGTGAATATTAATTACGGATATAATCATTTAATGAATGATGATTCCTATGTAATGATGATCTAGGTTAATCATATGAACCATTGATCTTAGGTTTTCTAAGATAATATAAAACCCTAATTAGGTCAAATCAATTTGATATAAGTATTGTTAAGGTGTCATTTTGACATGTATCATCAAGAAGTAGCCGCACTCAAGGATATTTGAAGATTAGACAGGGTTTTGACTAAGGGATTTTGATAGAAGCACTCAGTTTATCAGAACAAATATAAGGCTACCAAGAAGTTCAGAAGGACATACTCATCACAGAAAGGTGATATCTTTATTGTACTTAAAGGATCTGATATCACCAATTTGAGTTGTATTTCATTCAAGTCATATATCACTGTTACTCTCTAACAGTTGTAGTAGACTCAAAATCTCCTAATAGAGTGGACTTAACTGTCCTTATTAAAATCTATTAACTGAGTGGACACATGTATTGTGTTTCTAAAATCCTCTAACTAGGTAGATTTAGCTGATCTTATTGTTACTCCTAATAGGGTAAGATCACCAGAAGTGATCAATCTTTATAATCCTTAACCGAAAACTTTATTTTTGTACAAGTGAATCTTTGTGGGTTTCATCCCCACCGTAGTTTTTACCTTCTAACAAGGGTTTATGCGATACCCTAATACATGTGTCGTGTGTATTGAAGTTTCATGTATTTTTTCTTGATTTTCTTACATGCATTTACATTTCAGTTATGTCATTAAATGTATGGTGAATGCAATTCTACACTGTCGGTTATTGAAGTTAATGTTTACAAGGATTAATTTGAAAATTTTTAAGGGTACTAATTCACCCCTCCCCTCTCATTACACACCTTTTTATAATTCCAACATCATCATGTGGATAATCATAGAATCAAAATAGATTCTATCTTATATCAAAATATTGTGGAACAAAATGAAACAATGAGAGGAACTACATTAAGCCCACTTAGCTTGCTACCCCATTTACAAAACCTTTAGCACATCTTGTTCCTTATGAACCATTAATTATAGAAACCATTTATCCAAATTTGTAATTTAGCATTAAACTAGCCAAGGTGAAATGTATAATTACAAGGTTACATGACCACTTAACCAAAATAGAAAAATGATTTAATTAAGGTAGATAATAAATAAAATGTGGTATTGTGTAAGAGAAAAGTATGAGTTCAATAAGGAATGAAATACGAAATAAAATCATTCAAACTACACTAAACTAACAACATGATGATTAGAAATAAAATAGAAAATAAATAACAAGAGTATGCAAGCCTTATACAAACACCCAAAGAAGCTCCTTTATTGGGTCAATTTGTCTAAAATCTTGGATGTGTCCTCAATATTTGTGCTCAAGCTTCAAGTTTGGAGTCAATTTGGTATTATGATAATATGGTTTCAATTGTTTTAGATTCAAACTAGCATGGTAACTTTTCTCTAAAAGGTGGATGATTTGTGAGAGAACGATCTCTTAATATATAGAGATTAGAAAGGATGGATGAACGATTGTCATAAAGTTGTGAGGAAGGGACAATATTCTCTTTGAGAGAAGCACATGATTGATATTTCTCAAATCCATAGCATGGTGACAAGTGTCACCATGGGAGAGATTAAAAAGACCTTGGAGGTGGAGTAGATCTTCCATAAAGGAACATCTTGTCTCACACTACAAAGATCAAAGTTGGGCAATGTAAGGATTTTGGGGATTATGAAGGGATGTTGGAGAATAAGAATAAGGAATAGAATATTCTTTAGAAGGAACAATCATGTAAGAAGGTGATGTGGGCTCTTACATGTGTATTTAGGTTTGACAAGAAGGGAGTTGACTTTTATAGATAAACTTTTGGGTTAGGAATGTGAAAATGTTTAGTGAAGGGATTAAGCTTAATTAGTGGGCAAGTGAAATAGGTTGAGTTTTAATCATGAGTTAGGTAGTTGGAGATAGGCTAGGTGAGGATTAAAGTTAGGATTTGTGTTCTCAAATACATTAAATAGGATTTATTTAATCACAAGTGGAAGAAGTTGAATGGTTGAATGGTTAGATTAATTGGACAAGTGGAAGATTTAATGAATTAATGAAAAAAATTAAATCTTTGTACATAAAAGAATATGAAAACTAGCCATTAGATTAATTCATTGAATATGAAAAATCTTTGTACAAGTGGAAGAAGTTAAATGGTTAGATTAATTGGACTATAGTTGATTAATTTAATTAATTAAGCTAAATTATTTACATTAGATAGTTAAATAATATGTAATTATTTAATTATAAATATGAGGAAGAGAATTAAATTTAGTTACTTGGAGCTTTCTCAAGAATACCACCTAGGGTTTTACTGGTTGAGGACATACACTCATACATCCATTGCAAGATAGGGGAAATTGGTGATTTTGAAATGTATGCAGCCTATCACAAGTTATGTGGAGAAGATGGAAAACTAAAATCCGATCATGAGAAATAGGAAGTAAAAGGACTGGTGAATGCCCTATATTTTTTGAGAGACTTCAAGAATGAGTGGATTAGGGTTGTTCTCAGTCAGTTCCATTATGGAAATTTTTGGTTGGATGAGATCGTTAAAATCACTAAGAACATTATTCATGTTTTCACCGGGTATCCTACCACTGACAAGACAAAAGCACTTCACAGTTCATCAAGGTTTGAAATTGAAAAGAGCACGGGAGTCGAATGGGATGGCAGAGCTATGAAGATAAACTCAATCAAAGACCCTGAGGTAAAATTTGTAGCTCATGTCATCAATTACAAGATCTATCAGTCAAGCAGGTTGAACAGTGTACTTTGTGGACTCCTTGACATAGCTTTCAAAATGGTCGAGAAAGGTTTTCATTTGGACCTCATCGAGCTTCTTTTGAAGCAGATTGAAGAGAACATGAAGACAATCCAATCAGAAAAGTCAAATACATGTAAGTGTGGATCCCTGCTAGTTTTCATATTCTTTTATGTACAAAGATTTTTCCCATCGGTCGGTAATATAGAATGGTCCACTGACAAGCCAGTTACAATTCAAATTACAAATTTGATTAAGAACTTGGGAGGTAATTTTAACAGTGTTGTAGATAACTATTTTGAGCAATTCAAAGGTAGAGTGAATTCTTGGAGCAGAATTCGAAGGCGACTAGTTGAAGACTATGAATAGGAAATTTATTTTCTAGTTGACACTAATCATACATTGATTAAGGCTGTGGAACCAAGGACAAAATAGTTAGCCCCCATGGGATATGAAATAAATATTGATTTTTCTTCCAAATCAATAAAGGCTTTATTGGTTGAGCCTAAGGATTCTAAAGAAGATAGGTTTGGAACTTATAAAGAGGCCAAGACAAGAATTAAATTAGGCCTAGTCATTGGTAAAATAACAAATAAGTCAAAGAAAATAATGAAAAATTTGGTTAAGAAATTTGGTGATGATGTTGGATCATCTAAGAGTATACCGGTTGGGGTAGAAACCAAAGGTCAATTACTTATTTCTGAAAAACCACGTGATAGTGGAAAAACTGAGTTAGACAATGATGTAGATCCTACACCAGTTTCTCCTTCCCCCACTCCAAAGAAGAAGTAGTTAGAAGTGTAGACAAGGACATGTACACGGTCAAAAACTACAGCTTCACCTCCACTGAAGAAAGAAGTTGTGAAGATATCTAGGCCAACAGCAGCAACACTGACAAAGACCTACAAAAAGAGAGGTACTAAATCTTCTACCAAGGCCCCTAAGAAAAGAAGGAAGCTAATTAGAGGGAAAGATGATTTAGATGATGATGAAGATGATAATGATGAATTTAAATTTTTTGTAAATAAGAGTCGGTCAATTGATGAGGTTGGTGAAGAAATAATTGAAAATGAAGGATTAAGTGATCCTAAAATTGGTTGGTTTGAGCACTTGTCAACCGAAGACTAGAACAAAATTCAAGAGACTATCATCCAAATGATGATTAGATTCAAGAGGGTACCAATTAAATTTGCCAAACATTTACCCAAGGCATTAGAAGAAATAATTTCATAGAAATGGGCATATTCCTTGAATGCAGAGAAAAGAATGAGGGAACAATCCTTAGGTTTGGCAATGCCAACATTGACAGTTCCTGAAATTGATGAATTAATGAATAAGTATTCAAAGATATTTTGAGTGAAGAACCAGGTATTGCAGATACTTGATGAGAATCTAGGAGACATACATGAGAACAGTCAACTCATCTAGACTTCAATTATACAAACCCATGAAGAGTCAAAAAAGATGGCCTTAGCCATTATTCCCAAGAATAAACTTAAGAGAAAAGGTAAGGGAATTCATACCGATGATCTAGACCCGGCACCAAAGCACATAATTGATATATCAGATACCGAGATACCTGATACAATAGATGCCACCGAGGAGATAAATTTAATTAAGGATGCACCAGATCAAGTAGAAATATAAGGGATTGATAATAACGCACTTGATGTACTCATTGAGGACATCACAAATGGTGATCCTAACGACATCAAAGATGATGAGGATGTCACTATTGTTGGAGCTCAACCACAAGAAGTGGCAACCACAACCAAGCCAGCGGTAAGCTCTATACCGGGTGATCTTCCTATCTTGATGGAAGCAATTGAAATTATTTATGAGGAACCTGAAGGCTCAATCCTCAAGCAATCGAAGGACACATCAGGGGAACAAGGAACAAGCACACCTACAGATATAGAAAATTCTAAGGATAAAGAGGCAGATACACAGGGCCAAGATGACCCTAATCCTACCGAGACAACATCGCCAAACACTACATTCGAAGCTCCGTCTCAATCAACCGACACACAGGTTATCGAGGAGCATAAGAAGGAAGATAATGTGTCTACCAGGAAAGAAACATCGAGTGTTGAGGTAAAGGATATCATTCCTTTTGTTAAGACTTCACCCCAAGAGCCTAAAAAGAAGAAGAAAAATCATGGCAAAGGGTTGGTCACACTTGATGAAGTCATCAAAATACCTGAGGACTTTGGGCCCCGAGGAGTTAAGAAAATATGGGGAGCTATACATAAGGAAGGAAGCTCAGGAGAAACTAAGAAAAGAGTGCAAGAGCAAGAAGATTCTTGAAGATGTATGAGACATCTTGTAGCAGGTTCTACCTGAGGTCTAGATTAATGAAGAAACACCTATAATGGACTAGTTTGCCACTCTTGCACAAGAAATAAATGCCCTGGACATTAATGCTGAAAAGAGACTTGAAGAAAGGTCAGAATCTAAGATTCAGGATAAATTGGCAGAAAGATTAGCCAAGAAGTGGAAATAAACAAAGTAAAGCTTTCTGAGGTAATCACCAATCTCCATTCTATTACTAAGAAAATAATTTAGATGTTATTTAAGCTATCCACTGTGGAGAGTTTCACTGTTGAGATCAGTGAAAAGATTAAGAAGCTGGATACCAAAATCCAAGCCAATGCAAATGCCTCCTTAGCCAAGCCAGATTCTTTTCATAAACATATACTCAAAGTACAAGAACTCGAGCGGTTAAGAGAAGATTTGAGGAAGCGGGAGGATAAGACATGTGACCAAGTCACCGAGCTACAAGAAGAGTTGCTTCCTCAACTAAAAATTATTGAGAGACATATTGTCAAGGCACAATCCTTAGTTGCAACACCGAAAATTTCAATGTTGGAGAACATCTTCGACATGCATGCACAAGTCGCTCTTGAGCATATTTCTCTCACCAACTTGAAAGAGGAATGGGAAAACCTCTTAGATTCTCTTATGAAAATCCACAAGCACATTTTTGACAAGATGTAAGTACACATTTTTTGTTTATGGCATTAGTCTAAAAAAGGGGGAAATATAATATATATGCCAATTGTATAAATATATGCTAAGTGTACTACGTCCATATCGGGAGCATGCACTGAGGAGGAGTTTTGAGTAATTTTTGTTATGTATATATGAAGTAAGGATAGTTTGAGATATATCAATTTATATACATTACAAGTTTTGATACTAATGTCAAAGGGGGAGATTGTTATCTCTATTTGAGCATTAGATGTTGTCATTAGTATCAAATTGGATCAGGTGGTTATCTATGTTGATCAGTCGGTAAAAGGAAGAACTTCAAGCTATAATATGCTAGTCAGTTAAACAATCAAGCCTTCATATTGAGTATTCACAAGGCAGTACCGAAAAATAAATGGAAATGGGTTTAACCAAGCACCAGAGAATTTTTACTGAGCATCAGAGTAAACCGAGCACTGAGCATCAGTAAACGTCAAGCAGACTAGGCATCAAGCGCCAGTATATTCACCGAGCAGGAAAGGTTGTGTTTATCGAGCAATCCAAGAAATGACATAGTAATCAGTAATGGCACATCTACCTATGTAAACGGTTACACGAATTCATAAAATATTTTATCAAGATCAAGGATTATTTATTGTAGATGTAATCATTAAATGTAATGATGATTCCTATGTAAAGCTAGATCTAGGTCAATTTTGTACACCGTAGATCTTAGGTTTTCTAAGATATTGTAAACCTAATTAGTTCATGGAACTCATAGCAGTTTTCTATATATTTGTAATTCATGTCATTTTGACATAAGGAAAGCAAGCGAATCAAGCAAAAGATCTTGAAGCAGTAGCCACCTTTAAAACATTAGAATTCAGACAAGGTTTGCATGTATGAGCAGTGATCAGAGATACAATTCAGTTTATTCAGAAGCAGTCAAGGCTACCAAGCATAACAAAGGACATATTACTACACATAGAGGTGATATTCATTTAGTCTATCATAGATCTGATTTAGACAAAGTATAGTTTTCATTTACAAATACTTTCTGTTATTTTCTAATCAATGTAACAGAGTTTATAAAATCTCCTAACAGAGTAGACAAAATAGTCTGTTTGTAAATCTCTTAACCGAGTACACACTCAAGTAGTGTTGTTTAAATCCTTTAACAGGGTAGATCTAGTTGATCTGAGTGTTACTCCTAATAGAGTAAGAACACCAAAAGTGATCACAACTTTTAGCCTTAAACGACATACTTTATTATCTACAATAGTAAAGAATTTGTGGGTGTCATCCCCACCGCAGTTTTTACCTTCTAACAAGGGTTTCTGCGTAATCAAGATACTTGTGTTATGTGATTGATTTATTGTTTGTTTTAGTGCACTTTACATTTACCAAGTCAATTGAATGAATGTTTCAAAGTTAAAATTTGTTGAGGGCACTGATTCACCCCTCCCCTCTTGGTCCCTTATCTTTCCATTCCAACAATTGGTATCAGAGCTAGATCTCTTATTGGAAGGTTTAACCACTGAAGAGGAAAGATCTAAACATGGACAGATACAAGTTTGACAAGACTATACAGAATCAAAATATTCCGATGTGTTTGCCCGCTGGGGTAAACTTAGTATTGCACAGACATAGTACAGGAAATATAATAAACACAGAATGTATCATAGAATAATAAATACTTTCATTAATCATTTCATACTGGCAAGTACATTTACATCGTAATGATCATACAATCATATCCCATGTCCAACCTCCGAGAGAGTATATAAAGTACCTGAAGGGTCACGACCAAAATGTCGTGACATAACTGTCTAACCTCTCGGTCACTAACGACCGAGACTAACATAATACTTTATTAATATAATAACCGGTACATTCAAATATCCCGACAACATCATCCCCCCCCCCCAAAAAAAAAACAAGTCGTCTCCGACGACTTACAACAACAGGGAGATGAAATACACCACATAGAAGAAGAAAATCACTAGAAGGGGCAGAGGGGCATCCCTGAAAAGATGAAGTGTCGCCCTCCCCATCAATGCTGCGTCCAGTAGGTCTTTTCCGTCACACGCATTCCTCCCATGCCTGCACCAAACTTGTCTCCAAAACATACTATTCAGCTATAGCCTCCGCTAACACCATATTGTCTCCCTAGCCAATCTGACCTTGATAGCCACCTGTGCCAACTTCTCTGCTTCCAACTCCTGGGTACGCTGAGCCAAGTGTTGCTCTACTACCTCCAACTGGGTGGTCAGCTCCTCTCGAGCTCTCTATGCATCCACCAAGACAGTCTTACGTCCAGCCAACACCTACTCCAAGTGCCTCAAAGCGTAGTACCCCTCTTGAAAGACTTGCTCCAGTGCTTTCTTCACCTCTGGCATGCAGACACTCCATGCCTGTAGCAGCTCCGATCTCATTAACAAGTCACACTCTCCAAGGGCTGATAACTGAACCGACTGGGGGTCTAGGAGGCAACGCCCCCAGCGGGGTCGAGGGCAGCGCCCCCGCGGGGTCCTGGGGCAGAGCCTCAGGCACGCTCCCTGTAGCGGTACAGGGCGGGGTCGAGGGGTAGGGCCCCCGCCGCCAAGACCAATTTAGCACTCTCAAACTCACATAGAAGTCTATGGAACACACTATTTTGTGATTTTCTTCTGATCCCATACTCTTTTCTGTAAAGCGCTTATGTTTTCCTTACTACCTCATTATGCCCTTCCCTTCGGTACCATAAGTTACTCATTTTGAACTGTTTTGATTTGTCGTCATTTTTTTTTATTTTTTTTATTTTCAATCTTCTCCTCCTTGCTGCCAGTCCTTCCTTGCCGTCAAGAACTAAATTCTTCTGTACTCTTTTTGATTTTCAGACTTATTCCTTGCCGTACGAAATGCTATATTCCTTGGACGGTATTCCTGTTACACCTTTTAGTGTCATACGCTTGCTCTTGTTTCGCCTTCCAACTTTTAATTTGCCAAAGAAAGTCGTACGGTTCATCTTTTATTACTTGCGAGCTTCTCTTAAAATTGTCGTACATTGTTTTCTATGTATTCTTCCTTCGACCGTACGGTTGTAACTTTGCAATTCATACGGTGCCTTTTTTTTTTTTGCTTTGCCTGTGATGTCCGTACGGTTAAATACTCATTCCCTTCGAACTTTGAAAGTTTCCACTTAATTACTCATTAAAACTATTACCGTACGGTCATTTTTGCTTGACCTATGCCTTCGTCAATTGCCTTCAAACTTATAAACTTGTCGTACGGTTATCATTTTGGACTTATACTAACCGTACGGTACCTTTTCTAAGCTACCTTCATTTCTCCAAGTTGTCGTACGACCGTACGGTTTCATAAATATGTCTTCGGCTATAATTTACATCTTCGTTTAATACTTTTATGTCTTCGCACCTTATGTCTTCATTCAGCATGTTATGTCTTCGTTCACCATGTCTTCACTCAATATGTCTTCGTTCACCATGTCTTCACTCAATATGTCTTCGTTCATTATGTCTTCGCTCAATATGTCTTCGCTCAATATGTCTTCATTCATTATGTCTTCGCTCAATATGTCTTCGTTCATTATGTCTTCGCTCAATATGTCTTCGCTCATTATGTCTTCGCTCAATATGTCTTCGTTCATTATGTCTTCGCTCAATATGTTATGTCTTCGTCTTCGGACTTTATGTCTTCGGATTTTATGTCTTCGTCTTCGGACTTTATGTCTTCGGATTTTATGTCTTCGTCTTCAGACTTTGTCTTCGGATTTTATGTCTTCGTCTTCGGACTTTATGTCTTCGAATTTTATGTCTTCGTCTTCGGACTTTGTCTTCGGATTTTATGTCTTCGTCTTCGGATTTTATGTCTTCGTCTTCGGACTTTATGTCTTCGGATTTTATGTTTTCATCTTCGGACTTTGTCTTCGGATTTTATGTCTTCGTCTTCGGACTTTATGTCTTCGGATTTTATGTCTTCGTCTTCGGACTTTATGTCTTCGGATTTTATGTCTTCGTCTTCGGACTTTATGTCTTCGGATTTTATGTCTTCGTCTTCGGACTTTGTCTTCGGATTTTATGTCTTCGTCTTCAGACTTTATGTCTTCGGATTTTATGTCTTCGTCTTCGGACTTTGTCTTCGAATTTTATGTCTTCGTCTTCGGACTTTATGTCTTCGGATTTTATGTCTTCGTCTTCGGATTTTATGTCTTCGTCTTCGAACTTTATGTCTTCGTCTTCGAACTTTGTCTTCGGACTTTATGTCTTCGTCTGTTGTTTTTTATGTGCTTGTTTGCCTTCGCTCCCAAGTTGTCGTACTGCCGTATAGCTTTTATTGCTTCGTTTCAATTTTTTTTTTTTTTTTTTTTTTCTATTTTTTTTTTCATTTTTTTCATTTTTTTTTTTTCATTTTTCAATTTTTTTTCATTTTTTTTTTTTTTCATTTTTCAAATTTTTTTTTTTCAATTTTTTTTTTTCCCACCATACGGTCATGCATAGCCGTACGGGTGTTTTTCAATTTTTTGTCCGGAGGCTTCTCTAGTCACCCGTACGGATGCCTGTCGAGTCCCTCTCGGTTACTCTGTCCCTCCTTTCGGATCCATCCTCTCCGGGTAAAGTTTCAATTTGGTCCCGTTGCCGCTGTCATGTATTCGTTTGTCGAGAGCCCACAGAGTGTGCAGTCGTTCCCTCTCCCTGTCGTCGAGTCTATTTTCAATGGCGATCCAAAAGCTTGGAACCATAAATTCTACAGGGACCACGGTCTCGTTCCCGTACATAAGAAGAAGAAGAATCAAGATTTTGAAAGCTATAATCTTCCACACAGGATTCCAGTCGTCTCTCATGACAACGATTTTCGGATTTCTCTCATCCCCGAGGTTTATTTCTTTCAATTTTGCTTCTTTGTACAAGATGGGTTCCTCCTTGTTTTTAGACTAGTGTGCGGGTACGGTGTCCATTGTAGCTTCTCCTTCCTTATACTCCCCGTACTTTGGAGGATATTTATCTAGCTCCTCTTCGTCGATGCTTAATGCATTACAGGAGGGCGAGAACATCTCATAGTCCTCCTGCTACCAATGGAACAATCCATTTAGTGAATCTGTGTCATCCTCCGAATGGCATCCTCCGAGTTTTAGTATGCCTTCGGCATCCGAATCCATCCCCTCTCTACCTTCGTCTCGTGGGTTATTCTCCCCTTCAGATTCAGATCCGGAGGAAGAGGCAAGTTCCTCGCTCACCAACTGGGTCCGGAGATCAATAGTAAACTTCTTGCCTCCGTTCTCCATCAAGAATGTATTCCGTTTCCAATTGTGGTTTGCCTTCGCTGCCACCAGCCATCCTCTTCCGAGTATGGCATCATACCCTTTATGTTTCAACAGAATGACCACAAAGTCGAGCACAAATGGTTGTGCACCCATGATGACTTGTTGTGCCATCAACGTGCCGAGGGGTTTAATCCCGTGTTGGTCGGCACTTAGCAGATTAAACGTAGGTGGCCACAAAGTGGGCTTCCCTAACTTTTTCCATGTGTCCTCCGGAAGGACGTTTACCCCAGATCCGCCGTCTACTATAGTATCCGTTAGGATGGTGCCCAGGATGCCCATCTCCACCACGACTGGATGTCTGCCATTGTTGATAGTAAGCACAACTGGATTTGTTGCCGAGTTTCCCGGTACGGAAGCGTCTGTGTGTCTCGATTTGGGTTTATCAACCTTTGTACCCAACAGCACTGTCCCCAATTGAGGCATGGTGTATAGGAGGTCCTCCAACTTGACAGGCACTTCCAGTTGAAGCATCTGTCGTACAATGTTCCTCTCCGCGTCTGTGCAGTAGGGTTTGGATGATTCGTGTGTCTCTCCCCGTTGGGCTTTCATCGCCCTTTCTATTTCCTCCCTTGCCTCCGCCATTCTTTGCTTCTCCGTTCGGAGATGGGGGTAGCGGGCTTCCTTCACTTGCCCTCGGGTAAGAGCAAGTATAGCTTCTTTAATCCGTGTGTTGCCTTCGATATCAATCAGATTGGCCCCTACGCTAGACTTCAGACAATTAGCATCTTCATGGTCCCCAGGGCCGCACCACTGACACAGCTGCTGAGGGGCGTCATTATTGTTACACTCACTTGCGTAATGACCCCATTGGTTGCATGCCCTACATTGGATCATTGGGCGTCCCTTCGCGTCATACTAGACCCTGCTTCGGGTGGAATTATTATTATTCCCTTTTTCGCCTCCTTGGTTTCCCCGACAGCCTCCGGAAGATGCGTTATTGTTTGAATCTGATGTGGAAGGTTGCTCTTGTGTATAGAGCACTTGCTGGTTACGCGCCTTCAAATTGTATGGGCATTCCTTTGTAGAATGTCCCATAATCTGGCAGATGTCACAGAATGCCTTCTTGGGATAGGCACTCTTCGTGTGGCCGCTCTCCTTACAATCCATGCACCACAGTTCATCATCCTTGCTTGTTGTCCCCTTCATTTTCTTAAACTCTTTTAACATCCATTCCATATCCTTCTGAAGGGTCGTGACTTTCTTCTTCGGCTTCTCGTCACTGCTACTCTCCTCTTCGGACATATCGTCTTCGGATGACAAAGATCTATTCTTTTTGGCCGTCTTATCTTCACTTTCTAGGTCCATGGCCCGGTTGTATGCATCATTGTAGGATGTCGGAGGCACAATTTTCATCTTCTGTCGTAGCTTAGGATTCAGGCCCTCGACAAACCACCTCTTCTTTAGGCCGTCAGCCGGTTGGCTTTCCATCTTTCTGACTAATTCCTTTAGTCAGCGGCCATACGCTCGTACGGTCTCCCTCTTCCCTTGCTTCGTTCCATAAATCTCTGAGACTATCTCATTATCGTCTCGTAGTAGCCGAAATTCCTTCTCGAATCCCTCCTTCAAGTCATCCCATGTGGTTATGTTCATTCTATCTAGATCCACGTACCAGTCAATAGCCACACCTCTCAGTGTGGCGGGGAACTGCCTCATCCATTCATTCTGGTCAGTCACCCCGTTGGCTACCCAGATGGTTTCACACATACGGCAATGTCGTACTGGATCGTCCTTTCCATCATCATGAAACTTGGGCAACTTTTCTTTGTGAGTCGCCATAGGTGGTTGGGTCGTTTGTTGTCTGGCACCACCGCTTGTGGTACCCACACCCACCCCTACTGTATTGCTTCTTGTAGTATTTACTAATGGCACTTGTTGAGCCTCTGTAACCGGTGGAGCTGTGTTGTGTGGAGTCGTGGGCTCCAATGGAGGGTTTACGTGCACCTCCCGAGTGTCTTCGGTCGCACTATCTTTGGTACCTCCGGCTGATTCGTCACCGTCACCCTCACCCTCAGCTGTACGGTTCCCTTCGTGATCACGGTCTTCCGCACGTGGTGTACGGACCCAGTCTTCGAACCGGTTTCGTTCTTCCTGGAGGAAGGTCTTCAACGCTCGCGTTTCCTCAATTAATTCTTCACTATTTCGCACCCTTCGATGTTTCGACGAAATGAACTATTCCAATTCGGCTTCTGCACCTTCCGTGCCACTTCCGAGGTCCCCTTCGAGCAACCCTCCGGCAAGCTGGTCCTTGGCAAGTTGCCTGAGCCTACACCGACGTTCACGCTGTTGCGCGGAGATCAAAGCCTTCTGTGCGGCTTCCCCTTCGTCATCTCGTGCCTTTTTATTTCTATCTTTATTTAAGACATTGGGCATAAATCCTTCCCTCAACTCTCTTCCCGAGTACGTCTAGGCAACGGCGCCAGATGTTTACCCGCTGGGGTAAACTTAGTATTGCACAGACATAGTACAGGAAATATAATAAACACAAAATGTATCATAGAATAATAAATACTTTCATTAATCATTCCATACTGGCAAGTACATTTACATCGTAATGATCATACAATCATATCCCATGTCCAACCTCTGAGAGAGTATATAAAGTACCCGAAGGGTCACGACCGAAACGTCGTGACGTAACTGTCTAACCTCTCAGTCACTAACGACCGAGACTAACATAATACTTTATTAATATAATAACCGGTACATTCAAATATCCCGACAACACGATGCAGATCCTTGTTGAGCAATACAAGCAAGCTAAGGATGAGTTGAAAAAGTTACTAGGTCAGAGAAAGGACGTGGCTATTTGGAAATGTGAGACTAACTATCATGAAGAAGATATTGATGACCCATTTGAGAATATTGGATCCAGTTCAGGCAGTATATCTGACATTTCTAAAAGTGTAATTTTTGATTTATCTAAGAAATATATTCATTTGACTGAACAAGTGAAAGCACTATAGATCGGTCAAGAAACACAAATGGTAAGAATGATTAATGTGATGAATAATGCAAGACAAGATGAACAAGAGAGAAATATGGTTGTTGAAGACAGAAGACAAATGAATGAACAATTACAAATGAAGAAATCTGAGATATTAAGACTTACCGAGCATCACTTTGAATTATCCAATCAGATGATTGTTGTAAGCCAGGAGATCAACCGAGTAAATAATGAATTATCAAGGAAACTTGAAGACATTAGAGAACTCAGGGAAGAAAATGAAAAACTAAGAAATGAAGTGAAGATGAAGCATCAACATAATGAGACGATGAAAAAGGCTGAAGATAGTTCCAAGAAAATTGATGATTTTCTGATTAGTCAAAGAGGACTTGGAAGTACTACTGGATTAGGCTACACCAAGCAAGGAGAATCATCTAAGAAAGTTGAACAAATGAATAAAAACAAGAGTCAAAGACCTAAGACATTGACATGTTATCACTATGGTAAACTGGGCTACACTTCAAATGTTTGCAGGAGTAAAGCACAAGGTAAACCTAAAACCACTCCTAAATTTAATGGTCATTGTTATAATTGTAACAAGTTTGGACATAAATAATATGAATGTAGATCTAAGTTGAATAGAACTCCTAACAAACCCTACATAGAGAAACACTGCCACATTTGAAACATGCATGGACACACCTCACAAGAATGAAAAACAAAGATGAAGCAAGTTTGGACATAGAAAGAATAGAATCAAACCTATCAGCTAAGAAGACAAGGTAATTCTTACACTTGGGATTATAACACGTGGGTTAACTGCATAGCATGTGGAAGGTATGTACGTATTGTAGCTAATTGCATTAGGAAGAGATGGACAAGAAAATCTCGAAGATGGAAAAGAATTGGTATGGCATGTTTACACTATCACAAAGTTGGTCACCTAAGTAAAGATTGTAGAAACCAAGCACCAGAAACACAAGTTTTTGAAAATGGCGATATAGTTGTATATATCATGAGAATAAGAAACACTATGTGGAGAAATGTATCAAATGATAATGTTGATTCAAGAAATGCAGTCGGTGAAACCTCATCCATTGGATTGGGTGACATCGGCACCTCCACCTAAGCTGAAAAAGGTATGTATGGACTTGATAATTCAAGATGATCACATTTTTCATATAGTTCCTTATGTTAGATGTGCACATACCAAATCCACATAAATTGAGATGTATTATGGTTTTACAAGTTTTAAACTTTAAAGACTTTACAGTCGGTATATGTTAGGTTGAGTGAGAAGTTACCAGTCGATGACTACTATGCAAGGTTAACCAAGTATCAGTATTAACCGAGTGAAAAGTTACATGTTAACTAAGCTATTGGTATTTTGTGATACACACTAAGTTTGAGAGTTGTCGTTGAGCTGTGATTAGGTCAAACATTTATTACAAAAAGGTTTGAGCGGGAATTTGAAAAAGCTATAAATATGTAATGAACTTAGTTCATTTTTCACCAACATTTAGGAAGAGTGAAGAGTTTCTAGAGTGATTTCGAGAAAAGGATTTCCAGAGTATTTAAGCGCAGTTTCAAAGTCTTTTGAGTGATTTCATTGTTATTTCCAAGTAAGTATTGTTATCACTGAGATGTTCATGTATTACTTACCAAAACCCTAAATCAAGAGACTATGGCATCCACATCAAAGATAAACAAATCTAAGTTTGCAGAGGTGGAAGAATTTAATCTTATAGTTTCTGCAACATGTAATGAACCCAAATACAAACTTCATCCCAAATTTATATTCCAAATTGACCAAATGGGAGCTTTCTCAAGCATACCACCTAGGGTTTTACTAGTTGAGGATGTATGCTCGTACATCCATTCCAAGATAGGGGAAATTGGTGATTTTGAAATGTATGCCCTGACACAAGTTATGTGGAGAAAATGGAAAACTAAAATCCAATCATGAGAAATTGGAAGTAAAAGGACTGGTGAATGCCCTATATTTTTTGACAGACTTCAAGAATGAGTGGATTAGGATTGTTATCAGTCGGTTCCATGATGGAAAGTTTTAGTTAGATGAGCCCGTTAAAATCACTAAGTACATTATTCATGTTGTCGTTGGGTATCCTACCACTTACAGGACAAAAGCACTTCGTAGTGCATCAAGGGATGAAATTGAAAAGAATATAGGAGCCGAATGAGATGACAGAGTTGTGAAGATAAACTCAATCAAAGACCCTCAGGTAAAATTTGCAACTCATGTCATCGGTTACAAGATCTATCAATCGAGAAGACTAAACAGTGTACCATGTGGAGCCATTGACATAGCTTTCAAAATGGTCAAGAAAGGTTTTCAGTTGGACCTCATCAAGCTTCTTTTGAAGTAGATTGAAGAGATAATGAAGACAACCCGGTCAGAAAAGTCAAATACATGTAAGTTTGGATCCCTGCTATTTTGCATATTCTTTTATGTGCAAAGATTATTCCCATCGGTCGGTAATATAGAAAGGTCAATTGACAAGCCAGTTACAATTCAAATTACAGATTTGATTAAGAACTTGGGAGATAATTTTAACAGTTTTGTAGATAACTATTTTGAGAAATTCAAAGGTAGAATGAATTCTCAAAGATTAATTCCAACGCAACTAGTTGAAGAATATGAATAGGAAATTTGTTTCCTAGTCGACACTGATCATACATTGATTAAGCCTGCGGAGACGACGACAAAATGGTTAGCCCCCATGGGATATAAAATAAATATTGATTTTTCTTCCAAATCAATAAAGGCTTTATTGGTTGAGCGTAAGGATTCTAAAGCAAACATGTTTGGAACTTATGAAGAAGCCAAGACAAGAATTAAATCAGGCCTAGTCATTGGTAAAATAACAAAGAAGTCAAAGAAAATGATGAAAAATGTGGTTAATAAATTTGGTGATGATGTTGGATCATCTGAGAGTATACCGGTTGGGGTAGCAACCGAAGGTCAATTACTTATTTCTGACAAACCACATGATAGTGAAGAAACCGATTCAGACAATGATGTAGATCCTACACTGGTTTCTCCTTCCCCCACTCCAAAGAAGAAGCAGTTATAAGTGCAAACAAGGGTATGTACATGGTCAACAACTATAGCTTCACCTTGACCAAAGAAAGGAGTTGTGAAGATATCTAGGCCAACAACAACAATACCAAAAAAGTCCTACAAAAAGAGAGGTACTAAATCTTCTACCGAGGCCCCTAAGAAAAGAAGGAAGCTAATTAGAGGGAAAGATGATTTAGATGATGATGAAGATGATAATGATCAATTTAAAATTATTGTAAATAAGTGTTGGTCAATTGATGAGGTTGCTGAAGAAATAATTGAAAATGAAGGATTAAGTGATCCTAAAATTGGTCGGTTTGAGCACTTGTCAACCGAAGACCATAACAGAATTGAAGAGGCTATCATCTAGATGATGATTAGATTCGAGAGGGTACAAATTGAATTTGCCAAACATTTACCCAAGGCATTATAATAAATAATTCCATTGAAATGGACATATGCCTTGAATGTGGAGAAAAGAATGAGGGAACAATCCCTAGTTTTGGCAATACCAACATTGACAGTTCCTAAAATTGATGAATTAATAAATAAGTATTCAAAGATATTTCGAGTGAAGAACAGGGAACTACAGATACTTGATGAGAATCTAGTAGACATAGATGAGAATAGTCAACTCATATGGACTTCAATTATACAATCCCATGAAGAGTCAGAAAAGATGGCCTTAGTCATTATTCTTGAGAATAAACTTAAGAGAAAAGGTAAGGGAATTCATACTGATGATGCAGACCTAGCACCAAAGCACATAATTGATATATCAGATACCGAGGTACCTGATACAATATATGCCACCAAAGAAATAAATTTAATTCAGTATGCACCAGATCAAGTAGAAATACAAGGGATTGATAATAGTACACTTGATGTACTCATTGAGGATATCACAAATGGTGACCCTGACGACATCGAAGATGATGAGGATGTCACTATTGTTGGAGATCAACCACAAGAAGAGGGAGCCACAACCAAGCTAGCAGTAAGCTCTATACCGGGTGATCTTCCTATCTTGATGGAAGAAATTGAAATTATTTCTAAGGAGGAACCCAAAGGCTAAATCCCCGAGCAACCGAAGGACACAACAGGGGAACAAGGAACAAGCACACCTATAGAGACAAAAAATTCTAGGGATAAAGAGGCAGATACACGGGGCCAAGATGATCCTAAGCATAACGAGATAGCACTGCGAGACACTACATCTGAAGCTCCATCTCAATCAACCAACACACAGGTTACCGACGAGCAGAAGAAGGAAGATAATGTGTCTACTAGGAAAAAAACACCAAGTTTTGAGGTAAAGGATATCATTCCTTTTGTTAAGAATTCACCCCAAGAACCTAAAAAGAATAAGAGAAAGCATGGAAAAGAGCTAGTCACACTTGATGAATTCATCGAAATACCTGACTATGACCTAAGGACTTTGGACCCCGAGGAGTTAAGAAAATATGGGGAGCTATGCACAAGGAGGCATCTCAGGAGAAGCTGAGGAAAGAGTGCAAGAGCAAGCAGATTCTTGAAGATATGCGAGACATCTTGCAGCAAGTTGTACCTAAGGTATCTCCATAAGGAAAAGATAGATATGACAGATAAGGATAAGGTATATATTGGGTAACTTATTGATGAGTCTATGGCTTTATATTGTTGACCTGAGCATGTTACATAAATCTATTATGAAGAAAAGATTTGAATTGAACAAGTTAATGCGGTCGGTAATTGAAGACTTTTGTATACACTAAGCCACTATAGTGTATACCGTGTGACATTAATAACTAAGTTAGTGATCACTGATGCATTCAGTATTAACCGAGTATGGGTGAAAACATTAAATGCTAAGAACAATCGACTGAAATTGATGAGCTAGAAATTGTTATTATTTCGAGGTCAAGGATGAAGTTAGTTATAAGATCCACGGCTGACATAATTCAAAGATGATCTAAAGGATGAGATTGAAAGGTGTTACGGACACATCTGCCAAGGAAGGTTTAAGCGACAAAATGGAAGAAGGAGATTAAGAGGCAAAATTTGATGGCTAATATGAAAATGGATTACTTGTCTATTTAAGAGACATGAGTTTTGTTGTTTAAACATGCGAGACAAAATATAGACTACAGAAGATTTTGCGTGAAGACTTTATTCATGCATTCCTTATCAAACTGGTTACAGAAAGAACCGAGCTGTAGACATTACCAAGCGTCAGAGAACTATACACTGAGTTAAGTAAGTTGGAAAAATATTGAGGAAGTAAATTTTTTAATGATCAGATGAGTTTTATGAGCATAGCATAGATTTGAATATCTGCAATTGAGTTGTATTTGAATCAAATCAAAATTTTATCAATTTAACCATTGATTCAGCAAAATCTCTTAACCGAGTGGACTTAATAGTCTTATTGTATCTCCATATGACATTCAATGAATGTTAATTGTTATCTTGTTGACCACATAGTGAATGTTGGTCAAGAGTTAACTGTTAGTGATAAATCCTCTAACCAAGTCACACCTAACAGTGTGCATTATAACCTTTAACACGGTTGGCTCCTAACCGAGCTCACTTCAGAAGAGTCAAAATATTTTGGGTTACCGATCCCTGGTGGTTTTTCCCTTAGCAGGGTTTCCACGTTAAATCATTGTGTTATGTGTTATGTGTTATTTGTTATGATTATTTTTCTATCATACTTTACATACTGCATAGTTGATTTAATCGGTAATCACAGTTTGGATAATTACTGGTATTCGGTAAATGAGCAAATAGGTTGATATTTTATCTTGCTGAGTTGCATAAATTGTTGAAATAGTTTTGAAAAGTACATCTGAGAATTTGGGACTGTAGGATAACTGATTTAACTGATTCACCCCCCTCCCCTCTCAGTTATTCTAACGATTGGTATCAGAGCGTATTGGTTGCTTGGAGGAAAGTTTCAATGACTTAAGCAAAAGATCACAAGATGTATAAGAGGGAAGTACCTAAGCTGAACAAAGACAACTTCACCACATGGCAAAGCTGGATGAGGTTGCACATATCTAGAATTGGAGAATATTCTATCACTCTACAAGACAATGGCTACATACAACCGACTATTAGACCTTTGATTGTTAATCAATTGAGAGATGAACATGACAACAATATAACTATGATAGAGATTGTTTCTTCTCTAACTGATGCTGAATTTGAAGATGTCAAAGCATGTACTACAATGAAACAAATGTGGGATAAATGTGCACTAGTTCATGGCAGTGATATAAATGTGATGAAAGATGGAGCTGAAAGCTTAAGAGGCAGATTTGATGACATGAAGATGAAGGAAGGTGAGAACATCACACAATACTCTAACCAAATCAAAGAGTTAGTCAATGCTATCCGAGGAGCAGGAGGTATTATTTATGAAGATACTGTGGTAAGTAAGATACTGAGAACCTTGTTGCCTATCTATGAAATTAGAATATATGTAATTCATGAAATGAGATCTGCACCTGGTAGTACTCTTACACTTGATAGTCTGATTGGAAAGTTAACTACTTTTGAGATGAATAATTATCACAATAGTGTTGTACCAAGTGTCGAGTCTTCTTTTATGTCATCCCTGAAGATTGGTAAATCTAGTAGTAAGCATAATATAAAGAATGAAAGTGGCAGTGACAGTGAAGATGAGCTTGATGAGCTTGAAGAACTTATGGCCCGAAGACTACAAAAAGGTAAAGGAAGGTATAAGGTAAAGTTACCTTTAGCTTATTTTAATTGTAAAGAGATTGGCCATATTGCTACTAGATGTCCTAACAGGAAAGAAGAAGATAAAGACAATGACTGATCTGGTGATGGGAAGTTTGGCAGAAGAGATAACAGAGGAAACTAACACTATGATAGAAGAAACAACCAAGATTACAAAGACAAAGGAAAGAAGGCATGTTACCTTTTTGGAGAAGATGAGAATGACACTGACATCAACACTGATGATGAAATTGAAGTGCTATTTGTTGCAATGAAAGATGATTCAGAAGAAGATGAAAGGTATGTAGAAACAACCCTTATTTCTAAAGTTAGCAAGAACGATACTTGGATCATTGATAGTGGTTGTACACATCACATGACTAGTGATGAAGATAAACTTGAATACCTTGAACACTACAATGGAGGATCAGTGAAAATGGAAAATGATACACCTTGTCAAGTAAAAGGAAAAGGGTCTATCTTATTGAATGATAGGATTAGATGTGATAATGCATATTGGGTAAAAGGACTTAACTACATTTTTTTGAGTGTAGCACAGTTGAATAACTTAGGTCATTGAGTTGCATTTGAAAGAAAGAAGGTAAAAATATTTGATGAAGTTGGAAAACTAGTTAGTACTAGAGGACAATCAAAAGGTAATTTATTCTATCCTGACAATGTTGAAACTTTTTGTTTATTGGCGAATAATGAAGATGTATGGTTATGGCATAAGAGACTATGTCCTGTGAACTTTGATAACATGATTAAGATCAGTAAAAAGAGAAGAGTTAGAGGTCTACCGAGTCTAACTAAACCTGATCATGTTATGTGCAATCAATGTCAGAAAGGAAAGATGACTAAATCTAGTTTTAAAAGTAAAGACTATTCATCTAAAGGAATTTTGGAGTTGGTACATACCGAGTTATGTGGTCCTATGAGAAATCAAAGCTATTATGGTGACAAATATTTTATTTTATTTTTTGATGACTACTCTAGGATGATGACAGTCATGTTCTTAAAAGAAAAATCTGACGCATTCAAATTGTTTAAATGGTATAAGGCTAAAGTTGAAAAAGAAACTGAGAAAGACTTAAATGCTTAAGATTTGATAGAGGAGGTGACTTTATTTCTGATGAATTCACTAATTTCTGTAATGAGCATGGAATCAAAAGATGGGTTTCTACACCAAGGACACCTCAGCAAAATGAAATTGTTGAAATGAGGAATCGATCTATTGTTGATTGTGCCAGAACATTGATGATTGAGAAAAATGTTGCACAAATGTACTAGAGAGAAGCAGTTAGCATTGTTATATACACCTTGAACCGAGTTCAACTGAAGAAACACACGAACAAGACACCTTATGAGTTATGGTTTGGTTATTCACCGAATGTAAGTTATTTCAGAATTTTTGGAAGTAGATGCTACATTCTGAAAGATGATAGGAATGGTAAATTTGACTCTAAAGGAGATGAAGGAACATTTTTAGGATATTCTACTAAGAGGAAAGGTTATAAATGTTTGAACAAGGCTACTAATTAAATGATTGAAAGTGCTAAAGTAAAATTTAGTGAGTTTGTTGGAAAGAATGATGAAGAAAGCATGAAGGAACCAAAAGACTACGATAGGTTTACATATATTGACCATCCATATTATCTACCAAATCCACAGGCTGAGTCTACCAAGCATCAGGAAAATGCTACCAAGCATCAACAAATGCAAACCGAGACCAGGAAGAAGCTACCGAGGAATAGAATGAACCTGAACTGGATTATGAGAAAAGAAGACAACAAGTGTTGGCAAGATTTGTTAGAAGGCACCATCTGCAAAACCAAATCATTGGAGATAAGAAAGCTAGCATGATGACTTGAAGTAAGTTAAGAAAAAACACATGCGTAGTTTGTGAATTTGAGCCTAAGAATGTTAGAGATGCACTTGAAACTGAAGAATGGATTAAGGCTATGAATGAGGAAATTGAATAGATTGAGATGAATAAGACATGGACATTGGTACCTAGACTGAAAGATAAAAATGTAATTGGTACTAAGTGGATTTTTAGAAACAAGTTAAATGAGAATGGAGAGGTCACTAGGAATAAGGAAAGACTTGTATACAAGGGATATGCACAAGAAGAAGGTATAGACTATGGTGAAACTTTTGCACCAGTAGCAAGACTTGAAGGAGTCTGTATATTACTTGCATATGCCGCACGTACGGAATTCAAAGTATATCAAATGGATGTGAAATCAGCATTTCTGAATGGAATTCTTGAGGAGGAGGTCTACATAGAACAACTAGAAGGTTTTGTTGATCCAAATCAGAAGAACATGGTATGTAGATTGCACAAGGCTTTGTATGGATTGAAGCAAGCACCAAGAGCATGGTATGAAAGACTACATGTTTATATTATCAGTATTGGCTTTGTAAGGACAAGTGATAATAGTAATTTGTACATGAAAGGAGAATCTGATGATAATATTTTGATTGCTGAAATTTTTGTTCATGACATAATCTTTAGAGGACATGATTTGATTTGCAAATATTTTGCTGATGAAATGAGAAAATAATTTGAGATGTCAATGTTTGGAGAGATTAAATTCTTTCTAGGTTTGCAGGATATACAATAGAATGATGAAATTTTCATCACTCAATCAAAATACATTAAAGAAGTGTTAAAGACTTTTGGCATTGAACATTCAAAACCAGTAGGAACACCAATGGCAACAAGATGTAAGTTGACAAAGGATGATGAATCTACTAAGGTAAATCAAACACTATACAGATCAATGATTGGAAAATTGATGTATGTGGTACATAGTAGGCTTGATATAGCACATGCAGTTGAGATTGTGGCAAGATTTTCTGTCAATCCTAAAGATTCACATATGGTTGTTGTTAAAAGGATTCTGAGATACTTGAAGAAGACTGAATTCAGACTATGGTTTATGGTACACAAAGGAAAGAAAAGTTGTACTCTGAGTTTACACTGATGCAGATTGGGCTGGAAACATTGATGACCAGAAGAGCACAACCGGTGGAGCATTCTTTTTAGGAGAAAGGCTTGTGACTTGGATAAGAAAGAAACAAGCACACATTTGTCAGTCTACTATTGAAGCAGAGTATGTTGCTACTGCTGCAAATTGTTCAAATATTGCTTGGATAAGACAAGTGTTGGAAGGAATGAATGAAGCGATCATTGACCTAGTAATTATATATTGTGACAACACTAGTGATATAAAAATTTCCAAGAATCCGATGATGCATTCAAAAATAAAGAATATATCTATTAAGTATCACTACTTAAGGGAACAAATTCAAGAGAAGCAAGTGAAGCTGGAATTTGTGAAATCTAAAGAATAACTTGCTGATATTTTTACCAAGCCCTTACCGAAGGACACATTTGAATATTTGAGGACTAAACTTGGGGTTTGTCCCATGTCTATCGGTCACTAAGGTGATCAGGAGGTTGCATCAACCTCTACTATATCAGAAAAAAATTCATGTTGATGCACATAGCTCACACTTTAGGATTCCTAAGGTTGTGAAAATATTGTAGAAGCTGGAACAGAGAATTGTATATCAATACATGAAGGTACTTGATCTGGACCGAACAACAGAGAATAATTTGGCTACTGAAGAGTTGTTTATTTTCTTTGGCATTATTGTCAAAGGGAGGGGAACTTCATATGAAATATATGTTGATGAGAACATGGAAAAGAGAAAGAATCTGAGAACTGAAAAAGATCAAATTTGCAGGGAGAGTCTGCATGGAATGTTGTTTGTAGTGATTAAACATATAAAATATCAAGCTAGGGAGAGCTTACCGAGTTACAACATTACTTATATAATTGTAGAATAGATGTTTGGTATGTGTATGGCATATTTCATATTGTTTGTATTGTCATCAATGCCAAAGGGAGCGATTGATGACCTACAACTGATTGAATATCTAGATGAACTAAAGGAACAATGATTAGAGATCACCGAGCTACTAAAGTGATATGTAAGATGTTTAAATTAGTCAATATGTTGTCATTGATGTCAACTAGTTTTGACTATACTTATCATGATAGTTACAAACATCTGAATATCTATAGAATGAAGAAAATATGAAGAAATGAGATATCTACATAACGAAAAGATGGATATGACAGATAAGGATAAGGTATACATTGGGTAATTTATTGATGAGTCTATGGCTTTATATTGTTGACTTGAGCATGTTACATTAATCTATTATGAAGAAGAGATTTGAATTGAACAAGTTAATGTGGTTGATAATTGAAGACTTATGTATACACTGAGCCAGTATAGTGTAAACCGAGTGACAGTAATAATCGCGTTAGTTATCACTGACGCATCCAGTATTAACCGAGTATAAATGAAAACATTAAATGCTAAGAACAACTAAATAAAATTGATGAGCTGGAAATTGTTATGATTTCAAGGTTATGAATGAAGTTAGTTATAAGATCCACGACAGCCATAATTTAGAGATGATCTAAAGGATGCGATTGAAATATGTTATGGACACATTTGTTGAGGAAGGTTTAAGCGAAAAAATGGACAAAGGAGATTAAGAGGCAAAATCTGATGGCTGATATGAAAATGGTTTACTTGTCTATTTAAGAGACATTAGTTTCACTGTTGAAACATGTCGAACAAAATATGGACTGCAGAATATTTCTCGTGAAGACTTTATTCATGCATTCCTGATGCAGGAGCACCCTTCCAAGGGCTCCCACCATTTCAAATTTTGGTTGTAATAAGCTTCTTCATGAATCCTTGTAAGTAGAATAAGATCCTTGAGATCAATTGGTGTGTGTAGGGTCTAGTTAGGATCCTAGGGTCATAGTCTTGATTTTCTTTGTGTTTGTACAGTGACTCAGGGAATGTTGTCAACCTGCTGTCACTTGGCCTTAGAATAGATAAAAGTCTTAAAATAGGGGTATTAAATGTTTTAGCACATGTGTGCTTTGTTTTAGACCTAAGAATCATCTTATAATGTGAAGTGAGAAAAAATTGCTCAAGCAACAAAAGTTGCTCAAAAAGTTGCTTAGCAACATTTCAAAGTTGCTTAGCAACCTTTCCTAATATGGGTTCAAACCTTACCCAAGCGGCTAAGAGCTCTAACTAAGCTCATACCCTGAGGAATAGACTTTATGATGGGAAAAACCCTAATCCAAGGGTTAGAGGTCATTGTGTATGGCTCTGAGAGAGTTTAACCAGACTGTGACTATAGTTTGGTGTGCTAGTCAATACTAATGGCATGAATATGAAGAACTAATGAATAGCACTTAAGATCTTTGGCATTGTAAATTTTCATTTGTGTATTTACTTTCATTTTGGTGTGTTTAGTTTAGTTTCTCTGCAAGTTTGTGTGTGTTCTTGTTTATCTTTTGAAACCACCAGTCCTCTATCTAGTTTGGAGAGGCATGTAAATATGGGCCTGTAACTCCTATCCCCATTGTGGAAACACCATGGAACCTTGGGATATGGTAGTAAAAACCCTATTCTGTATATATGTGCAAGCAGGGCCCTGGAAAGAGCGTGCAAGAATTTTTTTGACCAAGCCCTAGGCGAGCCTGGCTTGTGCCCGGCTAGGTAAAGTTAGTGTTGTGAAGGCTCTAGCAGACAAGGGTGAAGACTTCAGAGAAAATCCCTTGGAGGAGTTTAAGAAGGATAAGACAAGGTTCATTGGTGTGAAGGAGAGGTTCCCACCAATCCATTAAAGGTGTTTATACAAATAGACTAGCTCTGTGACTCTAACAAGCTCAAAAAGCCCTAGAAACCCTCATTTCTGGTTAGGGAACTGTACAGACATTTGAAGACCTAAAACCCTGAAAATCCTTGAGGTATGGGAAAATGAATGGAAGTCTTTATGGAAGATTAGCCATGAATTTGTGAAGTAAGTAGGTCAAAAGTCCTATAAACCCAGAGAGGAGGCCTAATTGGGGCTCTTTTCTAGTAGCCCTATTTTGGGAAGAAATGATGAGATCGGGTAACAAGCTAGCTTACCCAACCTTTTGGAGTCACTTAGATGAATACAAAAACACCTTGGGAGACATCTCCACTCTTGTCAGAGTCTAGGAAGGTGAGCAAGCCAAGAAACCCTTATTAGCCTATGTAAGGGTATGAAGCTAGAGACTGTGGAAGAAAGCTAAGGAGAAGGAGAGTTTAACATTGGTGGTTAGATTGGGCTAGGTTAGGGGATCCTGTTGAGTAGAGGCATCCTAGAGACCATAGAGTGTGGGTAGAGCACACTGGAGATCCAAGATAAGGATCAGGGAGCATAGACTAAGCTATTCTATCCCAATCTCCCCATCAATTCCTGATCAAACTGGTTACAGACATTACTGAGCATCAGAGAACTATACACAGAGTAAAGTAAGTTGGAAAAATATTGAGGAAGTGAATTGTTTAATGATCAGATGAGTTTTATGAGCATAGCATAGATCTGAATATCTGTAATTGAGTTGTATTTGAATCAGATCATAATTGTATCAATTTAACCATTGATTCAGAAAAATCTCTTAACCGGGTGGACTTAACAGTCTTATTGTATTTCCATATGACATTCAATGAATTTTAATTGTTATCTTGTTGACCCCATAGTGAATGTTGGTCAAGACTTAACTGTTAGTGATAAATCATCTAACCAGGTCACACCTAATAGTGTGCATTGTAACCTTTGACAGGGTTGGCTCCTAGCTGAGCTCACTTCAGAAGAGTCAAAATATTTTGGGTTTCCGGTCCCAGATGGTTTTTCCCTTAGTAGGGTTTCCACGTTAAATCATTGCATTATGTGTTATTTTTAATGATTGTTTTTCTATCATACTTTACATATTGCATAGTTGATTTAATCAGTAATCACAATTTGGATAATTACTGGTATTCAGTAAATGAACAGATAGATTGATATTTTATCTTACCAAGTTGCATAAATTGTTGAAATAGTTTTGAAAAGTACATCTGAGAGTTTGGGACTATAGGATAACTGATTTAACTGATTCACCCACCCCGCCCCCCACCCCCCCTTCAATTATTCTAACACTTCCCCTATCCAATATTCATTAAGAAAATATGCATGTTGCATCAATTCAAGGACTCAATCAAATATCTATTTCATGAGTTGATGCTAGTTTTCACTCTTTAGGTATAATCTGAGAAGTTTATGTTTCTTTGGCATTGTTCTCAAAGAGGGACAAGTCTTAAGATGTCTAGAGAAGTCTAAAAGGAGAAGTTTATCAAAAGGGAGAATATATGAAAGAAGGAGAATATCATTGATGATTTCTGAGAGAATGTAGCTGATGGAATCCAAATGGAAATCGTTGTCAAAGAGGAACAGTACAAAATACTACTACTCACAAAAAGAGACAGATTACAGATGGAAGATCAAGAACAGAAAAGAAGAAGTTACTACTCAAAGGGAGTACAGAATATGAATGAGAGTGAAGGATACCAAAGGATACCATCATCAATTGAACAATGCATTTGTTAGTGTTTCCATCAATGCCAAAGAGGGAGATTGTTACTATAATTGATAGTAATGTTGAAGATTCATTATCTAATGGAGCTGATGATAAAGATCGACCAAGATAAGAGGGATACATGATTTTCTTTCCATTGATGTCAAGCAATTGAATTCTAACTTATATTATGTTTCCATATCATTTGGTAATGATATAAGGTGAATGAGTTAAGGAGTAAAAGAGAAGAGATATTGTGAATTTGAAGAACTCAATTGTGAAACTGATACAGATCAGACAATGGTTTTTTATTACGGTAAAAGCAAGTTTTGAAGGGGCCTCAAAACCCTTTAACAAAGATATAGATATGTTATATTATATCAACATAATCTAACCATTGTTAAAAGATATGTTTTGATACTTTTGTAGAGCATGTTTAATGCAAGCTCCAACACCATCATGTTCACCCTTTCCAAATCCACTCTCAAAGAAACTACAAACAAGTGGTATGTTTTTATTACAACGATATCTACATAATGCATAAAATGGCCTGCATGATTTGAATTATGTTGCACATCCATCTGACCAAACAAAATGATTTTAAATTTCTATGCCCATTTCTTTCAAATTTTCAAAAAAATCTTGAAGCAATGTTCTACATAATGAGTGTCATGCTCTTAATCACTAATATAAAAGTGATATTTTTTCTTAATGACCCATGCTTCAAATGTATTGTCAACAACATCCAAATCCAATTGTGCATATGGATAACACACCTATACCATAATAGTAATCTTTTTCTAAAAATAGAATTCTGATTGAATATCCTTTTGATAAACAAAAGAATAATTTTCTGCAATATTGGCAATTGATAGGATAGTTCCAAGTGGGAAATTGTCTCTTGGTTTTAGGAATTGTTGCAATTTTTACTTCGTAAAAAAAGAATGACGTATGTATGGTTGAATCAATTTGTAAAAAAAAACATAAATGCTCCAATAGGTATCTCTGAGCTTCAATATATTCTCACATTTTGGATTCTTTCCCAAATTTCATTTCACTTTTTACGTACTTGTAACTCTTGTAATTTACCATCTTTGTCACTTCAGTGTCTTTATTTCTGATAGGGAAATTATTCAAATCACCACATGTTTCACAAATTCCTTTTATACAATTTCTTTAACCAATTGAATCAAAAATTTTGTCACATAAAATGGATGATATGAACTCACTTCATCTACTAGGATGAGCATTTTGAAAATCATAAGTGTCTTCTACAATCTTGTAAAAAAACATGATACTGGAGATCAAATTCAATATGATAACAACAACAAAAAGTTAAAAAATATTATTTTTCCTCACATACTATGGCTTCAATCTTTCAAAAAATGTTTGTCCAATTTTATATTAGGATTGAACTACAAAATGCCACATACATTTTGTTTTGCATTGTGTCCAACCAATGTTTAGTATGTGCATCATATTCATTAGGTCCAATCCTATGTTTGATAACATCTCTATTTTTTTATGAAGGACAGGTATTATCATCCCAAAATATGTGATCAAATTCCTAATTTCATCCTCAATCCCATCAAAATGAGGAGCTCTACACATAATCATTTGATTTCCTTCCAAGGTACTATCATCCAAAATTATTCTCATTTTAACATGTCATGATATTGCCCTTCTAATAAAACCAATATTAGATGAAAGTGAAGAGATTTTTGTTCTTTGGGCCTTATCTTTAGATCAATATTGTCTCCGAATATAACCCAAACCTTTCTTAACTTTCAATAATATATTTTTTCATGTGAGAGATTTTTCTCTTTTTCAATGATTTATTTATACCCAACAATTTTAATGACTCTTGCAACTTATTTTGTAGAAGTACAATTGAAAGCAATAGGGCTTGTTCAAGTGTTTCAAGATTATCAAATTTACCCATTATTTCCTTTGCAATCCAATTCATTGACCTCCTATTAGTGTATGAATGTTGTTCAACAAGTGTTTTTCATGTGAGATATTTTTCTCTTTTTCAATGATTTATCTATACCCAACAATTTTAATGACTTGCAACTTATTTTGTAGAAGTACAATTGAAAGCAATAGGGCTTGTTCAAGTGTTTCAAGATTATCAAATTTACACATTATTTCCTTTGCAATCCAATTCATTGACCTCCTATTAGTGTATGAATGTTGTTCAACAAGTGATCTAAATTTGTGCACATTCATTTCAAGTAAATGATCTAGCTTTCTATAATTATTTTCTCTCTTTACAATTTGAGCTAGATTTACATGTTCATCCATACCAATAGATCGAAGTGATCTTGACCCTTCTCCAACATCTATTGCTTAAGCTTCTATTGAACCTTCTCTAACATCCATTACTTGAACTTGGGTTGAGCATTCTCCAACATCCATTTCTTCAACTTGGGTTGACCCTCCTACCTAAGCTTCTTTAGTTTGTACTTGATGATTGTGGGCTAGACACAAAAAATAAAAAAGAGACATAAAGAAACTAAAAATGTAAAAATAATGTGTGTGTGTGTGTGTGTGTGTGTATGTATGTATGTACACACACACACACACACACACACAAAGTAAAAAGACCTAAAAATACTAAAAAGACATAAAGAAACTAAATAGGCATATAAAGAGACCTAAATAGAGTAAAAAGACTATAAATATAGTAAGAAGACTCAAAAAGACTATAAAGATATCTGAAAACACTAGAGAGAGAGAGAGAGAGTAAAACTATATATAAAGAGCACAAGGGGGTAGAGAGAGATCTATAAAGACTAAAAAGACAATAGGGAGACCTAAATATAGTAAAAAGACTATAAATATAGTAAGAAGACCCAAAAATACTATTAAGAGACCTAAAAACACTAAAAAGAAACTAGGGTGTTAAGAGAAAGAGAGAGGGGGGGACTAAAAGACATAAAGAGACTAAAACGACACTAGAAAGACCTAAATAGAGTACAAAAAGACCTAAAAATACTAAAAAGACATGTAAAGAAACTAAAGAGGCATATAAAGAGACCTAAATAGAGTAAAAAGACTATGAATAGACCTAAATAGAGTAAAAAGACTATAAATAGACCTAAATAGAGTAAAAAGACTATAAATAGACCTAACTAGAGTAAAAAGACTATAAATATAGTAAGAAGACCGAAAAATACTATAAAGAGACCTATAAACATGAGAGAGAGAGAGAGAGTCGAAGGGGGTAGAGAGAGATCTAAAAAGACACTAGAGAGACCTAAATGTTGTAAAAATGACTATAAATACAGTAAGAAGACCCAAAATGACTATAAGTATAGTAAGAAGACCCAAAAAGACTATTAAGAGACCTAAAAATACAAAAAAGAAACTATGGTAGAGAGAGAGAGAGAGAGAGAGAGAGAGAGAGAGAGACCTATAAATACAATAAGAACACAAAAATAGACTATAAAGAGACTAGGGTGTTAAGGGAGTGATGGGGCTAGGGGGAAGGGGAGAGGGAGGGAGGGAGAGAGAGGGAGCCTAAATAAACTATTAAACGAGGGGAGAGAGGACCTAAACATAGAGAGAGAGGTAAAATTAAATATGCATACATCCTTTAGTTTTATAATAATGTGCCAATACATCATCATGATTTCTTTGTTCTCTACTAGGTTAACACTTTCATGTAGCTTTATTTATCTATGTTCTTTTATTTATCATTTCCTCTTCAGAAAAATGTCTACACAAACCAAAATTGTCTTCTTTATCAAAAAATGTGAACTCTTTGTATTATTTTTTTAGCAAAAATGGAAACATAAATTTCATTATGTCTGATCATTCATCACAATGAAAAAAGAAAATCCAACAAACCTAGTTCGAGCGAATATAGGCAGTTACAAATTTCACGTTGGTTGTTGCATAAATGTTTGTCCCATGTCTTTGATCAGAGAAGTCTTCGATCCAAGTGCTTTTGGTTTGATTGAACCCACTTCAATCGAATAACTCTTTGATTGGATGCCCTTGTTATCCCCGAAGCCAACTTGTTTCTACAAATTTTTGGCTTTCGAAGCTCTAATTTAAGGCCCAAATAGAACAATCTTGAGAAACCCAAATGCAAGATGGTGCTACTTGAAACAAGCTTTTCAATGATTATGATTTTAATACATATTGAGTTTATTATGACTTTGTATTTTTAGTTTTACTAAACATAGATTTCTGACCATATAGCAATTTCTTTGTTTAACACTTATGGAAAAATAGTAAAATAGGTTAAAAAAAGTATTAAAAAATATGGACACTAGGTATTTATATTTTCTTTCTAACTAACAAAAAAGAAAAAATGAATTTTGATATACAAAACAAGTTACCACTAAATGAACATATGTCTAGATTATAGTTACTATCACTTCAAAACTTAATAACCTATAAAATATTCAACCAAAATCAAATGAAACCAATTGGATACACTAGATATCGGTGTTACAAACCTAAATTCGACAAGATTACATTTTTATCCTTTTTAGATAAAATGTTATGCTCAACTAAATGAATGTCACTCTTTAAAAATGTTTTTTTTTTTAAATCTACACACAATATGCTAAAAATCGCTAGTATATATCATCTTCAAATTTTTAACAATTTTGTAGCAATAGGTCTTCGAATGCGAAGTTTCTTTTTCAAAATGTTCAAAGTTAGCAAAAATGTAGGTCACACTATTGTAGGACCACCCCTCTACAATCGACCACAAAGAGGAGATGTTGGTCCACCTTCTCTACGACGTTGCCCTTATCTAAATAATCCTTTGGAATATCCTTCTACAGGTGAAAGGTTTTCATCTATGAGGCAATCAATCTGATAAAACTCTTGTCTCCTATCAAAATCGTCATGCATCACTACCTAGAAATCCTCAACCCCGGGCTTGTGGCCACAAGTTGAATTGGGAAGTATCCCCTTTATTACTCTTTGCGGGTCATAATGATCCCATGTATTATTAAGCTCCCATAGGTTAAGGCTCTGCAACTCAAAAAAGACGTCCTTGGCAACGACGAATGGTGTGCGCCTTTAAAATCTTAGGGAGAAAGGGAAGCCAATCTTGGACTTGTGTTTGGTCGTCATTAAAGCTTGGGGTTCCAAGATTTTTCTGCAAAACACGAGCAAAATTGCACGATCCCTATAGTGCAAGGAGAGGAGGAAAGGATTTCCTTTGAAGTCTCTCAACTTGATATATGTATAAGAGTTAAACTGGATGAACCAATTTCCCCACTTCTATACGAATCCCATTCCATCCTAAGAGAGTCGGCATCGAACGTATCCAGTCGATCTATTTATTCTATAAAAAATGAAGGCATCATTGATGCGTTGAAAATTAGCATTGGCATTCTCTATTTGCAATTGTGCATAGAACTCCCACGGAAGTCCATCCCCCCATCTTGTTGTCTAATTGGCCCTATGTTTCCAAACCACAGGGGATGGTCTTCAAACTTGTCACCGACTAGACGACGTAAGGCGCCATATGAAATTTGTTGTTGTTTCTTACTTGGAGGGTCTGAGCATTGATATTGTCAGAAATAATCCAGGCCTAGTCAAAATCTCGATTGCCACTCGCAATGGAAGTCATGGAGTTTTACATCCAAGGTTGTTAATTCTTGAATTCTACCTTTACGAAGACACGACTCAGCAGAGCTATTATGGTCTGAATGGGCGGGACAAAGTCAACCTATAGGATAACGTTTGTCATTTAGTTTTGTCCTTCCTGGGGTGAGTGAGCCAGTTGTCATTGAGGTGCCACTTGTGAGCCACCTCTCGAGCCATATATTGTTCGACTGCCTCATCCTCAATTATCACAAGCTAGTTATTCCGGTCTAGGAGTCAGAGGATGATGTGGACTACATTTGGGGTAAAGTCTATTATATTCTTCTCTTCAGCGTTAGTGGACTATCTAGTGGCCTCATAATAGATGTTGGTCAGGGTCAAAATCAACTCCAGCGACTGGCGAGATTGTGGGAAGAAGGCGGCCTAGAGAAGAGCGGACTCCTACAGTTCTTTGTAAAAGCAAGACCCTGGGGGAGGATTTGTTGCTACAATCTGATTGACTCCTAGATCAATGTCTCTCAGGTCAGTGTCGGTTTGAGAAGGGAGGATTAAACATCTGGGTTTGGAGATCTGTGAAATGTTATACTAAAAAATAGGGTAGACCAAAGATGAGAACCCCAGACCTGAAAGTTTGAACTTCCCTTTTAACTTGGTTTGCCTTACCCTGACTATTAGTCTACGATGTGGGTCATTGAAATTGAGGGACCCCCAAGAACGAGGATCTAGGAATCTAGGTTTGAGGATCCAAAAATAATAAGCACCTAAAAACTAGTAAGAACAAGGTTGGATTCCTGGACCTAGAGTCCCAAAGCCTTGGTGATACCAAATGTGTTTCAAAACTTGAATGTGAGAAAGGGTCGAAACGCACTGCTTGAAAGAGCGTGATTCTTGAGTAATTTTGTGATGTAAGAATTGTTTAAGGTGAGAAACCCTTCAGCACTTAATACTATCATTGTGGAGTCGTGGATGGATGCCCTAATTCATGGTGATACAACTTAAGGCATGTGGGTAGGCTACTAGTAAACCCTAATTGGCCAAATTCTCATGTTGAAACCTGGCACTTGAATTCTAGGGTACAAACAAATAAACTTGCAGCAAAATTGAGGATCCCTAAGGCACCTAGGGCACATATTTTACAAGAAAATCCTTTATTTCTAAGCTAGAAATGAAAACCCTAAACTACGGAAGCAAGAATGGAAAAGTAAAAATGAAAAACATGAAAACAAATGATTAAAAACTCCAAGAAGGAAGAACAAGATTCTTACCTTCTTGAACGCATGGACGAGGAAATGAACAAATTCACCAAAAAAAGCAAGGAATGCAACAATAGCTCTTAAAATCGCTTGATTAAACTGGTCATCGGGGAAACTAGGTCACATAGGAGCTCTATTTCTCGTTTGAACACTTGGTGAGTAAAATGAGCTTCAAAATGGCCTTTTATAGCTTATCAAATTAGGTGCATTAAATGCACTTGTACTTTTCTATTAACAAGGGGAACTTGAGCGCATTGGAGACTGGAACTCTGGAATCCTGACTACTCCAAAGCGCTTAGACGCATTTTAAAGCACTGCAAATCTCAAGGGTTGATAATCCAAGGAATGGCAAAAACGAGGGGGACTCTAGAGTTTCATACTCAGAAGAGACAAAAGAGAAACAAAGCAAAGACAAACAACCAAAAAGGGGAACCCAACATCTACCAGGCAAAAAAGTTGGGACGAGTATACAGGGCATAACAAGACTCATTTCAAGTCAAAGGGAATCAACCAGAGGAGAATAAAGGCAAAGGGAAGAGATGAAAGAGGATGAAGGGTACAATGAAGATGATGAGAACATAAATGATAATGGCGACAATGATTAGCTAACTTAAGAATTGTCTAATGTTTACACTATTATAGTGTAATAGACTCGATGGTCCTGTAATGTTTTGAACCTTTTTTTGATTGGCTAAAATTGTTTTACATTTTTTAATTATTCATCAAGTTGCATGAATTAGGTTTTGATGCCATCTATGCCATTGTTTATGTCGTGTCTTTCTTTTTGGTAATCAAAATTCAATTTTAATAAAAAAAAGATTTAAGAGCTACAAAATAGACTGTTCAAACGAAGATCAAAACGATCAAGTGAATAGTAAATAGGATCCTACCATTACAAACTACTTTAATATTCATAATTGTAAACTAGAGGGAATTCTATTTCTAATGGGTACTAAACTTTTGAAGATGTCTAACATGCTTTTTGCTAATTTTAGTAGTCTGATGTATGCAATGGCTTGTACTCGAGAAGATATTGCCCAAGCATACTTAGATGTATTTGTGACCTATAGTATCAAGTGAGAAAATGTTAGAATTGGGGTGTCATTTCCCTTGCAATCTTATTTGTAGTTTATGTCCAACAATTTTAAAATTGTACTTGTACACTTAAAGATTGTAATTGAATAAATAATTTGTAATATATGTTTCTTTTTATTCTTGATAGTTGTTGTCATGCATTCATGAAGGAACTAGAGCACAATGATATCAATCACAACTAAACTTAATGTCGTTTATGAAATTTTCCCATTCCCAGATGTTAGAGAAAGAAGTGGGCAATCTTGTGATGACAAATAGGGCCCACAAGAAGAAATGAACTTTGAAAAGGAGCACCAGACATGAATATGTGAGCTGCTAGAGATTTTATTGATCAAAGAAGCCTTTGCAACTATGTTTTCTATTTGGGGACTTATTGACTAATCCATGTGGCACCCATATAAAAAATTTGCTAGGGAAGTATCTTGGTGTCCCTCTTTTTGCAGGGGTTGGGGGTTCTGGTCTTTGGAAGGTCTGATTGATAATTGCATCAATAGAATGGAAGGCTGGAAAGTTGAATGGCTCTCATCGGTGGGTAGGATTTTGTTACTTCAGTCTGTTATCTCTTCCATCCCTATTTACTCCATGAGTTGTTTTAAGCTTTCTAAGAAAACTCTAAGATATTTAGAACAAAGGATTGGGAAATTTTTTTGGAATGGACCCAATTCAGATGGTAGAATCCCTTTAATCTCTTGGGATCAGATTTGCTGCTCTAAGAAAAATGGTGGTGTGGGGCTTAGAAATTGCCACCAAACGAACCTAGCTCTTGGTGCTGAGCTGGTGTGGAATATTTATGCAAGCCTTGGTATGCTTTGGGTCAAAATCTTGAAAGCCAAATATCTTGATAATTTGGTTGATGAAAGAATTTTTACTGTTCTCAACCCTCCAAAGGGCTCTACAAATTTCTTGTTGGACTGTAGACACATCATTACTGATCACATCTCTTGATTGATTGGGGATGGCAGGAAAGCTTCCTTTTGGGAGGACTCATGGAACAGTCATTCTGACCTGAAAGATAGTCCTTTTAATGTTATTAAAACCTTCTTTGTTGATTTAGGGGTGATAAGGTCAATGATTACATTGAAGTTAAGCAGACTAGGGTTGGTCATGTTCTTGGTTGGAAATGTATTGATAACTTGGAGCTTCATGATGCTCATGAGGCGTTGATGAAGCAGATTTTTAGTAGTAGAGCCATGTCCTTTTCAGGTAAATTAGACAAACTTATTTGTTGTGCTGCTAAGAGTGGCAAATATTCTATCAAGCTTTGATGAAGGGTGCTCCCCTTAATACCACAAACACATAACAGAAATAGAGAAACAACAACAATATGCAAGAACAGAAAATTGGCTTCTTATTATCTCCACAAATGTGGAATTACAAACTTTCAGAATTACAATATGCAAAGCCACATGGGCATTCCCTTACAATATTATGTAGGACAAAGCCTCGAATCAATACCCAGAACTATTCCGAACTGCCTAAGACAATAATACAGCCTTCCTTATATAGGCAATTTTCCACCGCCTGGGAAGGTTCCAGGATTTTTAGCCAATAAGGCCGACCAAACTTAGAATTATTTTATTTTACATTTTATTACATCATAGTCGGCTCAAGATAACCTTTAAAACCCGAACAGAAATTTTGAAGAAAATTATTTTCCGCCATTTTGGGTGGCCCAACTTCCGAAGACCATAAGTCATCACCAATTGACCCGATCGGCTATTATAACCCCATTTCGGAAACGCCATGAAGCGCTCTACAGACTTGACCCGCGCAAGCACCCATCACCCAAATTTTTGACCTCATCCGGGGCCTCTAAAGCCTTCAAAACCGAGTTCAAAGTTTCTGTACCCTGCTGCCAATACCGAAAATCTTCAATATCTTCCAACATACACTTGATCTGAAAATGAAACTTTACTGGCAGAATTATATGACCAAAATGAACCTCCAAAAAAGAAATTAGATCATTCTGAGCACATACGAAAATTACCAAAAATAGTAACTTTCCATAAATAGCAGCTCTGCACAAAATAGCCCTTATTGAATATAAAAACAGAAATATTTTTGGGTGATGCAAGATTGCTCTTACACCCAGGATGCTCCTGCATCAGACACCCAGGGTAATTTGAGAAGTGACCCTGTCACGACTCAAGTGTGCAGAGGAAAACCAAGACGTCTAACCTCCTCCTTTGTCAGCCATGATGAATCTTCAACAGGTCGTCCTTTCCACTTGACCAGATATTCTTCATATGTCCTGTTCCTTGTGCTTCTGCCAACACGACTGTCCAGTATATCTTCGATCTCCTTAGTGTCTGAACTAGTTGCTGGAATACTCCACTGTGCTGCTGTGATCTCATCTTCAACACCTCCTTCATGATACTCTGTCAGATCTGAAATGTTAAACACTGGTGAAATATTTAGCTCAGTAGGCAATTCTACCTCATATGCGTTTTCTGAATCATGTTTCTTCAGTATCCTACATGGTCCAAACTTCTTCATTTTCAGCTTGTTATATGTACCAACTAGAAACCGCTCCTTCCGCAAATGAACCATGACTTCGTCACCAACTTGAAATTCTTTATACCTCCTTTTCTCATCTGCCTTAGCCTTATACTGTGCATTCATCTTGGTAATATGCTTCCTCACCTCTTCATGGATGTTCTTCAAGTGTTCTGCAAAATCCTCAGCTTCAGCACTACTTATTTCTCCTTTATCTATCTTCCTCAATTCAGATGCATTTCTTGGATTACTTCCATATACAATCTAGAATGGTGATTTACCAGTGCTCCTGTTGACAGAATTATTGTATGCAAATTCCACCTGTGGTAAAATCAAATCCCATCCTGTTGGCTTATCTCCAACCAAACATCTCAGCAAATTTCCCAAACTTCTATTCACCACCTCTGTCTGTCCATCAGTCTGTGGATGATGTGATGAACTGAACTTCAAATCTGTCTTCAACTTCTTCCACAATGTACGCCAGAAATATCCAACAAACTTAGTGTCCCGATCTGAAACTATGGTCCTTGACAAACCATGAAGTCTCACTACTTCTCTGAAAAACAATTCTGCTACATGAACAGCATCATTAGTCTTCTTGCAGGGAATGAAATGTGTCATCTTTGAAAATCGGTCAACTACTACAAAAATTGAATCATGTCCCCGCTGTGTCCTCGGTAAACCAAGAACAAAGTCCATACTGATATCCTCCCAAGGCTTCTCTGGTATAGGTAATGGCTGATACAACCCTGTATTCTGCTTCACTCCTTTCGCCATCTGACATACTCTGCAACTCTGTACAAACTTCTTCTTCACATCTTGCTGCAATTGTGGCCAATAATAATTCTCCCCAACCAAGGCAAGGGTTTTATCACGACCAAAATGTCCAGCCAATCCTCCACTATGCTTCTCCTTGATGAGATTCTCCCTCATAGAACTTCGTGGAATGCACAACTGACTCCATCTGAATAGCATATCATCCTGGATGATGAAATCCAACCATTTCGTCCTGTCTAGAGTAACAGGTTCTGTACAAGCTTTCCAAGCTTCACCAAAATCAGGATCCTCTGGATATAAATTCTTGAGTTCCTTGAACCCAACCACTACAATCTGCATTTCTGTCAGCAATAGTTGCCTTCTACTAAGAGCATCTGCAACCCTATTAGACTTTCCACTCCTATGTTTCAAAACAAATGTATAACTCTGCAAAAACTCAACCCACTTCAAATGCCTTTGATACAATTTTCCTTGACTATTCAAATATTGCAAAGCTTGATGATCGGTATACAAAACAAACTCCTTAGGAAGCAGATAATGTCTCCACTTCTTTAATGCCTGAACTATAGCATAAAATTCCTGATCATAAACAAAATATTTCCTCTTGGCATCATTTAACTTCTCACTGAAATAAGCAACAGGTTTACCTTCTTGGCTCATAACAGCTCCTATTGCAGTACCACTAGCATCACAATCTACTTGAAACACCTTATTAAAATTTGGAAGTGCTAAAACGGGTTGTTCTGTAACTTTGTGTTTCAACAATTGAAAGCTTTTTTCTGCCCCATTAGTCCACTTAAACTCTTTTCTATCCCCTCTCATTGTTTCAGTCAAGGGACCACAAATACTGCTAAAATTTCTGATAAACTTTTTGTAAAAACTAGCCAAACCATGAAAAGATCTTACCTCAGTAGCACTCCTTGGAGTAGGCCATTCAAGGATAGCCTGTACCTTCTCTAGGTCCATTTTTAAACCTTCTGCTGAAACTACAAATCCCAAATACACCAACTCTTTCTTCACAAAACTGCACTTCTTCAAATTAATCAACAATTTCTCTTCTCTCAACTTCTCAAACACCATACGAATATGCATCATATGTTCCTCCAATGTCTTGCTAAAAATTAAAATATCATCTAGGTAAACAATGACAAACTTACCCAAAAATTCTTTCAGAACCTCATTCATGAGCCGCATAAAAGTGCTCGGTGCATTGGTTAGCCCAAAAGGCATGACTAACCACTCATACAGTCCTTCTTTTGTCTTGAAGGCAGTCTTCCATTCGTCTCCTTCTCTGATCCGAATCTGATGATATCCACTTTTCAGATCTATCTTTGAGAAATACACAGCTCCACTCAAACAGTCCATAATATCATCCATTCGTGGCAATAGAAACCTGTACTTGATTGTGATCTTGTTTATTGCTCTGGAATCTGTACACATCCTCCACTCTCCATTCTTCTTTGGTGCTAATACCGCTGGTACAGCACAAGGACTCAGACTCTCTCGAATCAAGCCTTTCTGTAACAACTCATGTACTTGTCTGTTCAACTCTTCACTTTCTGCTGGTGTCATTCTGTGTGCTGCCTTGTTTGGCAAACTGGCTCTTGGAATCAAATCCATCTGATGACTGATCTTCCTTACCGGTGGTAATCCACCAGTTACATTATTAGATACAATATCCTGAAACTCATTCAACAAATCTGCAACCTCTACAGGTATTTCCTCTACTTCTTCTTTACGAACTTTTGGAATTAAAGCAAAACACACATGCTCATGCCTCATACCATCTAAAAATTTCCTTCCATCAACAAATGTTATTCTTGCATTACCACATACCTTTTCTTCGGTCTCCTTCAATGGCTTTAGCTTATGTCGCACTCCATCCTTTGTCAGGGAATAGGTATTCGCACGACCATCATGTACAGCACATCTGTCAAATTGTCATGGTCTACCCAACAACATATGACATGCATCCATAAATATGATATCACACAATACCTCATCTTCGTATCCGCCAATCTTGAACTTCACCAGGCATTGTTCATTGACCATGACCTTGTGGTCATCCTATACCCAAGCAATCCGATATGAATGTGGGTGTTTCTGTCTCTTGAGCTTCAACTTTGTCACCATCTCTTCTGACACCAAATTGTCAGTGCTTCCACTATCAATAATCACATCACAACATTTACCTTCACACTTGCACCTGGTGCGAAACAGGCTCCTCCTTTGCTCAGGTTCATTCTCACCACTCAACAAGACTCTTCTATTAATCAACGTTTCTCCTCTTTCAGCATCTTCAGAATTTGATGATCTGGCATCTTCATCTACATGTGCAACTCTGGCCTGGCCTTCATTTCTCCTGTCTGTTCTTCCTTGGCGCTGAGGACATTCAAATGCCCTATGACCTTCTTCTCCACAGTGAAAACATGTTCTACGGAAGCCACCTCTTCCAGATCCTTGTCCTCTTCCTCTTCCTCTCTGATCTCTATTATTCTAATCTTGGAAACAATTGGAATTATTTCCTCGCTGATTCTGACTGCTACTGGCCTCATCCTTCTTTTTCAGATCTTCATTTCGGCCACCATATGACCGTCCACCAGATCGTCCACCGCGACCTCTTCCATTTTGTCTGCTCTCAAACTTCTTGTTCAACTTTTCCTCTACTTTTAAGGCAAACTGGTATGCCTCTTCAATACTGTTCATTCGAACCAGATTCAGCTCCTCCTGAATGCTTGGCCTTAACCCATTAAGGTATCGGGCAACTTTCTCCTTATCAGATTCTGCGTGGCCTGTTCTGATGAGAAGTCGATAGAACTCCTCTGTATACTCTTGAACAGATCTTCCTGCTTGCTTCAAACTCTGCATTTTCTTCAGTAGGTCAAGCTCATAATCAACAGGAATGAACTGTCGCTTCAATTTATCCACCATCTGATCCCATCTTGTGGTTTTATCTTTCCCTCTTCTATTTCGCTCTAATTGAATTTCTTGCCACCAGATCTTTGCATGACCTTTCAATCTGGCCTTCGCAAATTTGACCCTATCAGGATCCTCAACATCTTCGTACTCAAAATATTCCTCACATTCATTGATCCAGTCGATCAATTCCTCTGGGTTAAGATTTCCAGAAAATGTAGGAACCTCAATTTTAGGTCTTTTCCGAATCTTGAAAATCGCTCGAAAAAGTCTTTCTTCCTCCTGGTTCACAATTTCAGCTTCTCCTTCTTGATATTCTTCTTCAGCTTCATCCTCGCTTTCATCTCTGATATTAAAATTCATTCCTCTGCGAATCTCTTCTTGCAATGCTCGCACTTGTCTCTGCAGCTCTCTAACCTCAAGTGTCACAACACCAGCTCTTCCGCCACGTTCCCTTCGTGGAGGTATTTTTGCGATGCGCGCTGAAACCCTAGCCATGGTCCTGGTACAAACTGCCTCACAGTCGGCGATCTGTTTACACACTCAAGAAAACCTGCTCTGATACCACCTGATGAAGGGTGCTCCCCTTAATACCACAAACACATAACAGAAATAGAGAAACAACAACAATATGCAAGAACAGAAAATTGGCTTCTTATTATCTCCACAAATGTGGAATTACAAACTTTCAGAATTACAATATGCAAAGCCACATGGGCATTCCCTTACAATATTCTGTAGGACAAAGCCTCGAATCAATACCCAGATCTACTACCCAGAACTATTCCGAACTGCCTAAGACAATAATACAGCCTTCCTTATATAGGCAATTTTCCACCGCCTGGGAAGGTTCCAGGATTTTTAGCCAATAAGGCCGACCAAATTTAGAATTATTTTATTTTACATTTTATTACATCATAGTCGGCTCAAGATAACCTTTAAAACCCGAACAGAAATTTTGAAGAAAATTATTTTCCGCCATTTCGGGTGGCCCAACTTCCGAAGACCATAAGTCATCACTAGTTGACCCGATCGGCTATTATAACTTCATTTCGGAAACGCCACGAAGCGCTCTACAGGCTTGACCCGCGCAAGCGCTCGTCACCCAAATTTTTGACCTCATCCGGGGCCTCTAAAGCCTTCAAAACCGAGTTCAAAGTTTCTGTACCCTGCTGCCAATACCGAAAATCTTCAATATCTTCCAACATACACTTGATCTGAAAATGAAACTTTACTGGCAGACTTATATGACCAAAATGAACCTCCAAAAAAAAAATTAGATCATTCTGAGCACATACGAAAATTACCAAAAATAGTAACTTTCCATAAATAGCAGCTCTGCACAAAATAGCCCTTATTGAATATAAAAACAGAAATATTTTTGGGTGATGCAAGATTGCTCTTACACCCAAGATGCTCCTGCATCAAGCTTGGTTATGAATTAACAACTAGGGAGAGACCTTCCCCTAATTGGCCTCATAAGCTCTTCTAGCACAGGGATTGTCTTCCTAAAGCTACTTCCTTTGCTTGGCTAGCTACCCATAGGTAGATCTTGACTGAGGAAAGGAGAAAGATATATGGCTTCTCATTGGTCCTACCAATGTGTTCTTTGTGATTCTGCTTCTGAAGATGTTGACCACCTTTTAATAAGGTGTAGATTTACACAAGAATGTTGGTTTATGGTTTTGGGGAAGTTAGGTTGGCCTGGACCCCTTCCTAATAATATTAAGGATCTTTTTCTCCGTTGGCCAATGGCTCCTTGTAGATCCACCCTTTCGACTATCTAGCTCATCACTCCTTCAATTGTGATTTGGGAAATCTAGAAGGAGCATAATAGAAGGCTCTTTCAAGACAACTTTGAGGCTTTATCCAAGGTCTTTTTCAGAACTAATAACTTTGTTGAGGTCTTAAGTGCTTCTACTGCACATATCAATTATGCTACCCCTTACTCTACTATAGACAAGTTTATCCAGCAAAGTTGGCCAGGGGTCAAGATCAAATTTTCCAATCTTGGAGGTGCTACATGTAAAAAGAAGCTTTCTAGTAATGTGGTTAAGTGGCAAAAACCTAATGATGGTTGGTGGAAGATTAATTTTGATGATGCAGCTAGCAGTAACCTTGGCCCCTCAGGTGCAGGGGTGATTGTCAGGGATTGTTTTGGTAATGTTAAATTATGTGTTGCTCAGAGGCTCAATAATGGAACTAACAATGAGGCCGAAGCTAACGCAGCTTTGTTAGCTATTAAAATTGGGAGGAAATTTAATTTTAACAAGATCTTCTTAGAAGGGGATTCACAGATTATCATCCAAGCCCTACAAAAAGGTGAATGCTCAGCATGGCACTTTGATAAGTTTAATTCTTGATGAGTTGGATGGTTTTGATGTGTTTAAAATTGGCCATATCAGAAGAAATGGTAATAGGGAGGCTGACGTGCTCTCGAAATGGGCACTTTCCTTAACTAATATTTATGACATCGGCATTGAGGTTTTTTAGGCACCACCTTTTTTCGAATCATCATTGCTCTTGGTTGGCTTTCTCCTTTAGCAGCTCCTCACTTCATGTGAGTAGATTGTTTGCTGATTAATCGATGTGTCCTTTAAGGATATTAATTACCACTAAAACCCAATGTCGAGGCAAGTGGAATGTTGGCGAGTTGTTTTAATTATAGTTTGATGTGGTGGCTCTTGCAAACCGACGATGTGAATGCTTATGCGTGTGAGCTTATGAGCTCCTTAACTATTTTCAAAAGGTCAGAAGCTTTGGTAGGTTTCTTTATCTAGTGATGCTTTTCTCTTGTGATCAGCCTAAGTATTTTCTTGAACATGGAAGCTACGATCTCTGTTGACATGGAGAAACAGCGAAAAAGCTTTAAGGAACCGGTCAGTAAAGAAAGGATGAAAGGCTTGCTGAATTTCAAGAACAATGAGGTGGTTGATGTTGCATTAGCTCTTTTAGGAGAGCAATTTAAAAATAGACCGGTAAAGCGTAGGTAAACCTTGATGTTATCTCAGTCGTTATCGGCTAGGCCTTGGAGCTAGGGGAAGACACCTCGACAGGGGATTGTTTTATGAGGAAGTTGTTTGATAAAGCTCTTTTGGTGGGCTTGGAGTCCGTCTTAGAATGGTCCTAGGCAGGAATTGGAATGAATTTCTTCGAATGCTTCAAAGATGAGGAGAATGGGCAAGAGGTTCGGCAAAGTCCCTTTCTTCAAATGGTGAGGTAAGGTCGACAAGGTTGTCTACAAGGCCGAGAGGAAGGAGACTTGGCTTCTCCTCAAGAAAGTGGTCGCTGAGGCAGAGGAATGAGAGGAAAGCAGGAAGAGGGTCTTTGCGGCCCCGATTGCAACGAAGAAAAGAGGGAGACGTGGTGGCAAGAAGGTTTAAACCACACACAAACCATTTGCTACAGTTTTGTTGGGTTTCCTGGGATGATGACTGAAACTTTGTTTTGTATGGGTGTGTGTTGTGGGTTGTGGTGAAGTTTTTTCAGCATTATAGGGTTGGAGAACAATTCCAATGGTCAAGTTTTTTGTTGATGACTGTTCTCTACTGGTTTTTTCTCTCCTTCCTTATCTTCCCATTTTCAGTCTGGTTTAATTTATATCGTGACAGCTCTGTTGTATAACAGACACACTCAATGCTGGTTGTTTTGTGCTATGGAAAGCTAAGCCCTGTAGAATTCTGGCTCCAACTGGTTATTTGATGTTGTTTCTCTCTAAAGTTGGATTAGCTTTGGCTAGGCTATATTTTCTTAGATGTTACTTTGAAAGTAACTATAATCATACTTGCAATGTATTTCCTTTTATATCAATACAATTCTCACTATTATAGACCAAAAAAAAAAAGATGAGCAAAGTAGACATGAAGTTTTTGCATGATACCATAGTTTAGTATCCATTGTTTTGGTAAAACCATTTGTTCACAGGCATGCAATGATTGTTTCGTATTATTGTTCAGATGTACAAAGGTGTTGTGCAGTTTGAAGTGTTAGTGTTTTAATTGTGTCTCATGTACGTAGTTATCATCTTACTTTCATGGAGATATTTCTTGAAAGGGTCTCCATATAGAAATTGTACCTATATGGTTTGTTGACGTCCAATTCTTCATGCATTTATATAATAAAAAAATTCTAATGTGTAATAAGTTTTCGTCACCACGAATGATTGATCCCCAAATTATAGACCTGTCATAGCCAATTCACAACTTAATGCAAGTAAAAACTTCTCTTAATAAAAAAATTATACTGCGAACTCTTCAGAAATAAACTCCGATAACTCTTAAGAAATAAACTCCGATATTTATCATATTTAATATTACATCTAATAAGAATTCTGTTGTTGACAAAATTGTTCTTCAATGGGCCTTGAGAGTTGCATATTGATGGAGTTCAAGCAATAATAGGCAGTCCTCAATGAATAATTATGCCATGGGTCTTCAACTGTAATTCTTCCCAAGGTTGCTTAACTGGCATCACATTTGACATTTCCATTTTGATTTTATGAATAAATTTAAGTACCAGCAATATCAAATTCTCCTCAATTAGAGAAAACATTAAATCCTGTTGGCAATTTTCTCACTTCTCTGAACAAAAACTCTCCACTTTGCACTTGAGAAAAGCCAGCATAACAAGCATATACCAAATAAAAGTGTACCTAGAACCAAACACTCTGTTGTTAAGCTAGCTTTGATCCTTTCTCAAAAGAGTATTGCGACTTCGATATGTAGAAGGAAGAGTCCACCTATGTTCCCGTCATGATCACATGACAGTAATTATCCAGGAAAACCTGTGAAGTGATAAACAAAAACAATATTGAGTTAAAGAAAAAGGACATCAACTATCTATCCTTCAACTCAAAAGAAAGCATCTGATTCTTTCTTTTAGTATTAACCTATCTGCAAGATATTGATAAGATGCATCTCAAAACAACTGCTTCAAAAATGTCTCTAAAACCACCTAATGATGTATCACATTAAGCATATTGATCCAGCTACAAGATAATTAATCTGGAACAACCACATAATCCTGATAAGATGCAATTTGGCAATCTAAAATGCAGTTATCTACAAAACATTCCCAATTAAAAACAAAGTTTCTGAGAATTATGTTCACATTACCAGTTGCATAAAGGTAATGACATGTGACAAAGAGAAGATAAATCACTGATGCATGACCAGAAGAATCAATAAAGCTTAAATAGAGGTCTTTGAGCTAATCTTGTCTTCCTGTACTGTCTCTTCCCACATTGCATTAGATACTTCCAAAGGAAGTTGCCGGACTCCAACCTTCGGAGGAAAGCTCCCCAGACAGTCTTCCCCTTCCACAAGGTGCACAGGAGTATCTGCAGGATACTGATCAATTATAAGATCAAGGTCATTTCCACTAATCTCCCTCTTTTCAATGAGTACCTGCATTCCAATGGAAAAACCAGCCAGGCTCACAATTAAAAGAATTTTAGTTATTGTGCATAATGCTTGATCTTTCAAATCATGACTCCCAATTATTGACATTCTTAAACTTCCAACTCACATAATTGGCACAACGAAATCATCTAAATCCTCAAAATTATGAAAAATATCAGCATTACGCACGTTATTATTATAGTTGAGAGTCAACACAATGGGGGCATTGCCTCCACAGCATTCTCAAACATGACTTCATGGTACTTCGTAGCAATATAATGCACAACTCTTTTTCTAGTAACTGGCATTTTTATGGCATTTAAGAATAAGATAGATATTAATCCATATTCAGTAGCACAAAGTGTAAATGGTAAATCTCAAAATACACAAAAACACAGCAATATTCTCAAACTTAGGATCAGATGCAAAAATCAAGCAAAAGTGACTTTCATATTCCATGAATTAAAGAACTTTATTTTCACAATAGATTTAACTTTCCTCCTTAGCATTGCATTCTAATCAAAGATACCGATATCTACAATCTCTCACAACATCCAAACTGCAGCATTGCAAAACAGAAAGATGGTGAAATAATGTAGTGATATCAGAAATCAGTAATCCCTGTTAATTAGGTTGGCCCAAGCCAGCCCAAGACGGATGGAGTGAAAAAAATCCTTAAAAAACAGAAAAAAAACATAGCCAAGCTGAGACTAAATGCAGCATTGAAGGGAAACCCAAGAAAAGAAGGTACAAGAGCTCTGTCAAGAAATCCATCAAAGCAATGTATCATTGGCCTTCAGAATTGAAATTTACATGGATATGAAAATGAAGCTTTCATGTCAGTGCATTGACTCAAAATGGCTGGAGATGGAATTGGGGAACAAAATACTGTGGTGATCAACGATTGTCAGAACTTTGGAGGATCCCCAAGCCTAACCAAGTCTAATATGAAAGTTAACAAATTCCTTCTCCCATATTATGACTTTTAGGCAAAATCTCAGTAGTTAACATTGCACTGATGAATATTGAAAGAATAAAACAATTAAAGAGGCACCTCTTGTTTTCATGATGATATGAATGGGGTGTGACCTGAGTAGATTGACAGATCTTATCTGATGAGAAAACAAGAAAATGTAGCTAGGTTGTGATGATTCTAAAAGCTCTCTATTGCTAATTAGAGTGATTGGTGTTCCTTGTTTAGTAGCAAATCAAAGCATCCTGTCATCTTACGAGAGAAAATTCATCCCAAATTGAGCACAAAGACCTCATGGTATTTGTGCTAAACCTTCAAAACCACTCTTTTTCAATGACATCCAATGTTGAGTGATCATAACTTCTTTGTGTGCATAAATTGAGCATACGGGATTGTTCAAGGCAGTCTTACAAGACTCATTAAGTACTCAGAAGACTCACCGACTCCTAAGCCAAGCCAGGCCAACCATGGCCTGAAAGGTCAACTGCAACTCCAAGCAAATCTTTGTCAAACTTGCCAGCATTTGCAAATCTCAAGGGTTAGACACAGGCAAATAATAACCCCTCAAAAATCCATATGCATGGTTGCCAGGAAACAACGTTATAGAAAACTGAACCACATAACCATCCTTGAACCTACAATTTTCAAAGTGACTACATTTATATGTAATATAGCCATCTCCTTATTCATTTATTTGTGTTCCCACATATGATCAGCATCTCCATCCCCATACCAGTACTAATACCACTGTGTTTCTAGATAACTATGGTTAAAACCAATACTATCATGAAAATAGCATGCACGATGAAGGTCCTTGGGGCCTCGAAGGCCTTAAGAATTTGGACCTAGTGATGGAGCTCCACTCCTCAACCTTGTTCCTATAGTGACAAGAAATGCAACAAGGGAGCTACCTCTCGATCTTGCAACAGGCTCCTGCCTACAAACCCCTGCTGTGGTTTTAAAAACAAAAAAGTACAGAACATTTTGGGTTGCACTGGAGAGGAAAGAGATACTATGACTGCAAGAATATCAAGGACCATCTACACGCAAGCAAAAGACCCACTGTAATACTAGCGATGTTAGCCCAAGTGATCAAAGGTTGCTGCCTCCAAACCCCTGCTGCGGTTTTAAAAACAAAAAAGTACAGAACATTTTGGGCTGCACTGGAGGGGAAAGAGATACTAGGGCTGCAAGAATATCAATGACCATCTAGACACAAGCAAAAGACCCACTGTAATACTGGCGATGTTAGCCCAAGGGATAAAAGGTGCTACCTACAATAATTCTGACTCCATATTGCGATTTTTGTTTTCTGATGCCAGGGATATCGTAATCCATGATTTTTGTATGCCAAAGTCACTTGAGCCGATTTTGATTATTTAATATCTTGTTTCCTCCAGCTGAGACCTACTTTTTGTACTCAGATGTTTGGTATATACCAGTGTTACAAGACACGGGACTCAGCAAGCTGATTTTGAAATTGCACTTCAACTCAGCACTTAGACTCGATGCGGACTCTGCAAAAAATAAACACCCAAGAAATTTAGAGATTTATATGGAGTTTAAACTTGTGTTGTGCACCCTTTAATAAATTAACACTAAACATCCAATAACCTCATTAAATAGAAGCATAGTTACCCCACCTCTAGGGGATGGCAGGACGGGGGAACAGGTTTCCGCGATGTTGGGACAAAGGGCCTCAATTTGGGGACGGCAGGGGGACGGCAACGAGGGGGCGGCAGTGGGGCAGTGTTGTATATACTATACATATAGTACGTAAAATGCAAGTTATGAAAAGATGTATAAGACTATTAAGAAGTAAAATAGCAAAATTGCAAATACCAATACTAAATAGTATATAGTAAATACTTGAACATTGAAGTTTTGAATATCGAATTACTAATTAGAAATTAGAATACTCAATACTAAATAAAATTTTAAATTGTCGAATTGGCAAATGGAAGATTTCTATTATATCCAAAGTATCATAACCCGCGGCGAGTCAAGCGAGTTATCCTGACTCGCGGGCCGAGAAAGGGCTCCCGGGTTTTCATGACCCGGCCGAGTCACTTGGTGGGTCATGGCCTGGACTCGCATGACTCGCCGAGTCATGCGGGTCAAGCCATGACTCGCCGAGTCTGAGGCTCGTGACCCGCGCTGCGGCAGGCCCAAGCTGGCCTTTAAAAAATATAAAAAATCTTAACTTTTTTTTAACTTTCTTTTGCATATTTCTTTTGTTATTTGCCCTAAAAGGCATTGTAGTTGATTTGTAGGAGAAGAGAGAAAAAGAAAGAGAGAGGAAGGAAAAAAAGAAGCCAAAGGGTTGCAACCAGCCGAGAAGAAGACTTAGAAGAGCATCAAGGAGTCCACAAAATCGGATTGGGGAAGCATTGAGAGCATCAAGGAGCTCATAGCAGCTGTTCTCAACTCATTTGAAAGAGGTAAGTGTTAAATTTTTAGATTTTGTTGATTTTTGCTTGCATGTTCATGGTTTTTTTATGGTTTTCCATTGTTTTTAGAGTTTTTTTTGAAGTTTTAATTTTATTGCAGCCGCATTCCAATTTGAAAACATAAATTCTTCCCTTTGTTCCCAATGCCTCTAAAGTGTCCATGTTGGAAATATGCCGAAGAGTTTCCCGGTAGACAAAAAAACCAAACAAAATGCACCTTTTGTAAAGAAATTTTTCATGGTGGCATCAATAGGCTTAAATACCATATTGCCGGCATACCTGGCAATGATGTTGACCCATGTCTTAAGGCAACTCCCGAGGCAACTCGTTTTTGTTATGTCCAATTAGAAAAATATGTTGAAGAGAAGGAAACTAGAAAGAGGCAACGAGAAGAGATAAATGTTATTGACTCCCATTCTTCATCCACACCCGCATCCGCATCCGCATCCACATCTGTAGGCTGTGTTGGAGAGGGATCTACGAAGCCTCCCTTTTATCCTAGTGCTAGTGCTTCTACTGCTGCTCCTTCAAGTGGCAAAATTACCCTTGGCCCTAGAGTCCGAAAATCATCAAGGTTGGACAGTTTTTTTGAGCCACGCACTAGTTCGGGTGCACAACCCTCACTTAAGAGCATGGGTTGGAACAAGGAGGTCCATGATGCTGCCCGAAAACAAATTTGCAAGTTTTGGTTCTTTTGCAACATTCCATTTATTGCTGCCAGGTAATTCTCTTTTATTTGTTTTCTAAGTTTCTTCAAGTTTAAAATTAAATTTTAAATTTTATAGTTTGAAGTTGAACTATGCTGTCTAATTATTAATCGTAATCTATTTGTGACAGGTCTCCTTATTGGCAAGGTATGATAGATTCTGTAACCATTTGTGAGGCGGGCTTTAAAGCCCCTACTGATTCTGAGTTAAGTGGCCTCCTCTTGTTAGACATGGTTAATGATATGCAACTTGAGCTAGAGGACCACAAGAAATCTTGGAAGCAAAATGGTTGCACCATCATGACAGATGGTTGGACGGACAGGAGGAATAGGACACTCCTAAATTTTCTTGTTTCCAGCGCAGGTGATTGTTCATAACTTCATTGAATTCTACTTCCCCAAATGCATTGAATAATTTAATTTTGATTTTGAATTTTTTATTGATCCATGATAATTGATAATTATTTTTCTTTATATTCAAGAACCACCATGTTCTTGAAGTCTATCGATGCTTCCTCACATGTGAAGAATGCCACATACTTATGTGAGGCTATTGAGGAAGTTATACTTGAGGTGGGAGAAGAAAATGTGGTGCAAGTGGTAACTGATAATGCAGCAAGTTATGTTGCTGCAAGTAAACTTATAAGTTATAACTTTTTAAGTTTGGATGGAGAGGCATCTATGAATTTATTTAAGATTTTCTTAACACTTCTAAATTTCTAATTAATTTAAAATTGCTATAGGTAAACTTTTGATGGAGAGGCACCCGAAATTTTTTTGGTCTCCATGTGCAGCCCATTGCCTTGACCTCATGTTAGAGGATATTGGCAAGATTGAATGGATCAAATCATGTGTTGATAAGGCCAAAACTATTTGCAAGTTTATCTATAATCATGCATTGGTCCTTAGCTTGATGAGAAAATACACGGGGCAAAGGGAGTTGGCTCGTCCTGGTGTCACAAGATTTGCCTCCAATTTCCTCACACTGAAATCCTTGCTCAAATCACGCGACAATTTGAAACGCATGTTTGTTGGTGAGGAGTGGACTGCCTCATCCTATTCTACAAGCACTGTGGGTAGGGAAGTGGCAAATTATATGTTTGATGAGCCAGGTTTTTGGACCCCTTGTAACGAGATCATGGAGGTAAAAATATTTATGTTTTGTTTGCAATTTTTATTTTTTTTAATTTTTAATGCACACTTGTCACTTGACTATTTTTTTTTTACATTATATGTAGGACACTAAGCCCCTCGTAGTTCTCCTACGAGTTGTTGATGGGGAGAAGCCCTCTATGGGCTACTTATATGAGGGCATGGATAGGGCCAAGGAGGCCATTAGATCCAGGTATAAAGGAGTTGCGGATAAGTATGGCCCCCTTTGGGAAATCATTGATAGGAGATGGCAAAACCAGCTTCATAGGCCCATCCATGCAGCAGCTTATTTCCTCAATCCAGCATATCGTTTCCTTGATAGCTTCAAGGCAGATGAGGAGGTTCTTAATGGCCTATATACAGTGATGCAAAAGATATCTACCTGTACCGCATCTACAGTGCAAGAGATAGATGCATATAGTCGTCTACAAGGGCCGATTTTTGGAAGCACGATGTGCAAAGAGTCTAGGACAACATTGCAGCCAGGTAGAAATATTAATATATGTTAAACTTAAACTTAACTCTTAAGTTTATGGCTTATGCATTTTGATTTTATAATATATCCTTAAAATTGGAACTTGGAAATAACATTGATTTTTTTTTTCCTTATTTCAGATAGATGGTGGCATATGTTTGGGCCTTCAACCCCAAACCTTCAAAAACTTGTCATCCGCATTTTGAGTTAGCCATGCAGCGCTTCTGGATGTGAGCGCAATTGGTCCATGTTCGAGCACATCCACTCGAAGAGGCGGAATAGACTGTCTGTGGAGAAGTTGAACAATCTTGTCTTCGTTCATTACAACCTCCGTCTTAGGACCAGACAGATTTTGGACACTGACACCTCTCCGATCACTCTAGTAGAGATCGATCCAGAGTCCGAGTGGCTCACTGAGTCTACCGATCCTATCTTCACTGAGGAGGACCATGAGTGGGTTGACCAGGCTGAGGCTGAGGCTATGGCAGAGGAGGAGGATAGAGCACGATCAGCTGCCTGTGGAGTTGATGTTGATCAGAGTGGCACCTCATAGGCACAGACTATGGCTTGTCAGTCATCCAGAACCTACCTCAAACGCATTTGTAGGAGGCAGACAGACTACTTTGAGGATGAGGCTGACCTAGAGTAGTAGAGCTTGAGGCTTGAGCCATAGACCTGTTTTTGTTGTTTACACTTTACAACTTTACACATATGTTTGGGAACATTTGATCATGATGTCATGGATTTTATATACATTTGACAACATTTATATTTTATATTTTATAATTCTGCATATCTATGTTTTCTATTTCCTTCAGCTGCCTACAATTTACGTTTGTACTTCTGTGATGGATGTATGTTTAATATTTATGTATGTGATCAAATTAGATTCTATTTGATGATGTTATAGTGTTTTTAAGCTTTATTCAATAATGGATGCTTGAAACAAGTTTTAAATTTTAAAAAATCTCTGGTTTTTTTTTTTGCCAAGTCATAGCCGAGTCGTTGCCGAGTCATCGGCGAGTCACGGGTCGAGTCGGCCTTGCCGAGTCCGAGTTATGATTCTTTGATTATATCAAAAATATCATAAAGATGATTATAATGAGTAGCATGATATCAAAACAAGTACAAAATGTCAAAATGTAGCAAAGGGAGGCCTCTAAGCATCCCTCAAGGCAAACTCCTCATGGTCAAGATCTGGCAAACAAACACCAACCAGCCCTACATCTGAACCTGTTGTATCCTCATCCTCATCAAATAGTGATGACTCCTTTGGCTCTACATCCCATTGTACTATTAGGCTCTCCTTGTACACGTGTCTTGTGGTCAGTGATACACAAGGCACTATGTACAGCCACTAGCTTCTCTGCTCTCCTAGAGGTAAGTCTATTGCTCTTAAGAGAGTGGATGAAGCTATAAGTAGACCAATTCCTCTCTGAAGCTAAAGAACTAGAAACCTGAGATAGCACACGAATGGTGTAATGTCCCCTCCTTAGGAAAGTCAGTTGACAGATGAGGTTGGCCTATTATTTGGTTCCCATAGGCCAGCAGATTGTGTAGGGGACCCTTTGAGGGGCTTGTGACGACATATCAAGGCTTTGAGAGCCAATTTGATCAGTTTTTGGCAGTCTCCTAGATTTTAGAAGGAATCCTTATTTTTTAGGTATGAACTCGAAGTTGGCCGGAACACACCAGGAGACCTATGGGATCAGCCTAGAGACTACTGGCATAGTTCCTATATTTTAGGAGTTCTTAAATTTTAAGCAAAGAATGTCAATTAACTTGCAGTGGTCAAATAGCATCAGTGGACAAGGGGGCAACAGATAGAACTCAAATCGGAGTCCAGATTTGCAAGCAATAAATAATTTGAAAATAAATTAATTATTTCCAAAGTTAGATGTTAATAAAATAATAATAAAAAAGTGATATTATAATCACTTTATTATATAACTATAAATTATAATAAGTTGATGGCTTGTCCCCATACCCTAGGCACATAATTTAATATTATAACTTAAAGAGGGGACTTTGGGTCATGATGAATATACCCCCTCATGATGTTCGACCTCTAGGAGGGTGAGTTTGATAAAAATAAAAAACATTATTTTATGTTTTTTTTAAATGTTGGGAACCCTAGGAAGAATTCGAACCCTCTTGGAGGGAAAGTAAAAAGAAATAAAGTATGAGATTGGGAGAAAATTCTGATTCATTCTAGGTCATTTTGAAAAGAGAGTTTTGGAGAAGAAGCTGAAGGAGAGATTCAGCCATTTCCAGCCTCTGAGAACATAAACTCTCAGATGTTATGAAGAGCTACAGGTGTGAAATAGCATCCAAGAGTTTTCCAGTTGCATAGATAAGAGAGGATTCACTGGGAAGGCACCAATTTGTATGAGAATTTCATTAGTTTCAGAATTGGATCATAAGGAGAAGCCACAAATTTGCAGATCAGATTATTGTAGTGCAATTTCTACCATTTGTTGGAGTCTTGGAGCCAGCCGCACCACTACAGGAAACGGCTTTTCAACCCAGCTTGGACGTTGGCAGAGGAAATTAGTAGATCCAATCGAATTAAGGCCTTGGTTGGACAGAATACAGCATTGTACGGGTGAAAAACAGTGATTATCAGCTAGAAGCCCTACCCGTACATCAGCATATTCAGCTTCCTTAGCATCAGATCTGGACGTGTTGAGACGGCAGCATCTACAGCAGGTGACATTAGCATCTACAGCAGGTGAAGTAACTGTATATATTCAGAATTACCAGACTGATATCAACTTGGACGATTGGAGCAAATCAAGAGTGTTGTGACATCATTGCTTCCTTGCATTGGATCAAACTCAAATTTCCTGCTACAGCCAGTAGATTGCTCTGAAAATTCAAATAAAATCAGTATTTATTTGTCACTATCAGCATTTGCTTCAGCTAGGAGATGAACTATAATAGTCAGTAGTTGTTCATCATTGTATTATTTCAATAAGGATTGCATTCAATATGTTTCAAGAGTGTTGTGACATCATTGCTTCCTTGCATTGGATCAAACTCAAATTTCCTGGTACAGCCAGTGTATTGCTTTGAAAATTAAAATAAAATCAGTATTTATTTGTCACTATCAGCATTTGCTTCAGTTAGGAGATGAACTATAATACTCAGTAGTTGTTCATCATTGTATTATTCAATAAGCATTGCATTAAATATTTCCAAAAAAACAAAAATCTCAGAAAAAACCAGAGTTCCTATCAAAATCAGAATTGTTTGCAAAAAAAAAAATCAGAGTTGGTCAAAAACCATATCCGGGGTGCTTCACTAAAAATGGCTAGTGTGTTAGTCGCTGATTGCTGTCCATGACAGTTCCGCCATAAAATCAGGTCCTCATGTGCCATAGTTCTTATCATAGTTGGAAAACTTGGACTCGGCAAAAACTCGCCAAGGCCTAAAAAAAATCAAGAAAAACTCGGCCAGTTTTTGGAAAAACTCGAGAACTTAAAAAACAGCTTAAATTTAGTTAGAAATGCATTTTGTTTGCAAAATTCAATGAGAAGATGCATCCAATGAGTTAATTAATGAGAACACAAAAGAAACAAGCTGAGTTTAGATATATGTAGACACAAAGTGGGTACAAAATCGCATTCTCATGTGGAATGCTGATCCCTGGAAGCAAAATGGTAAATATTATTATTAAATACTAAAAGTACTATTATTTTTTTTCAAATGCTAACAACTTGAGCAAAGGTACAATATGTATTCATTTGCAAGTACTTTTTCCTAGCCGCCATTCCACCTTATTGCCCACCTGTAAATCTTTGTAGGCTGCATGGCTTTTGAAAGAGCTGTTGCTTTTTATGTAAGTGAAAGTGACTTGTAATATTAATCTATGTTCAGGACAGCAGTTGTGCATCTTTTATGAGTGGTCAGAGGCAAAACTCATACATAAGCACATCTATCAATCTTGCAAGTGAACTATTAATTTCTGATTTCATTATCACTAATATTTTCAGAGATAATTTGTGGTAGTTGCAAAAAAAAAGAAAAAAACATATTTGGAAGGGCTTGGAAGCCTCAAACCCATGCTGCAAACTAAACACAAACACTGCAAACCAAAAAAATAATCAAATTGTGCCATTTTTGGACTTCAAACGCAGGAAGTAGCGCGTGGATGAGTTTTTTAAAAAACTTGGCGATTAATCGGCGAGTTTTTCCAAAAAAACTCGGCAAGTTTGACCTATGAGTTTTTTGTTCGTTTACTCGCCGAGCTGGAAAACTCGGCAATTAATCATTATTCGGCAATTAATCAGCGAGTCTTGCAACTATGGTTCTTATATCCGCTTTTGGCGCAGCCGAATAACCCTTAAGAGTGGCAAATTTTGTCCACTTAGTACGAATCTTGCCAGCAGTTTTACCTCCATACATCCTATCAATGCATTTGAAGAACCCTTCCTTCACCTCATCATCCTAAATCAGTGTAACTCTACCAAGCATAGACATGTACCACTTTAGATTCAATGCATAAGAAACCATGTGCAAGGGAGTGTTCAAGCTGCCACATCTGCGTTGAATGATTGGTTGAATTTGTTAATGTTTTAGGATCATTGCAAATGTAATAGCACTATCTCATTGTATGTTTTTTTTTTGTGTTTTCCAAATGCAACAATCTCTTGCATTTATATTGAGAATGAGACAAGAAGAGACATGTCCCTTCATGGGACATGTCTATTCATTATTATGTAATTAATATAAGGACAATTATGATTATATATATATATATATATACACACACACATATATATATAATATCTCGAGTATTATATTAATTTCTCTACTATTTACATAATAATAATAATATTTATTTTATCAATTTAACTATTTAGTTAATATGAGAATAATTCTAATCTAACTTTATATATACATATATATCAATGTATATAGTAATATCAATTATTATATATATATATATATATATATATATATATATAAAATCATTTCTCATAATAATCATATAGTCAATATTATTTATCTAAGCGATGCTACAAACATCAACACTCCCTCTTAGCTAGGGAGGATAAATCAATCCAATGTCAACACTTATGACACTTGACAACATAAATCATATGATGTAAGCAATAAAGGCATCATCCTCATGATGTAATCAATAGAAACATAGTCTCAATATGTGGATTTCATCCATCGGCGATTCTATCTACAAGCTCTTGTGTGGATTGCCTCCATCGGCGATTCTATCCACAAGCTCTCAAGTGGATTGCCTCCATTGGCGATTCTATCCACAAGCTCTCATGTGGATTGCCTCCATCGGCGATTCTATCCACAAACTCACGAGCTTTAGTGTGGATTGCCTCTATCGGCAATTCTATCCACAAGTTCCCGAGTGGATTGCCTCAATCGGTGATTCTATCCACAAGCTCTTGTGTGGATTGCCTCCATCGGCGATTCTATCCACAAACTCACGAGCTTTAGTGTGGATTGCCTCTATCGGCGATTCTATCCACAAGTTCCGGGCTGAATTGCCTCAATCGGCGATTCTATCCACAAGCTCTCTTGTGGATTGCCTCCATCGGCAATTCTATCCACAAACTCATGAGCTTTAGTGTGGATTGCCTCTATCGGCAATTCTATCCACAAGTTCCCGGGTGGATTGCCTCAATCAGCGATTCTATCCACAAGCTCTCGTGTGGATTTCCTCCATCGGCGATTCTATCCACAAACTCACAAGCTTTAGTGTGGATTGCCTCTATCGGCAATTCTATCCACAAGTTCCCGGGTGGATTGCCTCAATCGGCAATTCTATCCACAAGCTCTCGTGTGGATTTCCTCCATCGGCGATTCTATCCACAAACTCACAAGCTTTAGTGTGGATTACCTCTATCGGCGATTCTATCCACAAGTTCCCGGGTGGTTGCCTCAATCGGCAATTCCATAGTTGAAAATCGCTGTGATATATCGTATATCGCGCGATATATCGCGGGTGTTTAGGGACGGCGATTTAATCGCCAAAAAACTCGGGCCCGAGACATCCATTTTCGCGCAGCAATAAAAACAGCAAAAAATCACCATAATCCCGCGCTAAAATGGCAAAAAATGCAGCGTAGGAAAGTGCAAAAAAAAAGAACAAAAAAATAATGGAAAAACGTAGGGTTTTCGGGTGTTTATAACATGTTTTTTGGCTTTCTGCGCGCCGTCTCCCATCTCAGCCACAAATGCTCGGCCCATGATTCAGCAAGTGATAGCAAGTGATTTAACAAGTAATAAAAATCATTGACGTGATTCAGCAGAGCAAAAAAGGCAGCCAGTCAGTTTTCTTTTTTTTTTTTATTTACTAAATTTTTGCAATTTGAGTTTAAATATTAGGAGACTGTAATAATGTATATTAAATATTTGTATAATATTAGGAGACAGTATAATATTTGTATTAAGTTTGTGGATTGCCTCCATCGGCGATTCTATCCACAAGTTCCGGGGTGACTTGCCTCAATCGGTGATTCTATCCACAAGCTCTCTTGTGGATTGCCTCCATCGGCGATTCTATCCACAAACTCATGAGCTTTAGTGTGGATTGCCTCTATCGGCAATTCTATCCACAAGTTCCCGGGTGGATTGCCTCAATCGGCGATTCTATCCACAAGCTCTCATGTGGATTTCCTCCATCGGCGATTCTATCCACAAACTCACAAGCTTTAGTGTGGATTGCCTCTATCGGCGATTCTATCCACAAGTTCCCGGGTGGATTGCCTCAATCGGCGATTCTATCCACAAGCTCTCGTGTGGATTTCCTCCATCGGCAATTCTATCCACAAACTCACAAGCTTTAGTGTGGATTACCTCTATCGGCGATTCTATCCACAAGTTCCCGGGTGGTTGCCTCAATCGGCAATTCCATAGTTGAAAATCGCTGCGATATATCGTATATCGCAGGTGTTTAGGGACGGCGATTTAATCGCCAAAAAACTTGGGCCCGAGACATCCATTTTCGCGCAGCGATAAAAACAGCAAAAAATCACCATAATCCCGCACTAAAATGGCAAAAAACGCGGCGCAGGAAAGTGCAAAAAAAAAAGAACAAAAAAATAATGGAAAAACGTAGGGTTTTCAAGTGTTTATAACATGTTTTTTGGCTTTCTCCGCGCTGTCTCCCATCTCAGCCACAAATGCTCGGCCCATGATTCAGCAAGTGATAGCAGGTGATTTAACAGGTAATAAAAATCATTGACGTGATTCAGCAGAGCAAAAAAGGCAGCGAGTCTCAGTTTTTTTTGTTTTTTTTATTTACTAAATTTTTGCAATTTGAGTTTAAATATTAGGAGACTGTAATAGTGTTTATTAAATATTTGTATAATATTAGGAGACAGTATAATATTAATTAAATATTAAGGGAGACTGTATAATATTTAATATTAAATATTTGATTTTAAATTGATTTTTGCAATTTATCATTTTTTTTAATTTGATTTTAATTTATAACTGTGTATAATATTTATAAAATCCTATTTAAATTTTACATAGGAATTCATTATTTATCCTTCAAACTTTGAATTAATAAATATTTAGTTTTACTATTTAAAAAATATATTTGTTATTTAAATTTTACATTAAAATGTATATAAAATATAAAATATTTACTAAATATAAAATTTAAAAATACATTGCATTTCAAATATATATATATATATATATATATATATATATATTCATTTATTTATATTAAATGTTCGATAAAAATGCCTATTTTTTCGCCGCGTTTTTGGCGATTCCTAGTTTTTCAAATTTTTTGAGTTGGCCGAGTTATTGCCGAGTCCGAGTTTTTCAACCTTGGGCGATTCTATCCACAAGTTCTATCTATTATGATCGGTTTCAGCCATCACAAGATGTCTATCACATAGAAGGTCAAGTTATTGTAAGATCGTCACCTTACAAAAACTTTTACGAATACAAGTGATAATCATTTGGAAGTCATCACTTCCTTATGATTTACACAGGGGGCAAGCCCATTGAAAACATTCATGATTCATTAGTATCATAATCAATTATATCAAGTTTACCTCATTAATGTTTCACCTTCAATAGTGAACTCCCTCTCAATCAATATGATCAAGATTGTCACAGGTTGACTGAACCATCTACTCCCTCTGAAGCTCAAGTTTATCAACTTATTGACCTCTTTTGAAATATTAGATTCCCTTTGCATCTAGTCTCAATCATCAATTTGTTTGCAAGCATCAAGTTCTTTCTCCCTTGAATGCAATTATCTTGTGCTTCTGTCCTGAAGGTATGTCAGAGAGAGATTACAAATAGCTCACTAAACTATCTCGATCGAAAATACCAATGATAGAAGCATACAATATTTTACTAACCAATAGTATAGGATGAATTACAAACTCAAAAATTATGTGCATTAATAAAACATGAAATACTTATCTCTTGAGTATTATATTAATTTCTCTAATATTTACATAATAATAATAATAATATTTATTTTTATCAATTTAACTATTTAGTTATTATGAGAATAATTATAATCTAACTTTATATATACATATATATCAATGTATATAGTAATATCAATTATTATATATATTGATATATATATATATATATATATATATATATATATGTATATATATATTAAATCATTTCTCATAATAATCATATAGTCAATATTATTTATCTGAGTGATGCTACAAACATCAACACTCCCTCTTAGCTAGGGAGGATAAATTAATCCAATGTCAACACTTATGACACTTGACAACATAAATCATATGATGTAAGCAATAAAGGCATCATCGTCATGATGTAATCAATAGAAACATAGTCTCAATATGTGGATTTTATCTATCGGCATTTCTATCCACAAGCTCTCATGTGGATTGCCTCCATCGGTGATTCTATTTACAAGCTCTTGTGTGGATTGCCTCCATCAGCGATTCTATCCACAAGCTCTCAAGTGGATTGCCTCCATCGGCAATTCTATCCACAAGCTCTCGTGTAGATTGCCTCCATCGGCGATTCTATCCACAAACTCACGAGCTTTAGTGTGGATTGCCTCTATCGGCGATTCTATCAACAAGTTCCCAGGTGGATTGCCTCAATCGGTGATTCTATCCACAAGCTCTCGTGTGGATTGCCTCCATCGGCGATTCTATCCACAAACTCACGAGCTTTAGTGTGGATTGGCTCTATCGGTGATTCTATCCACAAGTTCCTAGGTGGATTGCCTCAATCAGCAATTCTTTCCACAAGCTCTCTTGTGGATTGCCTCCATCGGCGATTCTATCCACAAACTCATGAGCTTTAGTGTGGATTGCCTCTATCGCCGATTCTATCCACAAGTTCCCGGATGGATTGCCTCAATCGGCGATTCTATCCACAAGCTCGTGTGGATTTCCTCCATCAGCGATTCTATCCACAAACTCACGAGCTTTAGTATGGATTACCTCTATTGGTGATTCTATCCACAAGTTCCCGGGTGGATTGCCTCAATCGGCGATTCTATTCACAAGTTCTATCTATTATGATTGGTTTCAACCATCACAAGATGTCTATCACAATAGAAGGTCAAGTTATTGTAAGATCGTCACCTTACAAAAACTTTTACAAATACAAGTGATAATCATTTGGAAGTCGTCACTTCCTTATGATTTACAGAGGGGGTAGGCCCATTAAAAACATTCATGATTCATTAGTATCATAATCAATTATATCAAGTTTACCTCATAAATGTTTCACCTTCAATAGTGAACTCCCTCTCAATCAATATGATCAAGATTGTCACAAGTTGACTGAACCATCTACTCCCTCTGAAGCTCAATTTTATCAGCTTATTGACCTCTTTTGAAATATCAGACTCCCTTTGCATCTAGTCTCAATCATCAATTTGTTTGCAAGCATCAATTTCTTTCTCCCTTGAATGCAATTATCTTGTGCTTCTGTCCTGAAGGTATGTCAGAGAAAGATTACAAATAGCTCACTAAACTATCTCGATCAAAAATACCAATGATAGAAGCATACAATATTTTACTAACCAATAGTATAGGATGAATTACAAACTCAAAAATTATGTGCATTAATAAAACATGAAATACTTATCTTTTATAAATTTCAAGTATTTCATTCTGTAAGGTGAGCCCATATAGAAAATATCATGCAAATTCAAAGAATGATGTCGTCATTCTCGAACATTACTAGAATTATTCCCATGACTTTTCTTGAATATCCAAAGGTTCTATACACTGCGAAAACCTTTAATTTGATCGTATCTCCCTTCAAGTGGTTAGGCTTTTAAAGAAGGAACCTCGTTCTTTTACAAAAAAATTTTGCATAGACCCGTACACAATCAGTCATAACTTTTGAATCTGACATTTTCTCTCCAATCGCTCTGATGAGATTCTTCTAAATTTGTTTATCACCAACATATCCAAAATTTAGCAAAATCCAACGGTGCATTTGTGAGATGTGGTCCTCATACTGAGACTATATTTTTTGTGACAGTCACACATTCACCATCAACAAACTACTCTTACATTTGCAACTTGGCTCTGATACCATGTTAAGGTTTTAGGATCATTGCAAATGTAATAGGACTATCTCATTGTATGTTTTTTTTATGTGTTTTCCAAATGCAACAATCTCTTGCATTTATATCGAGAATGAGACAAGAAGAGACATGTCCCTTCATGGGACATGTCTATTCATTATTATGTAATTAATATAATGACAATTATGATTATATATATATATACATATATATATATATAATCTCTTGAGTATTATATTAATTTCTCTAATATTTACATAATAATAATAATAATATTTATTTTATCAATTTAACTATTTAGTTATTATGAGAATAATTATAATCTAACTTTATATATACATATATATCAATGTATATATTAATATCAATTATTATATATATTGATATATATATGTGTGTGTGTGTGTGTGTGTGGGTGTGTGTGTAATAAATCATTTCTCATAATAATCATATAGTCAATATTATTTATCTGAGCGATGCTACAAACATCAACAGAATTTGCTCATTGTAGAATGCTAAAGTGGGGTACTTCTCTCACACAACTACCCTCATCTGGTCAAGCATATAATCGATGCACTAATACACCTCTCCAAGGGTAGGTGCATCCCCATTCCCATATTTGATGCCCTAGAAACTGGAGCAATGAGAGAGACTATGTATTTACTATTTTGCATTACTCCAAAATGCATATCTTCACTATCTCTTTCAACCTCCTCCCTTTCTCTGTCCTAACCTCATCCCAGCAATTCCAATTATGCATCATAACCATGAGTTGCAGTGGCTCTTGCAACTCAAGCATTATCTCCAAGAGAATGAAATACGGTGCATATCTGGTCTCAACTAGTTTCAAGAGCTCCGTCATGAAGCTCATGAAGAGTACATGTGAAGTGTAGTGGTTGCAGATAAACATATGCACATCTCTCGCATCATTGACGACTCTTCTAATCTAGTCAATCTTCCCCATGTCCTTGAGTGCAATGTTCATGGCATGCACACAACATCGAGTCCACAAAAAATGTTAGTATGTTTAGTGACACGTGTTGCATCTGTCATTACTTGGACATAATTATGTGGCCCAACCTCTTCAATAGCTGCCTGAAGGATGTCAAACTAAAAATCAGCATCTTTTCGATGCCCTAAACAATTAACCACCCTCGGAAATAATGGGCTCTCTAAACATATAACTATGATGTTGATGAGTGGATGATGGCTAATGTTCGTCCACCCATCCATAACTATACTACATTCAGACTCCTTCCAACATGCCCTCATCATCTCGATCAATGCACTAATCTTGGCATAGTTGTTATCCAAGATCGTGGTCCTCAATTTGTGGTCACCTGGTGGCACATATGATCGTCCTCCCTTCACCACCATCGACATCATCCATTGGCAATGGCATCACTTATTTGTTCCTTCAAGTGAACATTGAACAAATCAGCTATGGGGTTACTTTGCATCTAGCATTTCCCCTTGCCCTGTTGTGATTCAGCCATAGCACTACAAGTGGATGAAGGTCCTGAGGCTGACCCTAACAGTACGAGTAGAAATATGTGATTGCCCCTGCATTTGCTGCCCTTGCATCTGATGAATTGTCTGAATTTGTTGCCTGCCAGACAAGGTAGTAGGCATTGCAACTCCAATGTCATCTCAAACACTACAAAACTTGTTGAACTCAATTTGTAGTGCAAATTTTTAACCTCCTTCAAAAATTCACATGTTCCCACACCTTTTCCTTGCCAAAAGAAATGTGCATTAAATCTAACGTTACTCTCGAACCATTCTGTACCATAAATGTTGCATTTCCATTTCCTCATGCCACCACTTGTTGGTGTTGGTGTTGTTATTCTTGTTACAAATTGTCTGAGAGGACATTTGGGAACATAAGGACACCTAGCAAACTTTGTCAAAAGCTATGAGGGGCAATCAATAGCAATTGGTGCACTAGCCATGGAACTAGTTTGGCCTTCTAGATTTGGCCCATGCTCATCCCCCTCATCCTCATGCTCAAGTTCATATTCTGATCGACTTGCACCATGAGAATGAATTTTCATCTCATCCTCACTCATATCATGACTATGAGAGCTCATTGTAATACTGTGTTTCACGAAATAAAAATAAATTCAATAAGCACCTAGTTTCACCCTACTTCAAAATTAAAAAAATTAAAACTCTTAAGTTTTAATTTTTTTAAGAAATTTCAAATTGTAAAACAAAATTTAAAATTTTTCAATCTTGACTCTTGAGGGCAAAATGGAGAATCATAATGATTCTTGATTTTGCCCTCAAGATTCAACATAAAGTCTGATTTAGAAAATGAAAAAACATTGAGATTTGGAACAACATTGAACAAAAACAATTAAAATTTGAATTTACAAATGAAAATCAGAAAAATAAATAAAAATTAGTTGAAAACCCTACCTTGTGCTTGAAAAATCCTAGCAATCCTATCCTCACACTCATCTCGTAGGCCAGTGTCATGTGGAGGATCTATCGCCAATTCCTTGCCAAGTGAACTATCTCCCTCAAGATCCACAATCTCCTCGAAGGGTATCTGTCGTCGTGGAGAAAGGACTCCCAGTCCAATAAGTGCTATGGGTGCAAGCTAGAACCGGGTGAACCAAGTGCTCGTGGTGGCTTCGATCGCAGTACCCCTCTCTACCCCATGTCCTACCTGCTGCCCCATGGCTACCAACTTTGTCTCTACTGTCTCCATGGCCACCTATGACTCAATCATCTTCTCTCTCGGCATCTCCTCGACCACCAACTCTGCCCTATCCTCAACTATCACAACTATTGGAGACCCGACCACTCCTACTGCAAACTCTACGATGGGCTCTGGCTCTCTCACTAGTGGTGGGGCTACCTCTTTCGTACCCACACTCGGTGTCATGGTAACCGAGGCTCTTGACTACCCAAAGCCTAGTACTGGAACTATTGTTACTGTTATACCAAATGACCTAGGATGGATCAACTGGCTGTTTGGGGGTAGAAGTGGTGGAGCAAATGCACTCTCCAACCAACCCCTACCTCCAAGTACACTACCTCTCCTCCTATCGGGTGAGTTTCTCGGTCTAGCATCCCGGCACTCCCTCTGCTAGCCCTCGATGTGTCAGTGGATTCCTCCTCTCCACTGTTATCGCCATCCTCTCCATCTATGACAGACTCAGTCTTGGACACCACAACTTGACGGTTCCTCTTCTGACTCAACTACACAACACCACATGTGGCCAAAATATCCAAGTGCCACCAATACAAAATGGGTGGAGTGTCACCCACTATTCACAGCCAACAACATTGGGTCCCTCGAAGGGCTGGTCGGAACTTCTACATGGTTCGTCGTATGGTTAGGTACATCTACAGTGCTTAGTATGACAGTCCTCAACTGCGGCATGGTTTCAAGGTCTTTAATTTTCATCGGCACCTCCATCTGCAATACTTGCCTAATGATGTTTTTCTCTAGTTCCGTACGAGATGAAGTTCTTGTCGTCCCTTGGGTTCCTCTTTGTTTAGCCATCATTTCTCTTTCAATGTTAGCTTTTGCTTCCTGTACCCTCTCCTTCTTCATACGGGGATCTGGGTATGTTGTCTTCTTTGCTTGTGCACGGGTGATGGCTAGTATCCCTTCTTCTTCCCCCAACTTCTCAATGTTAAACAAATTGACTCTGGGCTTAGGGCAGTTGGCATCCTCATGGTCGCCAAGACCACACCAGCGGCACAAGTGTTGAGAGACTTCTTCCTTCGGGCAATCACGGACGAAGTGTCGCCGTTGAATCATCAGCCGAGCCTTGACATCATACTATATCTGACTTCGACTGTTATTGTTGTTATTATTATTAGTGTTGCCTCCTTGTCCTCGTCGGTTATTTCTATATCCGTCGAACGATGTCGTTATCTTGGCCTATTGCTAAGAAGCACATGCTGTCGCAGATGTCGATGGTTGCTCTTGTGTGAAGAGTACCTATGCACTCCTTGTCTTCATATTGTATGGTCACTCCTTGGTGGAGTGTCCCATCACCTGGCACATCTCACAGAAGGCCTTAGGGAAAGTGCCTTTTGTATGACCATCCTCCTTACAGTTTGTGCACCATAGTTCTTCACTTTTGCTGCTACTCCCCTTCATTGCTTCAAACTCCATCATGCGATGCATGTCCTTTTGGAGCTCTTGCACTTTCTTGCTCGACTCTTCATCGTTGTTGCTTCCATCCGAGGAATCACCTGACGATGACTTGTTCTTCTTCTTCCTTGATGTTTTACTTTCCTTCTCCAAGTCCATTGCTCTGTTGTACGCATCATCGTACGATGTCAGAGGCACAATCTTCATCTTCTTTCGTAGGGAGGATTTCAATCCTTCAATGAACCAGCGCTTCATCAAGCCATCAGCTAGTTGATTTTCAATTTTTCCTAGGAACTCCTTCAGTCATCGGTCGTACGTTCTCAAGTTCTCTTTTTTTTCCCTGCTTCGTACTGTAGATCTCGTCCATGATCTTGTTGTTGTCCCAAAGCAATCTAAATTCCTTCTAAAACCCTTTTCGTAACTCATCCCAGCTAGTCACTTTCGTCTTGTCGACATTGGACAACCAGTCTACGGCCACTCCGCAGAGGGTCACAGGGAACTGCACTACCCACTCATCATGGTCGGTCACTCCGTCGGCCGACCAAATGGTTTCGCATGTTTTGCAATGTCTTACAAGGTCCTCCTTCCCGTCCCCTGTGAGCTTCGATAACTTTTCTTTGTTTGTCGTTGAAATGTTCCAATGTGGCTTTGGTCTGATGGGAACTCTCGAGTTAAGTACTCCTGAGTTAGGTATAGTGGGACCTAACAGATCGTTTGATCCCCGTGTTCCTGTGTCCTCCTGACACCTTCGGCCGAACTGGTATCCCCTACACCTTTGTTCTCGGTCTCCCCTACTTCCCTTTGAATCTCTCGTTCCACCCCACGAAAGCTTTTGCTTCCTAGCAATGTGATTGTGAGATGTCCCACACAGTTTCAAGTCTCTTTGACCAAGTCAACTACGACATCTCCTTCTGTCACTCCTTCAATATGGATACCCTCTTCGTCACCGTACACTTCGTGTCCTTTGGCTCCACTTCTCAAACTTCTGTCCAGCAATCCTTCTTCCCTCTCAAGCCGTCCCTCGACCAGTCTCTGTAGCCTTCTCCTTCATTCTGCTTGCCCCTCCAATCTCAAGGCCCTCTAAATGGCCTCATAGTCGTCTCCTTGTCCCTTTTGAGTACAATTCTTATCTTTGTTTTAAGTATTTGGCATTTAATTTTTCCTTTCAAAAGAGCTGAGAATATGTTGCCTCCTTCAAGTTTCATCACGCTCCCCTTCCCTTCGGCTTTTCATACCGCTGCAAAATCTACTGGCGACGGTTCTCTTTGTTGATCTCTTCTCGTGAGTTTTGTAAGGCCAAAAAGGTTTGTGCCAATAGTCTGGGCAAACAGCACATCAACCAATCTACCATGGGGCTCACGCCAAGTGAAGTCCACACTACACCCTCTGGGACTTCCTCTCGTGTGGCCTCCCTTCGTACGCAAGTTTGAATCGATAATTGTAGAATGGTTGCAAAATCCACAGTCACTGCCCTTTCACCTTGAAACAATTCTTGAAATCCCTCTTCGTTTTGGTGACTATTGGTACCCTTGTCCACTGGTTGGCCCATTATATTCCTTTCGCCATGTAACACTCCGTCAGTCCCAAATTCGTATCGGCAATGGCGCCAAATGTTTGCCCCGTAGGGTAACAGTTTAATGCATACGAGGAAATAAAGTAAAGCAACAGACAAATGCAAATATTAAGAGAACTCACAAAGCATTTCCATTTATCTCAGCAATGTTTACAACATATTTCTAGTGACACTAGCAATATTCTATTTCATCACGACATCCATAACATCCCCTCTCGGAGACAATGTACATGAGCATATATAGATGTCGAGGGGTACGAGTGCTAACCATCGCATAACCACCTATCCCTCGACAAACATTAACAAATCCTAATTACCAAAGTACCTGACAACACACTTTGAATCATTATTACATTTGAATGTTGAACAAATTATATCACTTAGATGAAATGTCAAACTTCTTCTGAATGTGATATCAACCTTCTAACCTCCTCGTCCAAGGTTGCCTATGATAGATTGTTAGACTCCCTCTGAATCTGATGCCCATCTTCAATTCAGTTCCATAACTGCAAGTATCAAGTTTTCTTTCCCTTGAATGCAATTTCTTATGCTTCTTGATCCATCCTGAAGGCATTCCAAAGAGAGATTACAAATAGTTGATGAAACTAAACTATCTTGAAGGAAAATACCAATCATAGAAGCATACAAGATTTGTCGTCCCAATGTTATAGCCTGAACTAATGAACATTATTCAAGGGTATGAAATACTTATCTCTTATAGAACTAGTCTTGAGACGGGTCACAAGACTGTAGTAAGGTTCTTTCTTTGCTACCTAGCTGGTTCCGAGCAAAGCACCAAGAATGTCACATCCATGTATTGCATATCTGCTATCTGCTCCTTCTTGATTGCTATTATTTCCTGGTCACTTAGAGAAGTCATCTCGACATGATCTTCTCCCTCTGAACCAATATAATCCTCGATAGTCAATTTTAAACAAATCCTCAAGTTGATTCATCTGTTACAGAAGGATACCCTTCTTACATGATCCCAATCCAAAAGACTTACATCATCTAGCATGATCCGGATATGAAAGTAATAGATTCAAGATCATTTTGAAGCTACTTTCATAAGATCGAGTCTTGCACAATACCTTGGTAGTATACCTAATGCAACATTCTTCTTTTCCTGCCAGAACATCCCCGAAGACAAAGGAAAAGATCAAGGCAAATAGCTCTTATGAATACATATGAGAGAGTGACTACAATAAATGTACTATTCAAAAGATAATAAAAGTACTTATCTCATTATTCACGAGAAGATGCAAGTTGCTCCAAAGAAGGTCCTATATGTTGGTAGTTTCCTCCATCATGAGGATGTTCCACGGGGTTCATGACCACACCACGTACCTTGGGCCAGCAGAACATAAACATATAATATGTATTTCCATTACCATCGCAACCTTTGTTCCTTGACAGCAAACATCTTTTGCAAACACACGACATCATTGGATCATCGTACACAGCTCATTATGCACTGCATATCACATATCAGAGAACGCATATTTCCTTCGTTTAAGGATAAGGCTTATGATCACTATGTAAACTATGAATGCGTGCCGAGAATGTTGGTGTAATCGAATCTCTACACCTAGGAAAATATATCGATGTTCAACTATTATGATTTTCTCAACAAGATTACCTACAATACACTCCTCAAATATGATCATAGTTGCCCCAAATACTTCATATATAATGCCATCTCTGTAAATGCAAGTACGAGGGGACTGAGGCAAATGATATGAATTTGGCTATCCTTACTTACGACAACCATAGGCTTCGAACATCGCAACTCCTAAGGAAAAAGCTCTTCTTGAATAATATTGATTAGCTTTGATATTAAATGCGCAACAAAATCAAAACTTTAGTCTCCAATCATCGGGAGTACTCGCAGGCCAAAGAGTTGATTCATGGCAATATGAACAATATATCGTAATAGTGATGGATTTAACTAAGTCTCTATAATAGAGGTCTTGTTGTAGATATGATGTTTGTTGATGATTATGTGCCTTCTGAATATTTGACACCCATATCTATTCTTCCTGGTAGATATTATAGACTTCCATCCATAAAATCCTTTTACGAATATATTGTTTTCTTGTATTCTCCTTTTGGGTCTGATTGCTCTAGATTGCCATTCCTCATTTCCACACAGACTGCACCGAGATGAATATCTCTATTAGCATTGAGACGAAAGGGAAACTTTCCAGCATGAAAACTTGTCCATATAATTCACATTACATTGAATTTCTCTCCAATAATTCACTCTAACGAGATTTCCTGAAAGAGACTAAAGTGCTAATTGCCAATTCAATGGTACATCTTTCTAGCTCTTTTCTACGGTGTGTTTGATCAGATTGGAATCTTTCAATTGACATTCACAACCACTACAAATAATTATTTGTAGTTTCCTCCACTCACGTTGCACCATTCAACTTCGCGAATATCACATTGATACTTTATGTCCAAATCGAATATGGATACAGATCAAAGCGTGTATCATAGTCAAGGTACAAATATGTGTACAGGATTAATAGATGATAGTCTGATATCTCGAATTTAATTTGGATCTTCTTAACTTGGCTAGCAATACCATGTTAAAGTAAATTAAATTTATAGCAGACTAATGCAATTCTTTCAATATGCAAAATAAACAACATAATTAATTACCAAAGGGTGTGTTGGTTCCCAAAACCGCAGATTGGAAATCCAAGAGCCTGCCAACTCTCCAATTGAATTCCAAATCAATTCTGGCCAACGAACGGGAATACTTCAAATTCCCCTGCACTTTAGGCTTCGCTACACCTAGGCAGGTAAACCTTCTCCTTGAACCTGATCACTTTTATTCAAGGCTTTTCTATAGCGAATTTAAGCTTGTGAGTCTTCTAGCTGGCAAATTCCTTGAACTCGATCAATATGAAATTGGATGCTGAATATTTGAAAATATTGTGTAATGATTAATGAGGTTTGCAAGAAGGAATTGATAGATTTTCTAACTTCACATATAAACCCAATACTTCAAAAATAAAAGACCAGTGCCTCTGCTCATTCGGGCGATAGAGTCAACTTCAATGAAGGTTTACGTACAACTTTATAATGTTCAGCACATTTATATTGTTAATCAATTCAATAATCAAGATGCGACAAATCAAATATTTATGCAATCCTAAATTATTCTAGATCAAATTTAAGATGCTATTTGACCGTATCCACTTATCCGATATTTAAATTGTATACAATATTCAAAAATAATAATTACAAAGGACGGTTCATCTGCAATTTAATTCTCCACACCTTTAATAATAAACAAAAGATGTTTTATTTTATTATTAAAATAAATAAATTTATATTACAAAGTCATATTTTCACTCCTTATCCCTCCATACAAAATCAATAAATAAATGCTTCTATTCCTCGTGTCGAATATGTCTTTATTATTTCACTATTTATATTTTAATACTTAAGGAAATGTGACTTTTCAAACTCGAAAGTCATTTCCTTCTAAAAATAAATCGCACCTTTTGGTTTAATAAATCATTGTTTTGGATGCGTCTTTGCTTAATCGCATATCTTCATCCCAGCGACACGTCATCTTATTTTTGTCTAAAATCTGGGTCGGTGTTCTGCTGATTCATCGTCTCCCATACCCATTGTTTTTTGAAAGCAGGCCGTGTGGCATCGAAGGAGGCTAAAACTTTTAAAGCTAATGATATTGATACCGTGTCAGTCGATGTCAACTGCAAGATGGAGGAGAAGGCCACAAGACTTTTCATATTTGCTTCTTGCATGTCTGAGAAGAATTCAGGTTCACTAAAACATTGTCAAGGCAATGATGTATATGTCCGCCACTTCGTAGAATCCATCGACGCGTATACTATTAATGATTTCCTTTATAACGTTAATATTCGAAAGATGTCATTGAACCAGGCAAATTAGTTTTACTTTCATAGCATATTGTTCTGCGCACCAAACCTTGTGGAATATCTGCTAAGAAACATAGTGATGCCATCTGTTGCCCACTTGCTGTGTGACAAAAAAAAAAATGTTTAGCTCGAGTCAAAGCCACATACGTAAGCCGCCTCTCTATTTCCATACTTCTTCATTTCAATCATGCTCAATCACCTCCTATGCCATTATTCCTTGCAGTCTCTTCAACGAGATCGATGCCCACTTCCAAGCATTGTAACTGCCAAGTGTCTTTTTGTTGGCAGAGAATTTGGAGTGTGGTTTTACACCTAGTTTATAACGCCTTTTCAACGATTCCATCTTGTACATATCTTGCAATCACAATCATGTGCTATTTCTCTGCTTTGATGGAAGTCTATACTTAATTCGAAGTTGCAATCATTGCATTTCACGTGACGACGTCTCTTTGAGGCGTTACCGTTTTAAAGCTCCCATTCTTGCACAGGCTCGGTAGATGCTGTAGTCCACGTGCCAAGTCTATGCTTCCACATTTGTGTACATATCCAATATGATGTTGCCAATATTTTAGTTTGCAAGTTTCTAAATCCTTTTAAGCTTCAATGGAGACCTAGATCTTGTTTCAAGATAGGCTTCTACAAGCCATGAGGATGCTGGTCAAGTTTGTGGAATTTGGATCTGAAAATATCTGGGGCCTGTACACGTACTGAACTAGAAATTGGTTTCTCTTGAACACCAGGAACACCAGGTTCTTCTTCTGTACTGTCTCCATTACATCCCACATAAATATCTTGTGAGTTGTCTAGCTTCAACGAGTCTCTGTCTTCAGGAACCGTTGCAACTTCTTGAACCAATGTAGAAGGGATCACCCATGTGGTTTCTCCAATTCTGATGTTCCAATAATAATACTGATCACTTTCTTCATGCCTAACAGTTTTCCAATCATTCTCTATATTTTGTATACTTTGCTTCTGTACAACAAAAAGGTCTAGAATATTGGATGTATGAGAATCATTTATAATAATAGCAGGTGCTTCTGTATTGTTCACCACAGTTTCCTCTTTTGCACTCAATGTTAATAATGCTTTCAGTAATGCCTTTTGCCTTGTCTAAATTGTTATCAAGAAGTCCGTCATTTTCCAAGTCTGCCAGGAAATCAACAACTTTGTATGGATTATGTAGAAACTGTCTTGCATCTTGTTCGACTTCCCTTGGCCAAGTAGCACTCCATAGCAGTGTCTGCTTGTCTGGACAGATCGTAAAAGATTTCTCCTTTTGGCATGATATTTGGGACTCTAAAATTTACAAAATTTTAGAGATCCATCAGGGTGCTTCCAAGAGACCCGATTCATAATCTGTTAGTTAACACAATAACCAAATGATATCATGAAAGTCGTCGATCTACTACATTATCTTTTAATCATTACATACTTTACTGCTATGCACAGTATCGGATCATTGCCCAATGCTTAGTATAAATGATATACGATCATTACTTGATCTATTGTATGTAAAGGAATGCAGCTGCCAATGTTCATTGCACGATACATGGAAAGAGAAGATGAAAGGAATCTGATTACACAGATTATTTTACTTGTATAATATTTCAATCATATACAAGGATGATGGTAAAACATTTAGAATGATTATTCTTATAAGCACAAGCAATGCGTATGTGCGTATCTATGTCAGCTCACATAGTGAACTGACATACATACATACATACTCATATTTAAATAATCAAAACAATCATTTATATCTGACCGAAGCTACTATGCATCAACAAGATGATTCAGCTCATCCAGTAAACGGGGTTGGAACTTGCACAATAAATTTGAAGTCAAACATCTCTCTTCAACTCACTGAAGTATTGTATGTACTAGGAATAAAAAGGAACCTAGTATCCATTTCTGGTCTAGAAGACAAAAGGATATAGGGTTACCTTTATGGATGGAAAAGTTCTAGCATGGCCAAAGAGCTCCACCATAAAGAAAGCACAAACTATTGGAACAAGACAAGGATGTCTTTACAAACTCCACACTGATTTAAATCAAGCCCTAATCCACAAGACTTCTGACTCAAATGAAATTTGGCACCGAAGATTAGGACATATTCATTTTCAACCCTCGGTGGAAAAAATGGTGACAAGGTTGCCTAAATTAAAACAATTCCATGAAGGAGCATGCAAAGGCTGTGCCCTAGGAAAGAATACAAAGGGGACTTTCCTAAATAGCTTTAGTAAAACTAAAAGAATATTAGAATTAGTTCACTCCAACTTATGTGGGCTCATGTCTATACCCTCGATGGGAGGATTCTTATATTATCTAATCTTTGTAGATGATTTTTCTAGAAAGACATAGATATATTTTCTTAAATGTAAAGAGTCGGAGGAAATCCTTAAAAGGTTTAAGGAGTTCAAAGCTCTTAAAGAAAATTTGACCGAGAAGAAAATCAAAGTACTAAGAACAGATAATGGGAAGGAATACACTTCAAAAATTCTTAAAGAATTTTGTGTAAATGTTGGGATTAAGAGGGAGTTTACTGTACCTTACAATCTACAACAAAATGGTATTGCTGAGAGAAAGAATAGAACTATTGTAGAAGTTGCTAGAGCAATGTTGTACGACCAAAACATAGAAACTTCATTTTGGGCAGAAGCCTCTAGGACAGTTGTCTACATTCAAAATAGATGTCCTCACTCACATCTAGATAAAAAAACTCCCGAAGAAGCATTCACCGATGTAAAACCAAACACGAGTCACTTAAAAAATTTTGGTTGTGATGTCAACATTCATATGCCTAAAGAAAAGAGGTCTGAGTTAGAACCCACTGGCAAGAAAGCGATATTTGTGGGCTATAGTGAAACGTCGAAAGCCTACACAATATACATACCTAGACAGAAACAAATAAAACTCAGCAGAGATGTCATCTTTGAGGAAGACATTGCTTTCAAGAGATCCAAGAGTTCTCATGAGATAGAAATTCAAGATTCTCCTAAAGACATGGAGGAGGATCATGCTCCTGATATCCAGAGGGAGTCTTCTGAAGAAACTATAAATGAAAATCAGACTACTCCAGTAGAAAAACCCAACAACAACAAAAGGAGATCACTTTGGGCAGAAAGATGATTGAGTAAGCTGAGAATTATGTAGCACCCAAAGGAACTTTTAGAGGAGACCCCACAGATTTTCCAACTATGTTGCCTTAATGAGTGAGATCATTAATTCAGAACCAACTAGTGTTCCAGATGCTCTCAAACATCAAGTGTGGAAAGACGCCATGACAGAAGAGTATCAGTCCATTGTAAAAAATGATGTGTGGGATATAGTACCAAGACCAAAATAGAAATATGTTGTCTCTTCCAAATGGCTCTTCAAAATCAAACATGTTACAAACAGCAGTATAGAGAAACACAAAGCTCGTTTTGTTGCCAAAGGTTTCTAACAGAAAGAGGGTATTGATTATGAAGAGACATTTGAACCTGTTGCCTGTTACACCTCAGCCAGAGCAGCAATAGCTATTGTAACAACTAAAGGATGGAAGATCCATCAAATGGATGTGAAAACTGCATTCCTGAATGGGGCTATTGATGTAGAAGTCTATTTAGAGCAACCTGAAGGTTTTGTGATACATAATGCGGAATCACATGTATGCAAATTAAAGAAATCTTTATATGGACTTAAACAGGCCCCCAAAACCTGCTATGAGAGGATTGATCACTATCTTGTGGGACTAGGATTTTGTAATGACCCTTACTATAAAAGCCACTAAAAACCCTCAAATCTGAACTGAGACAATTCGTCAAACAGTTGGCATGCACTAAAATGTTTTGCTTGCAATGATGTGTTTCAATGTGTTTATTGTTTGGCATCCAATTGTAATTGAGATAATAATACCAATATAGGATTGTAATACAAAATGGACAACAATGAATTTCTAAACATCACTCAATGCTGACATATCATAAACTTCTCCAATTCTGATTGCAATGTTCAGTAGACTGATTACAATATCAATGACAGATTTTATGGACTGTTTTCAACTACTGAACTATGCCATGAAATATTTTAACTATCTCAAAAGATCTTGCAATGCACCTTCTCTACTATATCAATCCAACTACAAAATAGCAAAGTCTGATTACAACGTGCTATTATAACAAGGACTGATTATGACTAAATTTTGAGAAAAATGATGGACTGTTACAGCTATTCAGATTTCAATATAAGGATAAAGACAAGACCATCTAAAACTCCTTAACTACTATGACAAATCAATGACAACAGAGACTAATTAATGACTGCTATATCAATGACTGAGAACATGCAACTTTACAGTTTCCCTTGAACTCAAATGCATCCAAACACATGAAATGGAACCTGGAAATCGCTGCCCTTTTGACTGTTGAAAAATGCTGATGAAATGATGACTAATCTGTCCCCGAACTGCACCTCTGATCGCTGCTGTACCATGCACTGTACCTGTCCGTACAGTGCAGTCATGTACGGCCCTATTATAAAATAATTTGCAAGGTGTTGGGTGCCGAAAATGGTATGATCTGAAACGCCTAGGGTTAATATATAACCCCTCCAATGCATAAAATCAAACCCCACTTGGTTTGTGAGATATGAGCAAAAACTTGAGTCTCAGACCCTGATATGAACTTCACTGAAAATGCACAAAATGATCTCCAACACTTATCAAACTGATTCACCAATTAAGTGATGAATTCCAAACCCTTATTCAACCAGTTACAAACCCTCAATATCAATTTTTCAGGTCTGCTTTTTCGGACTACTTTTTCGGATCTGCTTTTTCGGACTGCTTTTTCGGATTTGCTTTTTCGGACCTGCTTTTTCGGCCGCCTATAATTTCGGCCCTACTAAAAATGCCTCCTGAAATGCTGTTTCAATCACAAACAAACCCTTACATCAAATTCTCAATGAAGTACCAATGAGATGGCTGAGTACCAACTCCAAACTTGCAACCCTTCAGTAGATATTTCACTACCTCAGTTATGCCAATCTAGGGGAGTGATCGTTCCCAAAGATCGAATAATATTTGCAGACCACAAGGCTACAAATTGCTTCACAATGAAGAAGTAGAAGAAATCCCAAATCCAAGCATGTCCAAATGAAAGCCCAAGCCCTCTATTTATTCTTTTCCTTGAGAAGTTGCTAGAACTTCTAGAAACATCCAATTATAATGTACTTTATAATAAAATAACATTATAATAATAAAGTACATTTCTCAACTCAAAATTATAACAATGTAGGCCCAAATGTCTCATAACTGAATGTAGGCCCAACTATGACTGAACGTAGGCTCAAAACTGAACGTAGGCTCAAGACTGAACATAGGCTCTACTACAACTGGATGTAGGCTCACTCTGGATGTAGGCTCCACTACAACTGCATGTAGGCCCAAACTGGATGTAGGCTCTACCGAATGTAGGCTCTGTCAGCAATATGCAATCAAATGATCAACATAATGACCCTCTCTCCAAACCATTTGCCTACGAGAGTCGATGATAGGCAAATCCATCATGCCAAACGATGTCAGCCAAAATGGGGACATGACAGATTTTCTAAGAACCATGTAGGTCCAAACCTATATTTTAAAGTAATTAATGGTGATATGTTAATACTTATTTTATATGTTGATGACCTACTAATCACAGGAGAAGATCACCTTATCACTCAATGTAAGGACCTGGCTTCAAAATTTGACATGAAGGACTTAGGCATTCTACATTACTTTTTTGGATTGGAAGTCGAAACAGATGGTATCAGTCTCAATCAAGGAAAGTATACTATTGATATCCTGAAGAGGTTTGGAATGTTGGATTGTAGACCCATGTCTACACCTATGGAAACTAATTTACACAAATTGAAGGAAGCAGTAGCAGAATCAAAATTTGCAGATCCCACTCTCTATAGATAGATAATTGGATCATTGATGTACTTGGTTAACACAAGACCGGATATATGTTATGCAGTGAATGCTCTAAGACAGTTTATGAGTGAACCAAAGGAGATACTCCTTGTTGCTGCAAAGCATATTTTGAGATACCTTCAAGGTACTATTGGATACGGTCTTAAATACAAAAATGTAGATCTAGATCTACATGGATACTCTGATTCAAATTGAGTTGTAAATGTAACCGATCGGAAAAGCACATCAGGATGTTGCTTCAGTTTAGGATCGTCAATGATCTCATGGACCAGCAGAAAACAGTCATCAATGGCACAAAGCTCAACAAAAACCGAATACATTGCAGCTTCTATGGGAGCAAGAGAAGCAGTATGGCTCTGGACATTACTTGTAAGATTATTTGGTAAGCCCCTGAATCCTACTATTATCCACTGTGATAATCAAAGTTGTATTAAACTTTTAGTGAATCCAGTATTCCATGATAGATCAAAGCACATCGAAATTCCTTATTGTGATGTCCCCTTCTAGCTAAAGACATCACTCTAGTTTTGATTAGCCTATCAGTGGACCCTCATAGGCTAGTAGAGATGGATAGAGGGTCATTTTGGGCACAAAGGTGGTATGGTGATCTGATGGTTCGACGTTTGTAGAGCTCAATGTCTTTGGTTTAGTATAGAGAGACTTTATGCCTCAGATATATGGATTTTGCTCTTTTTGGCAAAGATTGCTATTTTTGGGTGTACTTTCGAGTCATAGAGATGGACCCCAGCTATTTTTAGAAATTGATTTAGGCACATTAGGAATTGTTACGCCAACTCCAGTTTCTGACGGTTCAGCGAGATTCACAGTACTGAGGGAGATATTACATTTTCAGTGGTCTAATATTTAATTAATAATCAACGATTTAATATTAAGTTGTAAAATGACTTTATATTAAATCACTTAAGTTATGGGTCCAAGCATCATGAAGGGGGCCAAATTAATGAATTAATTTATTGGCTCTTTTCCCTAAGTTGGAGATTTAATAAATTAAACATTTCATTTAATGTTATTGCATTAAATGTATTCTTTATGGAGAAAATCGCAAGAATGCTTTTTGGGTGCGATTTAGGTATTTGAGGCTTATTTATGCTGGCATGAGATTGGAGAGGTATCTATTGTTTTGCATATTGAGTATTGCTTCTTACATCGAGCTCTGACAAGGGTTTCAGCATTTCACCATTGGAGAAACGTATTTTTCTTCTGTGTTCGCCATTTGAGCCAGTGAAATACCTGGTGAATTTGGTATTGTGGAGAGGGTCTCATCCAGAGATTCTTATTGTGCTTCAGTAGAGGGTTTTGCTTGCAGTTGTGGAAAGATAATATCAGCTGGCAGTTAGGGATTGATGAAGACAGATTATATCATATAGAGGCTAGCTGAAGCGTGGCTGCATATCGCAAATCGCAGCCTATTTATGTTCATGGCGCACATGTTGGAAAGTGCGATTTTTGCCTGCAGAAAATAATAGAGCTTTATTTGGATGGCGTAAGGGTTTAGGAGACAAAACGACATCTTCAGCATTTACTACTTCAGCAAAAATAATTGCAGCAACCGTGACGGTTTTATTCCAGGTTTTTTTTATGTATGTCATAATTTCCTTTGGTGATCATTTTCCAATAAAGGATTGTCTAGATTTTTACTTGTATTTCATTAGAAAATAAATAGAAGTTGCAACAGTATTTCAAATTGTTTCAGAATTTCAGATTATGGTATATTTGCTTTTTGCTTTAAAACTTGTCAAAACCACAAAAAATATATAAACTTTCAAAACAAATATTGAGACAAAACAATTTCAGCAGTTAGAGCCTATGAAGGGTTCTTACACTTATCACTATGTGAGAGACATGGTAGAAAGGAATGTGATTCAGTTGGAGTATATTAGTACAAGTGACCAAACAACAGGCATTCTCACCAAGCCTCTCCCGGGAGTAAAAGTTGAACTTAGGAAGAAACTTGGTATGGTTGAAAATGTAAGTCATTATTGATTGAGTCTAAAATTATTTATTTGTACTAATATATATGTGTGTGTGTGTGTGTGTGTGTGTGTGTGAAAGATGTTTAATGTGTAAACTCTTTTTGTCATGTGTGTGACTCCATGACTTTATGGGGCCCCCTATGTACATTATTGAAAGGTGACGATCTTTCAGATAATGAACACTTGTATTGGACATTGTAAGGTGACGACTTTACAATGATTAGCTTCACTATCATGATAGATATCATGTGATTTGATATCCATGGACATGTCATGATAGTTAGCATCTCTTGGACATTCTGATAGATATCATGAGAAGATCATTATGAGCCTTATGAGATATTCATGGTGGATAGTGTATCCATGGATATACCATGATTTGTATGGTAGAAATCATGAGATTTGATGTCAGTACACATACGGTCATACCATAATATGGATATTTTATGAAGAATGTCATGTGACTTGATATTCTTGAGCATATCATATCTTTTGATATCACGAGTAAGGTGATATCTCTTCTCACAATAGATGAGCTTTTTGTGATATATACCTGGATAGATTTTATCTTCCCTAGCTAAGGAGTGTTGAAATGATAGCTTCAATCAGATAACCATAGATGATAATCATCAATAGAATGATCTATGATTATATGCATGTATATATATAAATATACATATATACATATTAAATGCTTAATCATATATCATTATATTGATGATATTTGTAAAACCAATTATCATCCATAATAATATGATTATCATTAATATTGTTGCAAGTATAATCTGAATTTTTCGATCTGCATTTTTGGTCAATATTGATTAACATTATCATTGCCATTTATAAGTATCGATATTAAATCGATAGCATTGATTATAAATCAGATACAAATCCAATAAAGACTAATTTATATTACTATTGATGATGATATCGGTTCATATAATCTGCATTAGTTACGAGTTTCTATTACCGATAATTATTGGCTTGTATTAAGGTAATTAAAGGGCACCGAAAATGAAGTGACATGTCAATGAAGAGACATGTCTCCACTTACGTGGAGGCATGTCTATTCATTGACATGTCCTCCCAAGATTATATTCATATCAAGTCTGATCGGTCAAAGATGCAAGTACAGAAAACACATAGTGCAAAGCATCTTAGAGACCGATGTCTCTATTATTCAAATTCAAATCTGCAACACAATAATCAGAATTAAACATCAGTGTTTCAAAGTCATATACAATACGTGTGAAGTATTACTATCGCATCACTCTTATATCAACCTACAAGACATTATATGATAAATAAGAGCACTATTCAAGAGATAAAGAAAATAAAAGGATATCTATATTCTAATCTGAGATAGATCTAATCTACTTTAACATCATTGTATTGTTGTTGTGGAAGAGTTGGTGCTCATATCAGGTATTTGGCGATTCCTTGGGTTGGTGCTCTATAAACTTGTAAATTATTCAGCTGTGAAGTTGGATTAGGAAAAAAGTGTTTGTAACCTTTTCACACATCACCCCATTGCAAATGCCCCCCCCCCCCTACATTTTTGCCCATTTGGACGTTTTCTTTTGAGTCCCTTGTAGTTTTGGCATAGTTTCCCAAAGTTCCAAATCTTTTGATTGGGCATTAATTTATACCAAGTCTGGACTTAAGTGTTATTTTCCTTTGGCTCTGAGAGAAGTTTTGTGATTGAGGGATAGCAGAATTTGGCTATGTAAAGGGAAAAATCTTTCAAAACGCCTACTAGTGAAGTTTAGAGTGTTTCTAACGATTTAATAGATTTAGTAATTCCTATTTTTAGTAAGTTTCATTGGGTCCTGCTTTGGCTAATTTTGTGTTTAAACAATCTTACTATTTTTAGTAAATCTATTTTTGGCAGGTCTATTTTTGGCAACAAGTCAACACTCACTCAGAGAGAAACAGAAATTATCCAGTTCTATGTTTGGTGGAGTGAGCGGCTAAGAAGATGATAAAAATCTGGCTAATTACAGAGAAAATCCGCCTCCATGCCCTATTTGCGTCCAGGAGCACTAATTCTCCTCAACCAAGGAATTCTTCCACAGTGGGAAATTCCTCCTTCAAGCCCAAATGGCACCCAAGGGTGCAAATTCATAGGTGCCAAGATTTTTCCATCAACTCAAAACTTCACCTCCAAGGCTCAAGTGCGCTCATGGGCATGAATTCTCTGTCCAAGGAATTTTTCCTCAAGAAAGGAATCCTCCTCCACTCCTCATATATGCCCAAGAAGGCATGAAACATCCAAAATTTCTCTAAGTATGAGAAAATTCCTTAACCCCCCTCAAGATGCAGCCATGATGGAAAGAGCATGGAAAGGCTAAAAAATGGCTAAGTATGGGAAAATTCCTTCCCCCAAGCCCAGGAGCTCTTATGGATGCAATTCCTCTAGGTGCAAGGAATTTCTCCCAAATCCAAAAATTCATCTCCATAGCTAAAATGCGCTCTTGAGTGCAAATTCACCTTGAACAAGGAATTCTTTCTGTGACGGAAAATCCTCCTTATCTCAAATGCGCCTGAGACCAAGATTGAATGAAAACGACGAATTTAGCTAAGCGTTAAAGAAGCCTCCTCCATATCTCATATGCATTCATGGATTGAAGTGGCATAAGGATAGATTTGAATTGCCAAAGTAATATCTTTTAAAAACAATAAAGGTGTGACACATGGAGTTCAAACATGGGTAGTTTTTGGCAACATGTGGTGACCACTTAGATGACAAGTCAAATTCTCCCCACAAAATGGAAACCGGAAGAGTATTTTAGAAAGCATTAAATCAAGCTACTAAATTTACCCCGGTGCCAACTTAGCAGCCAGTGGATGAAAACTCTATATAAGGAAGAATTTCATTTCATTTCTCACATCACCGGTTGAGGAATACAAGGAAAGAGCAATGTGAGATTGAGAAGAGAAGCACATTTGGACTGAGTGTAAATGTCAAGAAGTTCATTCTTCCAAGGTTCAAGATCATTCCAAATTTGTTATGCAAAATGTGAAGTTACTTTTATTTGTTATGCAATTCTTATGTTAAATATTTTGTTTTGCAGGAAAGTAGATGGCCAAATCAAAAGGAGCAGGCATGTCAAGGCAGACTCTAATCAAGAGAGTTGTAGGTGAAGTATTAGCATTTGGAAGGTGAGTTTTGAGAGCTGAAGGTCATACAAGCTGCTGAAAGTGAAGAAAAATCGGAAGTAAATATCATGTTCATGGAAAAATTCTGGAAAAATAAGTTGAATTGTTGTTAAAGTTGGTAAAAAATGGAGGGCAAATCGGTGATAAAATTGGATGTATAGACCAATTTAACATGTTTTTTTAGACAATGAAATTGGGAAGAGCCCAAGGAAGGGCAAAATTCCAGCTTCCGTGGGGCTCCTAAGCCCAACTAAGGTCAGATTTCCACCTTTTGTTGGGCTTCATATTCAACACTTGTGCAATGATTTGACACCCGAAATCAATTCAAACAATCTAAGGCTCATTTAGGGTCCCTTTGGGTACTGGAATACCAAATGCTGGATATAGTCATTTCTGGAAGATGCTGCAATTCTGGAAGATACAAATCCTGAAAATGATTTCCGGAATATGGGCTGACCCGTTTGGTTCACCCGGAAGATGACTGAGATGATGCATAAGGAATTTTAATTCTTTATTTTAATTTCTTTGAATATGGTGTGTATATGTCTGTATATATACACACATACATGTGTGTGTATATACACATATGCACACATGTGTATACATACACATACACACATGTGCGTATATGTGTATATACACACGTGTATATATACACATACACACGTGTGTACATGTGTGTGTATACACACACATACACACATATACACACGTGTTTATTTATACACATATATACACATACATGTGTGTATATAGTAGTGGTCCGGGACTCTGCAAGTCCTACCAAGACTCTACGAGTCCCGAGTCGAACCAGGCTCGTCGAGGCCAGCTGACCCGACTCAAGGACTCGGCCGAGTCCTGGGCGAGTCTGCAGGACTCGCCGAGTCCTTGGACTCTGCGGACTTGCAGAGTCCCGTGGTCTGGACTCTGTGCATCCACCCACATTATAAAACATAAAAACTTAAAAAAATAAAAGGTTTTAAATATTCTTTTTGGCATATATGTCTTCTATTCGACCTAAAAAGCTCATTCTATCATTTTGAAGGGCTAGGAAGAGAGGAAAAAGGCTTGGGAGAAGAACATAAGGGTTTTAGACAAAAAATCAGCAAATCGATTGGCTCTCATACGTTGATTGCTGATTGCTTGTGATAGTTTCTAGCTTGTATGCACACATTGCAAAGAGCTGAACGAAGCATTTGGAGGAGGCCTCTATAAATTTGAGCTGCATTTCTTCATTTTGGGAGCAATTTTGAAGAGGTAAGTTGCATTTTTGTGTTGTTTTATGAATTTTTTACATTCAAACTTCATATTTTCATTGTGTTTACATTTGTTTGTCCTTAGAATCTTAGATTTCCTACATTTTATGTTGATAAAAAAACTTGATAAGAGGCCATAGTCTTTGATTTTTATTATTGTAGATGCTTTTTTTTTTAATTTATGATATATTGTAGAAACAACATAATGTCTCAGCATGAGGGTAGTTCGTCTAGGCCTTCAGTTAACCCAGATGCAGACCCTGTTCGTGTAGCAAGGGATAAAGCTTGGAAATATGCAGTCCCGAGCCCAAAAAAAGTGTAGTTACATGTTGGAAGTGTCTTCTTAAATATAATGGGGGAGGTATTAATAGGCTGAAATACCACCTTGCACATATACCAGGGCATGATGCTAAACCATGCCAAAAAGCATCACAAGAGCTTATTCGTGAAATGCAAGCTCATTTAGAGGCCCATGAAGAGAAGAAAGAATTAAGAAAGAAGCAACATCAAGAAATGGCAAGCTTAGGTGGAGAGAGCTCTTCAAGTTTTCGTTCCCCATTACCTCTATCTAGTAGTGGTACTGCAAGTGCAAGTATGACCATTGGGCCTCGAATTCGTAAGAAGAAATCAACACTAGATTCCATGTTTGTTCCACGCACGACTCCGGGTGCCCAACCATCGCTTGAGAGCATGGCTTGGAATAGGGAGAAACATGAGGCTGCCAAGATGGCACTTGGAGATTTGTTTTTCTACGACATTTCATTCAATATAGCAAAGTACGTATTATTTTACTTTCTATGTCTTAGTTTTCTTGCTTTTAACTTTTAAGACTCAAGAATATGCCATATTCATTATCTTAATTTTGAAAGTTGAAACTTGAAAGTAAAACTTACTAGTATACTTATTGTATTTTTTTAATTTGTTTTAGGTCCCCTTATTGGCAAATTGCAATAGATGTTGTTACTGTTTGTGGTCCAGGGTTCAAAGCCCCTACTGATGAGGAGCTAAAAGGTCTTATTTTGACCCAAAAGGTGGCTGATGTAAAAGTTGCAATTGAGGAGCAGCGTGAAATATGGACGAGGAAGGGTTGCACAATCATGACTAATGGTTGGACCGACAGAAGAAATAGAACACTACTTAATTTTCTTGTCTCTTCATCAGGTAATTGTAGAACTTGTACTTACTTGTTATTACTAGTACTACTACTTACTAGTAGTAAACTATTGATTTAGTGATTAGTTGATTTAAAATTTAAATTATGATTGTACTAAATTGCTTTTTTTTCCTCAAGTCCTACAGTGTTTTTGAAATCAATTGATGCTTTAGGGAAAACAAAAAATGCTGAGTATCTTTGTGGGGTGATTGAGGACGTGTTGAAGGAGGTGGGTGAGGAGAATGTGGTTCAAATAGTCATAGATAATGCAGCGAATTATGTTGTTGCAGGTAAACTTCTTATGGAGAGGCACCGCCACTTGTTCTAGACCCCTTGTGTTGCTCATTGCATTGATCTCATATTAGAGGATCTTGGCAAACTTCCATGGATAAAAATATGTGTAGAGCAAGGAAGGAATATTTGTAAAGTTATATATAATCATACTTGGGTCCTCAACCTTATGAGGCAATTAACAAAAAAAATAGAGTTGGTTCGTCCAGGGGTCACCCACTTTGCAACAAATTTTATCACGTTGCAATCTTTGCTTAAATCCAAGGGCGCTTTGAGACGGATGTTTGTAAGTGAGGAGTGGATTTCATCATCATATGCAAAGAGCAATGCGGGGATAGAGATAGCTAATTCTATTTTTGATGAGAGTGGCTTTTGGCAACCGGCCAAGGATATGGTGGAGGTAATTTTCCTTTTTGTCATCATTTCCATTTCATTTCATCAATTTTGTTCACACTTGTTTAACTTTATGTTCATTGTTCATTTTTTAAAGTAAAGCTTAAAGCTTAATGTTTCTAACTTTCTACTTTCACAATGACTGCAGTTCATAGAGCCTCTTATTGTTCTCCTACGAATTGCTGATGGGGAGAAGCCCGCAATGGGATATATTTATGAGGGCATGGATAGGGTGAAAGAGGCCATTAGAAAAAAATTTGCAGGGAATCGGGATAAATATGGTCCCATATGGGCTGTCATTGATCGACGATGCCACAATCTACTTCATAGGCCTATACATGCAGCTGCCCACTTCCTTAATCCAACATACCAATTCAGCCCAGGTTTTAAGTTAGATGATGAGGTGTGGAGCGGGCTTTATGATGTTGTAGAGAGAATGTCACTAAATGAATCAGTTGGAACACGTGTAGTCCGTGAGATAGAAATGTTTAGGACTGCACAAGGAGACTTTTTCTCATGAGAATTATGCAAGAAAAATCGGACACTATTGATGCTAGGTAAAAATCTATGATTCTAAAATCTAAATTCTAATTTCTAATTCTATTACCATTTTACATTGATAAAGTCAAAGTTATAGAATTGATTTTTAAAATCTCTTGTTTCAGATACATGGTGGGAGATGTTTGGTAATTCAGTCCCAAATTTACAGAGGATTGCAGTTCGTATCTTGAGCTAGCCATGTAGTGCTTCAGGATGCAAACGCAAGTGGAGTATGTTCGAGCATATACACTCGAAGAAGCGCAATAGGTTGGCAGTGAAAAGGTTGAATGATCTTGTGTTTGTGCATTATAACCTTCGCCTTCGTCATAGACAGATCTTGGGCACTGACACATCTCCTATCATTTTAAAGGTTGATCCACTAGCAAAGTGGAACACTTGGACTGGGTTGATGAGGTGGATCGAGAGGCAGAGGCAATAGCAATGGTACAGAAGGAGGCTAGAGCGCGAGGAGACCCAGTGGAGGACCCCGAGGCTAAGAGTGACGGATCTGAGGATGATGATGATTATGAGGAGGGTGAGGATGGTGAGGATGATGAGGATGCCACTGAGGTTGAGCCTCAAACATAGGAACAGAAGATGGCTGCAGAATCTTCCATGACCTATCTTCGGCGTATACGCAAGAAGACATAGGGCCTTTTATTTTGATATATGTTTTGAACTTTTGATTCCATGGATTTCATATTCCATGATATTGTAGACTTTTGAGTCCTTGACAGTGACTATTTATAATATTATATTTCAGATTTCTAATGGTGTTATTTAGTAACTAGTTTAAGTTGTTTAACAGTTAACTTATTTCCTTCAGTAATTCACTTCGCATGTATACTTATGTGATCGATGTAAACTTGTCTATGTATGCAAAGTAGCTTCTATTTATGTCAATTATTGTGTATTTGATGTTAATTGATTGAATGATGCTTGAAAAAAGATTTAAATCCTTAAAAATCTTTGAATTTCTTGGGTTTTTCAATTTGTCGAGTCCGAGTCTGAGCCCGAATCCACCTTGCCAAGTTCGAGGCGACTCCAAGTCTTGGAACACTGGTATATACACACATGTATATACATATACACACATGTGTATATATATACACAAATACACACGTGTATGTATAGACACATATACATGTGTGTGTATATATACACATGTATGTATATATACACACATGTATATATATACATCCTTATAGAAATATAATATACATCATAGTCACGGATCCCACGAAATATTAAATTTGGTTTTATAAAAATTGGAATTGGAATTTTGAATTCCAATTCCACCTATTTGAGTGGAAGATGCAAATGCCCATTTTGGGGCAAAATTGGAATTTCGAAATTCCAATTCCAATATTTTGGATGGACACAAACATGGAATTGACATTATCTGGAATTAGATAATGCCAATTCCAGTCTAATTCCAGCCCCCAAACGGGCCCTTAGAGAGGAGAAGAAAGATATATGAGAATTTGAGAGAAAATGTGGCGTAGTGACATATTTTATGATTTTTATACTTAAGTGCTCAGCTTGGAGAGAGCCCAAGGGAGGGCAGAATTCTACCCTCCGTGGGGCTCTTGATCCCAAGAGAAGGTGGGATTCCACCTTTCTTCGGGCTCTACCTCCATGTTTCCCCTACCAAATGGCGTGTTGAGTATGTATTTCAACCAATGTTGAGGACATCAGAATTGAAATTTACACCTAAAGTAGCTTGTATGAAGAGATTTTGAGTTCGAAAATTCAGAAAAATTGGAAAATCTGAATGTGCTCATGCAATAAAATGAACAAATTCACTTGCAGGATTGTGTGTTTTATGTCAAAAATCAGGAAAATTTGGTGCCAAAGACATGAAAATTTGTGAAAGGGACGAAGTGTTTTGTGTTGAATGAATTCATCTTTAGACCAAGAGCCCAAGTGAGGATTGCCCTCCTTGGGGCTCAGGAGCCCAAGAGAGGGTGGAATTCCGCCCTCTCACAGGCTCAATTCTGGGCGCATGTTATTCATTCGTGGAGCAAGATAACCCAGTCGGCCTGATTTTGCTCATGAGGGGCCACGATTTTGGGGACTAAATGAATTAATTTTATTGGCCAAATATGGTGCTGGTCAGCCCAACCAAAGGTCACACCCCTTGGCCTTGAAATCGCCTATATTTGGGAGGACAAAACATTTCATTCCACCACAAATCAAGTTCAGATCAACCTCCTCTTAAGCAGTGAATTACTTAGCATTCATAAGCACCGATTTCTCAATTCATAAAGTCAGCAATTTTAGTGACTACAAGGGGCGAACTTGAAGAAATCTTAACGACAAATCTAAGATTTTGTCAAATCAGAACTTGAAACTTGCAAAAAAGAAAGCAATCTGGACTTGAAAGCAAAGAAAATCGGAATTACAACTTGCAAAAGAAGAGAAATCTGGGTTGAAACAAAAGAAATTCAGACCCTATAAAGCTAGAATTTGAAGGAAATTCACATTAAAGGTAAAGCTGGCCTCCAGATTTCAATTATCTTATCATTATGTATATCTAATGAATATCTGAGAAAATCGAAATCGTAAAGTCACCTTGTCTTGAAGAGAGGTTGCAATTTCATATCATGTAAGCTTTCAGATTTCCTTAATGCTTATACTCATCCTTTTGTGAGCTTAATGGAATTTCTTTGATTTTGTAAGGTGATTGAAGGAGAGGCTCGGAAAATGACAAATGGATGCTACAAGATCAAGTTCAAAACTGCAAGCAAGAAGGTGCTCGAGGACAAGATTGATGATGCTCAAAGTTGAAAATGCAAATTCAAGATCAAGATCCAGAGGGAGTTCAAGAAAGCAAACAAGGAAAAGGAAAAATCAGAGTTTACAAGTTAAAGGAAATCATCATCAACTTAAATTTCCTTCAGAAGTCCAAGTTCACTTTGAAAGGTCCAGCTCCATGAAAGACTTCATCACCTCAAGAAGATCAAGGTTAAGGCATCGAAAGAGGGATCAAGTTTGTGAGTACAAGCAAGTTCAAAATCATGACAATGAGAAGATTTTTAGAAGAGGGAGAAAATTTTGAGAAGATGAAGCAATTTGGGAATATGCCATCACAATTGAAAGCTTGATAATGTTGAGTATCAAGAGATATTTTCTCATCACCAAAGGATATTGATCAAGTCTATGAGGTAAGGATGTTGAGGTGGCACCCACTCATCTTCAACAAATCAAAAGGCTCTGTTTACCCACTGGGGTAGACTAGCTTACTGGTGCATAGACATAGTACAGAAAATATAATAAACACAGAATATATCAGAGAATAATAGATGCTTTCATTAATCATTCCAACGTATGAGTACATTCACTTCATAATAATAATTCCTTCACCCGTAGGTGGTACATATTTATCCACCCGAAGGGGTGTGACCAAACATCACTACTCGACCCAACTGCCCTTCGGTAATAACTAATTACTGTCGGAACAACATAACTAATACACGACATATAATAAAGTAGTCTTTCCGGCTAATAGGCTCCAGTTACACGTGTTCAAAAACATTCAATCATATTAAGCCAAGCGTACATGTGGAAGACATCTAGTGCCTCTACCTTATCTATTTTTTCATTGGTTCTCAAAAGCATTGTAATTTTTCTATTGGCCCATAGGGTGGTGCCTTCATGTAATTGGATGATAGTGTGGCAACCTTAACAAGGGTTTGTAATGGGTAAATCTTGGCCCTTGATCTTGAATTGATCTTGGCCCTTCACTGTAATTTAACAACTATAAAAGGCCAAGACCTTCTCATTTGTAACTCATAAGATTAGATTAGAAAGGAGATAAGATTAGAAACAGAGTAGAGTAGGAGAGACTTGGAGAAATTGTTGCCATAATGCTATCAAAGTAATTGTTAATTCATTGTTGGTCTTCATGGTGGATTACTTGTGTTGCTTTGGAGTATTGCATGGTTTCTTCATTTAGAGTAGGATTTCATTTCATATTGGTTAGAAGTAGTGTTTAGTTGAATGGGAGATATTTTGGATGCATCTTTGGTGAACTCGCATAGACCAAACCACTAGCTGCTTGCTGATTGTAGGTACGCCTTGCATGGTCGAATGACATTATTATGAGCTTTACTTCGATTATTGCTTGCACATTGATATGCATCAATTGATGGTGTTAATGAAATGGTGGTAGTGTGAACATCTTATATTTACCTCAGGAGATTGCACTAGCTTGGTTCATGTCGATGGCTAAACTAAGTCTAGTAGAGTCACAAAGACATCCACAAATTTTTACATTCTAAGAGTAGAATAGCTTTCTAATCCCTTATCCTTTGCAAATCGTTCAATTGGAAGAAGTTAAAGTCAAGTCGATATCTATTGAATGAATAGTGTAAATCCCTTTCTGATAACCAGCATATCAGATCATTACAACTAAGTGAAAGTCCACAATGAGAATGATCCTTGAGCTTGTCTCATTTGATCACACAATCCATATACATTGTTTCGCATATGAGCATCCTTATTCAAGAGAGTTGGAGATTTGGTCTTTCATCTCGAAATACTAAGTATTCAGTTCTGCATGTTGTAGTCGAATTAAACTCACATCAACACGGTGTACACTCTTAATAGAGTACAATTAAGGCCTAATAGTAAGAAAACTCCCTATGAACTATGGTATCGCAACCTACTTATGTTAAGTATTTCAAAGATTTTGGTAGGTGTTTTATTTAAAAGGGATGAAGATAATTTGGGCAGTTTTGATCTTAGATGTGATGAGGGTACATTTCTTGGTTACTCTACTCATAGCAAGGCTTATAAGCGCTATAACAATGGATTGAAAAGGGTTATTGAAAGTATTAACATAAAAGATGAAGTTGTGGAAAGATAACTCTAAAGACAATGTTGTTGAAAAGGAATCTAAAAATGCTGGTAAATTCTGATACTCATGCCCCTGAACATGATGTTGTTGAAATAGGTTATGAGGATGATGGTGAAAAGACTTCTGATACTATTGATGCTGGTTATGAGCAGAAAATCATAGGTCACAAGGATGACAGAATTCAGAAATGAAGAAGAGTTACCAAACAGCATAGTGCAGAGGTATATCTTTCTTTACTATCTAAATTTGAGCCTAAATCCTATAATGAAGCTAGTAAAGATGAAAATTGGATTAAGGCAATGTAAAAGGAGTTAAGTCAAATGCAAACAGCATTTGAAATGTCAATTGGAGAGCTGTCCTTTTTCCTTGGGTTACAAGTCTCTCAATTGGATACAGGTATGTTTTTATCTCAAATAAAATATACAAAAGAAATGTTTAAGAAATTCCAAATGGAGGATTGTAAACTTGTTAGTACACCGATGATCACTAGTTGTAAGTTAACTTGATGATCCACCTTATACAAATCAGACAAAATATACGTCTATGATAGGCAGTTTGTTGTAAGTTACCACATCAAGACTTGGCATTGTGCAAGCATGGTTGCTCGGTTTTAGTCTACAACTAAAGTTTCTCATTTAAATGCAGTAAAAAGGATCTTTAGGTATCCAAAGGGCACAATAAATTACAATTGATGGCACCATGGACTAATAATTTCACTCTGCCAGCTTATTCAGATGCAGATTTGATAGGCTATATTGATGATAGATGGAGCACTAGTGGTGGTGCAACCTTTTTGGGTGAAATGTTGGTTCCTTGGTTAAGGAAGAAACAAGAATTTGTGCCCTTGTCTACTACTAAGGATGACTATGTTGTTGCGGTTTCATGTTGTACTCAAGTTTTGTGGATGAAACTGTAGCGTCTAAATGCAATTTCTTGCCTACCTAGACTCCATTTCAACTTGTATGGCCTCCCGCATTTAATTCTGACAACCCTGCTCAATTTCTCATGTCATTCCGACACTTTTTCTCTAAATAGGACCCATGGTCCCAATTTGGGACTACATTGGACGGTCGCCCTATTCTCGAGAATTGGGCGACCAAGTCGCCCCATTCCCCAATTTTTGGCCTCAAATTGAAATCACATAACAATGACTTGGTTTTAGTGGGGATTTCTAGCCTATGTCAACCTTAGTCAAGTTTAGCATCCCGAAATGGTATGAGAGTTATATAAGCAAGGTATCCTCCCTCATGTTAAGATACAAGGTCATGGCATCAATCAAGCAAGCATCCATCTGCATTGAAGCATTCAAGGCACTTCATCCTACCGTATTCTTCGTTGAGGCAAACTTCAACAATCTACATGCAAACAAGTATTTTATGACTTCCTTTTAAGTTTGTGGAATCATGTTATTGCATCAAAAATTGTGATCACATTCAAAGAGTATTACATCATTAAGGTATAAGACACTTTTAATCTCAAATCTAGCCTCTGCGAGGGAGGGGGAGGGGTGCGAATCAGTAGTTTAATTTAAATGCACAAAACACATAAAACATAGAGAGCAAACATCAAAACAAGAACACCAAATTTCACATGGAAAACCCTTTCAGGTAAAAAACCACGACACATCAATAGCTTTAGTTAATGAAATGGGCACCAATTAAAATCCAAAATGTCAATAAATTTTAGAACATGCACCACACCTTCAAAGCCTACAACAAATCCTACTTTAACTATGCTAAGAAAATGATTGTCTCCCAAGGAATTTACATCGCCGGTTTGCAATGATTTTTTCTGTATTTGTATATATGCTCTTGTCTATTATATTGACAACACACACCCCTTCATAAAACAAATCGCTACCTTGACGATTCTTGACTCCTGATAAGCTCAACTTTCAAAATTATAAAATCACCACCAACATGCTCGACAATTTTGAAGAACTTCTACACTAAGAAACATTGCTATATACAAACACCATACCAATCTTGTCCTCATATCGTAGTTTATCCGACCCCCTATTCATTGCATCATCACCTTTAGTGATATCATGTTTTTTTATTCAAATTTGAAGCACACGATCGTCTCCAAAACCATACATGTAGAAAAATACATCTCACAGTAAAAGCCACACAGCAATGCAAATACCAACCATTGCTTAAAACCATTAACATCTCATTATTTTATTATGCATAACTTCCTTTTTATTAAAAATGGCTCAAAACGCCATCAACTCTCATCACACTTTAATCTTTTCACCGAGAATAACATGCTAAACTCAAAAAAAATCCATTCACAAACAATATGCTTGACTACAATGATGCCCACGACTCCAACGATGCAGACATCTCCCCTTTGCATCCAAAATGCCCAACAAAACTAATAATGACAATTGTCCACCACTCAAAAAAAGAAAATTGACTTATTCAGAAAAAGAAATAACACCATCAATTACAGCTCCACTAAAAAATAACACCGCCCAATTAATTTCAAGAAAAACGAACACACTCCCAGAATAGTGAGACATTAAAAAAGAATGCATCTGTTCACAAAACTATTTTTCTCTATATTTAACATTGCAGCCAAGTATTGTATGAGTTGGAAGTAACGTATTCTTCCAAAAAACTTCTCACTGCTCAAATGAAGTTTGGGAGCCGCATAATTTTGCAGCCTTAGAAGTGCACGAGAAGAATAATGTTGAGCTCAATGTTTGTCTCCCACTGATAATATTTGCATGAAATGATTTCCTTTATTTCATCATAATTTAAATATTTCTAATAACATTTCAATGTGGCTTGGCACAAAGAGGGGTGAAGTAGACAAGCAAACAATCAACCACGTCAAGTAGACAATCAAGCATCTTAAGTACGTAACCAAGTAGCTCAACTAGACAACCAAGCAGCTCAACCAAACAACCAAGTACCTCAACCAGACAACCAAGCAGCTCATTCCAATTCTCTATTACTTTGAGTAATCCTCAAAAATTTATACAACCTTGATCATCAACCTTTGACATCAATGACAAACTATTCAACAAGTATCCTCCCTCATTTTAAAAATACAATGTCATGACATTAATAAAGCAAGCATCCATCTACACTCAAGCATTTAGGCATCCAAGTTCTCTAGCATTCAAGGCATTTCATCCTACCATATTTTTCATTGTGACAAGCTTCAACAACCTTCATACAAGCATGTCTTTTATGATTTCCTTTTAGGTTTTTGTGGACTCATGTTATTGCATCAACACTTGTGATCACATTCAAAGAGCATCGCATCATCAAGGTATAAGACAATTTTATCCTCATATCTAGTCTATGCTATACATCAGCATGTTTTCATTTCAAGCATACTTCAATTTTATTTCAAGGTTCATTCCAAAACCAGGATTTGACCTAGGCAAGCCCCTTTCTACACAACATTTTCCCTCTTTTTTGTGTATAGAGACACAGATTGATCAGGAGTTTGGCTATAGTTTGCAACTAAATACATTGGAAAGCGCAAGGAATAGGGTGAGTGAGTCACCATATTCCAAAGAATAGGGAAACCAAGTCAGCATAGTCCCCCAATTCAGCTTCAAATTTAGTCTACATGTGTGCTACAATCTCCCCTTTCTGTTTCTAGTCCTAGAATTGGCCTGTCAATTTCTAAATCACATTTGCATAATCACAATCCCCCTTTACAACAAAGGATCATTGCATCCATTCAGCGCTTGAGCATTCTTGAGCCTAATGGATCATTTTCCTTCCAATGAAAGTGTCGGTATTAAGAAATGGTAACCGGTAAACCTACAACCGGTACAAGTATTGTCACTGATTGGCAAAAGAGGATAGAGATTTGTCATCTCTCTTAAGTCTAAAGATCCAAGGTGATCTGTATGACAAGAGGTTGGTTTGGAAAATGGTGCCAACATACAAGAAAGACAAGATTGTAATCAAATGCAACCGGTCACTACACAAAGCATCAGCAACCGGGTAATGTATACAGTCAAGGAAAGGAGGATTCAACCATCAACCGAGGACCAGGCTACAACCGGTGTTGACAAGCACAGGGAAAGTAAAAGCAAACCAATGTCAACAACACAACTGAGGAAGGTGAGACCGGTAAGCAAAGGAAAGGACAATGACAGGTCAAAAACTCTTACCTGTTTGCAACATGAGGATCTCAACCGATCTAGCAAATAGCTCCGATATGAACCGAGGAAGTCATAGTCAACTATCTGTTTCAACCAACTCTTTGACCAGGATTTTCTGCACTAAATCCGGAAGACTTTGAGTTAAACTGGTGATCGGTTCGAGGCGCATCTAGAGGTTTTAAAGCCGGAATCTGTGGCTTTAAAACAAAGCGTTATCTCTTGTAAAGGAAAGATGCTTGACATGCATCTTTTGCTCTCTTCTTAAAGCAGATAAAGCAAGGGCATGCATTGGATGTTTCCTCAATGAACTGATACTCAACTGAGTGATGTATCTGTAAGGGATCTGAAGATTAGGTCATGCATGAGAGGTAAAGTTAGGGCAAAAACTCTATATAGTCTTCTGTCTGTTGAGAATTTGAGTTGCCTTTATTCTGCCGAATAAGAGTGAACATGTATGCTGAAGAAGCTAGGGTGAAAAGAAGAAAGTAGAAGAGAAAAAGAAGAGTGTGCAGAGAAGCACAATAGTAGAGGAGAACACACCTGCAGCGACCGGTGATGCTTCTTAGTTGAGTACAAACAGAGATCTTATTAGGCTATGAAAAGCCATTTGTAAAAGGTCAATCTTTCTATTGTTCTCTAGCAATTACAATAGTTAAATCCCAGTATTTGGGTGGACTCTAACAGGTCCCTTGTATCAAATCCCTTAACCGGGTAACATCTTTCAAGGTGTTCTAAGTCCTCTAACCAGGCAGGCACTAACCGGCCTTATTGTAACAAATCCCTTAACCGGATTGCATCTAACAGTGCGTTTTAATCCTTTAACCGGGAAAGCTCCTAACAAGGCGAACTCCAAAAGAGTACAGAATTTGTGAGGTCTCACACCGTGGTTTTCACCCTAACCGGGTTTCCACGTGATAAATCTGGTGTCACTGTGTGATTGTTTGCTTGTTGTTATTACATGCTTGAATCTGTTTTGGATTACAGTTATAAGTATACTTCACTAGATTTACAAAGAAAAGTTTTAGAGGTGCTGATTCACCCCTCCCTCTCAACACCGGTTGGGACTGTCAATTGGTATCAGAGCCAAATCTTATTTTCCTAAGTTACCGGTTCGAGTTTGGTTCTAAGTTCGGGTACCAAGAACAAGTTCGAAAGTTCAACAAAATTTTGAAAAGGGGTTTGGGTTCGGGTTCGAAGAAACATGTAAAAAAAATTTAACTATATATATATATACATATTTATGAAGCCTAGAAGCATGAGTTAAAATTAGAATGTCACACAATATCATAAAAACAACAAAAAAACACCATAAACTTGTAATCATAGCATCATATCAACATCAAAATATTAAAATAATAATATTGAGTTCAATTATCACTATTTTGACTTTCAACAATTGGAATTTTATACTAAGTTTCAATCATCTAATTGATTATCTATTCTTCTTCTTCTTCTTCATCATCATCAAAGGCATTAGTTGATTCAGAAACAATGCCAATGCCAATGGGATTAGCCGCATCAATAACATTCTCGCTTTCCAAGTCCTCAAATGCTTATTACTTTTTCACTGTACAAAGAGCTTGTTTGTTTGTAATTATTAAATTTTAATTAACATCCTACTTGAAAAATCATAAATGTTATAAAACTAGCTAGCAACTCCCTTCACCTATTGAAGATATTGTTTAATGTATAAAATATGATTTATCACTATAGAGAGCTTCCAGTTAATAGGACAGGGGTCATTATCAACAATTGGATATATAATTTCACTGGAAGAAATCGAGAGGGCTAGTTTAACTTCATGTAATAAATATTTGAACTTCAGCAGATTTTGTTTTGTAATGTTAAAGATCTTATTCAAATTCTGTAATAATTGTTTTCCGCACTAAATTATGGAATGTTTCTCAGTGAAAATGTACCTGGTTCGACCTGGTTCTGCCCTGGTTCAACCCTGGTTCGACCCTGGTTCGACCTAGGTTCGGCCCGGACGAACCAGCCTTCCTGGGTTCGAACCCTGCTCGGACCCACAGGCGAACTGGACCCGAACCACGGACCAGTTCGTACCCGAGCCACGGACCAGTTCGTACCCGAGCCAGTTCGGAGGGGTCTAGGGGCGTGTAATGACCCTTACTATAAAGGCCACTAAAAACCACTAATACTGAACTAAGAAAATTTGTCAAACAGTTGGCATGCACTGAATACACTGCTGAAAGAAAAATACTGAATATAGGAAATTATTTTGCAATATATGAGTTCGCTGTCCCAAAATTTCAGAATAATAGATAGCAACCAAATACCATCTAAAACACTATCAATGATGTAGGAAATTGCTCAAAACCATATGCCCTTCATATATCAACAATTTGCAACAATGCCATACATTTTTCAGTCAATGATATGATCATCAAACCCGAGGTTTGCAATATAGATAGACTGAAAATTACAATGCCCTTTCACTTGCAAAATCCTAGCCTTCCTTTGTTACCAATAATGCCAAATGGCAAACAAAGACAAGTACAATGTAAAATAGTAAAGTGCTGAAGCTATATTTTGTACTCAGCTGAAAACATACATTTCTCAGAAAATATGCCAAATGCCAAATGAGAAATGAGGAACCTGATTGTAGATGGCTGCAATAATTTTTCGGACTGCTTTTTCGGATTTGCTTTTTCGGATTGCTTTTTCGGATCTGCTTTTTCGGACTGCTTTTTCGAATCTGTTTTTTCGGACTGCTTTTTTCCTCTTGCAACCAAAACTCAAACCCTCAGGTAAATCTGAGGATTCCAAATAAGCTCAACTTCAAATGGCTGAATACCACTTCCAAACTTGCAACCCTTCAGTAGATATTTCACTACCTTAGTTATGCCAATTTAGGGGAGTGATTCGTTCCCAAAGATCGAATAGTATTTGCAGACCACAAGGCTACAAATTCCTTCACAATGAAGAAGTAGAAGAAATCCCAAATCCAAGCATGTAGAAATGAAGCCCCAAGCCCTCTATTTATTCTTTTCCTTGAGAAGTTGCTAGAACTTCTAGAAACATCCAATTTTAATGTACTTTATAATAAAATAACATTATAATAATAAAGTACATATCTCAACTTAAAATTATAACAATGTAGGCCCATTTGTCTCACAACTGAAAGTAGGCCCAACTACGCTGAATGTAGGCTCAAGACTGAACATAGGCTCTACTACAACTGGATGTAGGCTCAAACTAGATGTAGGCTCACTCCGGATGTAGGCTCCACTACAACTGCATGTAGGCCCAAACTGGATGTAGGCTCTACCGAATGCAGGCTCTGTCAGCAATATGCAATCAAATGATCAACATAATGACCCTCTCTCCAAACCATTTGCCTACGAGAGTCGATGATAGGCAAATCCGTCATGCCAAACAATGTCAGCCAAAATGGGTACATGACAGGGCAAACCCAGTAACTAAGCTATTTTCTTTACTGCTTAACCACATAAAGAAAAAGTCAAGATGATGAGAAAGGAAGGACCAAAGTTTTCAAAAGAAAACTTCACCTTGTGGTGCAGCAGAATGAAGTTGTACATGAAGACCACCGGAGATCAATACTGGAGCCATGTTACCACGGATTACAGTGAACCCATTGGCACCCTGACACCTGATCAACTAAAGATCAAAACTGAGCACACGGCTGCTATGGATATGATAGCCAACACTTTACCTGATCATGTCTATGCTGAGATTGAACATCTAGAATATGCTCACAAGATGTAGGCTAAGCCGCAACTGGTATATGGAGGGGACCCAAATGTTCAAAGAGCCAAGGTTGAAAGCCTCAGGCGAAAGTACGATGACATGAGGATGAATGAGGGAGAAAACATTGAACAATATGGGAACCGGATCAAAGAAGTAATCAACTCCATCAAAAGTGCTAGAGGAAAGCTCAATGACGAGGAAGTAGTCAATAAAATACTGAGAACGCTTAGACCTCAATACGCCATCAAAATCTCTGACATTCAAGAGCTCAAATCGGTCACCCAAGATCAAGTCACCCTGGACTCCCTAATCAGTAAGTTGATTGCATTTGAATTAATTAATTTTGATAATAGCCTACCCGCTCAAAAATCAGCATTCAAGTCTTCTATCAATATCTCTTCCACCAAAAAGGGAAGAAAAACCGGTAACTGCTCTACCGGTAAGATTGGTAATCTTGTTGAGAATCTGCTCTCAGAAGAAATGGAGCAAGATGAGTTCGAAGCGCTCATTGCTAGGAGATTCCCCAGAGCGAAAGGGAAGTACAAAAGAAAGCTTCCTCTGAAATGCTTCACCTGCAACGAGATAGGGCATATTGTTGCAAGATGTCCTGATAATGAGAATAAAGATAAGAAAGACCGATTCAGGAATAAAGCAAAAAAGGAGTGCTACCTTGCAGAAGGAGTCACGGACAATGAATCTGAAAACTCTAAGGACCAAGAAATTGCATTTGTTGCAATAAAGGAGGAGAGCCCAATGGTAAGTGAAATAGCACTTATCTCAAGATCTCATCAGTATGATGACTGGATCATTGATAGCGGATGCACTCACCACATGACCGGTGATAAGAACAAGTTCATCAGCCTGGAGCTCAATGACAGCGGGTCAGTTACCTTTGGAAATAATGCTCCCTATGCCATCAAAGGTAAAGGTTCTATTGCACTCTGCAACAATGTTGTCTGTGAAGATGTGTACTGGGTTGAGGGACTCAAGTACAATTTAATGAGTGTTGCACAACTAAACAACAAAGGATTCCTGTTAGAATTCAGACAAGGTTCCCGTATAGTCAAGAATCAGTCTGGAACCCATGTTGCAACCGGTAGACAAAGCAAAGGTAATCTATTCTACCTAGACTCAATGGAAGGAGCTTGTCTCATAGCTTCAGTCAAAGGAGAAACAAGCAAAATCTGTCTTATTTCCAAAGAAGACAATAGCTGGCTATCGCACAAGAGACTCTGCCACATAAACTTTGACAGTATTGTCAAGGTGAGAAAAAAGAAATCGGTTAGAGGACTCCCTGAGATTACAAAACCCATTAGAGGAATTTGTAACGATTGTCAGTTAGGAAAATTGACAGGAACAAGCTTCAACAATTAGTCTTTCTCTGCTGATAATGTTCTAGATCTTGTGCACACAAATTTGTGCAGACCAATAAAGACAAAGAGCTATTACGGAGACGGTTACATCATGCACTTTGTAGATGACTTCTCAAGAATGATGTGGACACTGTTTCTTACAGAGAAATCAAAGGCCTTCCACATGTTCAAGATCTACAAAGCGAGAGTGGAAACGGAAATAGGTAAAAGCTTGAAGCGCTCGAGGTCAAATAAAGGAGGTGAATACACCTCTCAAGAGTTCACTCACTACTGTCAGGAACATCGAATAAAGAGACAATTTTCTGCACCAAGGACTCCTCAAAATAATGGAGTAGCAGAAAGAAGAAACAAGACTCTGATCAATTGTGCTAGAACCCTGTTGATTCAGAAGGATCTTCCTCATCACTTCTGGAGAGAAGCTATCAGTATTGTTGTCTACACACTAAACCGAGTTCAAGTCAAAAAGGGAACCGGTAAAACTCCTTATGAACTATGGTTCAAACATACTCCTAGTATAGGTTACTTCAAACTCTTTGGTAGTAAATGTTACATCAAAAGAGATATGTACTCTGGGAAGTTTGATCCCAAGAGCGATGAAGGGACATTTTTGGGTTACTCTACCAAAAGAAAACCCTACCGGTGTTTGAACAAGAGAACAGGTAAAATAATTGAAAGCATCAATGTAAAAGTTGATGAATCTTCAGAACCGATCAAGAAGACCGGTCATAATGATCATGACAGTCTTGAAGGTCAAATTGAAGGAAATGCCTTTGAGTTCAATGAAGCAGCAACTGAAAATGAAAGAGAACACCATATGAATAGACATCTAGAGCAAGAGACTGTATCTGAAGCACAGGATGGTGAACAAGAAGATGTTCAAAATCATGATGAGGAAATTGCTCAACCGAAGGAGCCTGACCGGGAACAGCGACCGATTCTCCCAAGGTATGTCACATATCACTCCACTGACAACATTATTGGTGAAGAACATGCTTATGTTTTGACCAGGAAAAAGGCCAAAGAGAATATTTGTTTACTTTCCTGTATAGAGCCTAAATCCACAAGGGAAGCTCTAGAAGATGAAAACTGGGTCAAGGCCATGGAGGGAAAAATTGAGCAAATTGAGAAGAATGACACATGGGAACTTGTGCCAAGACCAAAGGGCAAGAATGTCATAGGGAACAAGTGGGTCTACAGGAACAAGCTGAATGAGGAAGGGAAAGTAATAAGAAATAAGGCAAGACTGGTTTGCAAAGGGTATGCCCAGGAAGCTGGACTGGACTATGGAGAAACTTTTGCACTAGTGGCCAGATTGGAAGGAGTGAGAATTCTCCATGCCTATGCTGCACACAAGAAATTTAAAGTATATCAGATGGATGTCAAGTCTGCATTCCCGAACGGAATACTAGAAGAGGAAGTCTACATTGAACAACCGGAAGGCTTTACATCTGCAAAAAATGATGGTATGGTCTGTAAGTTGAAAAAGGCTCTTTATGGGCTTAAGTAAGCTCCAAGGGCATGGTATGAGAGGTTGCATTCATACCTTCTGACCATAGTATTCATAAGAACCGGTGACAACAGCAATATATATCTCAAGATCGAAAAAGATGGAAATCTGATTGCTGAGATCTTTGTGGATGACATCATCGTTGGAGGAGATGAAAGGATGAGCAAAGCCTTTGTTGAAGAGAGAATTTGAGATGTCTATGATAGGCGCCATAAAATTCTTCATCGGACTTCAGGTCCATCAGCTAAAAGAAGGTATTTTTATCTCTCAGTCCAAGTATATAAAAGAAATTCTTAAGACCTTTGGACTTGAGGAATCTAAACCAGTCGGAACCCCACTGATAACTAACCTCAAGTTATCAAAGGAGGATGATGCAAAAGAATTGAATAAAACAATATATCGGTCCATGATAGGAAAATTACAATATGTTGTTCACAGTAGACTAGACATTGAACATGCGGTTGGCATAGTGGCTAGATTATCTGCAAATCCCAAAGAGACACATCTAATAGCAGTGAAGAGAATTTTCAGATATCTAAAGGGTACTGAAGAATATGGCTTATGGTTTCCACGCAAGGGAGGATTCGAAGTAAAAGTTTACACTAATGCAAACTGGGCTGGCAACATTGATGACAGAAAGAGCACAAGTGGAGCATTCTTTCTCGGGGGGAGAATTGTCTCTTGGACAAGTAAGAAATAGAACTGCATTTCACAATCTACTGCAGAAGCTAAATATGTTGCTGCTACAATCAATTGCACACAGGTAATCTGGATCAAACAACTTCTGGAAGGAATCAAAGAATAGATACCTGAACCAATTGCTATCTGTTGTGATAACACCAGTGCAATCAACATATCCAAAAACCCTGTCATGCACTCCAAGACAAAGCACATTGCAATCAAGTATCATTACTTGAGAGAGTTGGTACAAGACAAGGAGGTAAGATTGGAGTAGGTTCCCACTAAGGAACAAATTGTTGATATCTTCACCAAGCCATTACCAAAGAGTACTTTTGAGTATCTCAGAGCTAAACTAGGGGTGATACCCCTTCATGATCCTCAGTAAACCTACAAAGGTGTTCATTAATTCATTATCCTTCAACAGAGGGTTACACCTCATCTTTTCTGGACTAATGAAAAGGACTGCTGCTCGTAGGAGGAGCAGATTAGATAAAGGTAGTCTTTCTGACTAGCCTTTGGCATTATTGTCAAAAAGGGGGAGAATTTGGCAATAACCGGTAAATAAACCGGCAGTGGCAGTAGCCGTGATACAGATATGCAAGCACAGTAAACCAGTGATATTATAATATGATTGCCCATCAAGGTTTTTCCATCAATGCCAAAGGGGGAGACTGTTGGCATTAAGAAATGGTAACCGGTAAGCCCACTACCGGTACAAGTATTGTCATTGATTGGCAAAAGAGGAGAGAGATTTGTCATCTCTCTTAAGTCTAAAGATCCAAGGTGATTTGTATGACAAGAGGTTGGTTTGGAAAATGGTGCCAACATACAAGAAAGACAAGACTGTGATCAAATGCAACCGGTCACTACACAAAGCATCAGCAACCGGGTAATGTATACAGTCAAGGAAAGGAAGATTCAACCATCAACCGAGGACCAGGCTACAACCGGTGTTGACAAGCACAGAGAAAGTAAAAGCAAACCGGTGTCAACAACACAACCGAGGAAGGTGCGATCGGTAAGCAAAGGAAAGGACAGTGACAGATCAAAACTCTTACCTATTGACAACATGAGGATCTCAACTGATCTAGCAAATGACTCTGGTATGAACCGAGGAATTCATAGTCAACTATCTGTTTCAACCAACTCTTTGACCGGGATTTTTTGCACTAAATCCAGAAAACTTTGAGTTAAACTAGTGATCGGTTCGAGGCGCGTCTAGAGGTTTTAAAGCCAAAATCTGTGGCTTTAAAACAAAGCGTTATCTCTTGTAAAGGAAAGATGCTTGACACGCATCTTTTGCTCTCTTCTTAAAGCAGATAAAGCAAGGGCATGCATCGGATGTTTCCTCAATGAACTGATACTCAACTGAGTGATGTATCTGTAAGGGATCTGAAGATTAGGTCATGCATGAGAGGTAAAGTTAGGGCAAGAACTCTATATATTCTTCTGCCTATTGAGAATTTGAGTTGCCTTCATTCTGCCGAGTAAAAGAGTGAACCTGTATGTTGAAGAAGCTAGGGTGAAAAGAAGAAAGTAGAAGAGAGAAAGAAGAGTGTACAAAGAAGCACAATAGTAGAGGAGAACACACCTGCAGCGACCGGTGATGCTTCTCAGTTGAGCACAAACAGAGATCTTATCAAGCTATGAAAAGTCATTTGTAAAAGGTCAATCTTTCTATTGTTCTTTAGCAATTACAATAGTTAAATCCCAGTATTTGGGTGGACTCTAACAGTCCCTTGTATCAAATCCCTTAACCGGGTGACATCTTTCAAGGTGTTCTAAGTCCTCTAACCAGGCAGGCACTAACTGGCCTTATTGTAACAAATCCCTTAACCGGGTCACATCTAACAGTGCATTTTAATCCTTTAACCGGGAAGGCTCCTAACAGGGCGTACTCCAGAAGAGTACAAAATTTGTGAGGTCTCCTCACACCGTGGTTTTCACCCTAACTGGGTTTCCACGTGATAAATTTGGTTTCATTGTGTGATTGTTTGCTTGCTGTTATTACATGCTTGAATCTGTTTTGGATTACAGTTATAAGTATACTTCACTAGATTTACAAAAAAAAGTTTTAGAGGTGCTGATTCACCCCTCCCCTCTTAGCACCGGTCGGGACTGTCAGAAAATAGGAGATAGGCCTAAGCTTCCTAGTTTATTTGAGGATCCTAGTAAACTCGATTTTCCATATTACAGAAACAAACTCTTAAAGATTTAAAGGTCATATATGATCAACCTATCTCTATCTTTTGTGATAATACTAGTGCAATTAACATTTCTAAGAATCTAGTTCTTCATTCACGCACTAAGCATATTTCCATAAAATAACACTTTTCAAGAGAAAATGTTGCAAGTCATGGGGTCATACTTGAGTATGTGATTACTACGGATCAATTAGCTAAAATATTTACCAAACCACTTCCTAAGGAGAGTTTTTAAATTCTTTGTCACAAGCTCAAGGTTGTCGCTCTTCCTACTTAGTTTTGTCGGTATCCATGCATCTACTTAGGGGAGCATTGTCTTGACAACATTTGTTATCTCCAACCCTTTGTCATTAATTTGAAATGGGGAGAAATTTAAGGATGTTCATGATTTTTGTTACTTTGATCATGGTTGTTACTTTGCAAATGTTTTTGTAATAACCCATTATACTTCTGCCCAAATGTTTCTCTACTAAAACTGAAATTTTGTTAAACAATTTGCATGCAACTATTCATTCTATGTATTTGTTCAATACTTATTACTTAGAGATTCGAGGAAAACATACAATCTAAATGATTAAAATAAACATTTGAATTTTCAAGAATCATGTTTATGTCTACCTCATCAATTTATAGCCATACAATCCTAAATCACCTTCAACGCACAGTTCAGAAAATATTACAATGCTAACTTGGGAAGATAAGTATTTAGATAGCATCCCTTCGAACTATAGCAATTTGGCTTCCTTGCCAATATTCCAGCACACACGACATGATTACCAACAACTTCCTCAACCTTTAGCCATCAACAAGTGAAAATATCCAACATTCTCTCAAAAATAGTGAATCCAACAATCTTCAGGAAAGCCTATTCAATGATTTGTTAACATTTGTGATGTTAAACCCGATAGTAATATAGCTATGTTCAGTTCAAATAGCTAGTAGCAATTTTGAGATACATGAAAAAAACAAGCCATTGTTGTTATTTGAACTCTTGTGCTCAATCACATACATCCCGTGTTGACAACTCAAACACCCAATGCAATTATATCATCCATCTCTATAGAATATTTCAAGAATCTATAAGAAACTGCCTAAATACCTTTGCTCTAAAGTTGTCATCTGACAGTCTTGCACCAAAACAAAAATAATAAATCTGCCTCAAGGAAGGTCTATCGCCTATCGCTCAACAAATATAATCAAGGCAATACAATTCAACACATGTTATCAATGTAAATAATTATTCAAATATTTGACTCGACTCTCCCTTCATCCACATCTCAATGATATTGGCATCCAAATACAGTTGATGAAATGATTAAATAAATATATCAAACAATAATTTCCTAATGCAATAATATGTGCAATATTCTAAATAATAACTATCTGCCATATTGCCAATAGATATTTCACTCAGTATGATATTACCTTCAGGTTGAGTATTGTGATATTAACAAGAGACAGAAGTTTATATTCAAAAATAATAATAATCTTTCTTCAAATAAGATATGAGCACCAAAAACCTCAATACAGCAAAATCTTTATTTTCATGAAACAAACTCTTATTGAATGCAAATTTGTCTTCGGATAAAGACTTCACAAATTTGGCTCAAATGTAAACTCCATCACAAATCCACTCCTAGGAAGAGCTAAGGTTTCATCCAGCCATTATATCAATTTGTTGACAGTTTGCATCCTCAGAGATTTAGCTAACACAAAGCATTAGACAAATTCATATCAAATCCAATAAAATATGAAAATGCTCAATACACCACAAAGAACCCTTTTATAAAGATCTCCAAGAAGCATCTAAAAGATTAAGCCCACATTAACAATTGGAAAACTTTATCAAATAAAGTTACAATAAAAATATTAATTATATTAAATTTATTAGTGTAAACTCATGCTTTTAATATTTTACTTATTTGGGGTTCACCACTTTGTGTGTTGATTAAGTGGTGGTGGTGTTGTTGTCCCTGTCAAGGTTCAAACCTCTGCTGGGCCACTATGATCGCACGCTTGTGTCTTCATTGATCCAATGTGCTCGCAGGTTTGGGCCTTAGCTTTGTTAAATGGGAATGAGGTCCCCAATTTGTGGCCTCACTGGTTCATAGCTTCAGGTAAAAAGCATTTCGCCTAGACCCAAAGGGTGTCTCATGTCAGCATCGCCAATCACATTAAAAAGTTTACTAGGCACTAATTTAAAATATATATATATATATATATATATATATATATATATATAAAATTTATTTGGACAACTTTAGGATTATTAATTTAAATAATCTATTGGTCAAATTTTTGGAGACATTGCAGTCCTCCCTCCCTAGAGACTGCTTCCCCGCAAGCAATCAGCACCTAAAAGCTGAAACCAAATACTGGGATCCCATATCAACCTCAGGAACACTACAATTCCTTGCGCTACAATGACAATAACAATATTATCCCAGAAGTTATGAAGCAACACATCAAGATCCATAAGAAACAATATATCAACCATGATGAATACATGGATCCCAAACCAATCCATCAATCCTACCCTACGAGATGAAGAAGAAAAAGCTCCTAAAGCACCATGAATCATCCATCCATGAATAGATCAACAAGAAAATGTGAAAATGAATTCCCACATGCCCAAACACCAACACAAACGGTCACCCAACATCGCTTTTATAACTCAGACCAGCAACATGAATGATGTCATAGGTGTCAACATACCAATGCAAACCAAAGAATTCCATCTAATACTCAATGTCCATCAAGTAGGTATGTCCCCACACACTCTCGTGCCACTAAACAGCTAATGTAGACCATGCAAAATCAGAAAGTGCAATGTAATTCCAAATAGGGCAGCCACTAACCCATGAGGATTCAATGAAGAGTAGGTTACCAATCAACAAGAAGATAGCTGTCATGTCATAAGAAATGGCTGACAAATCCAAAGATGTAGAGTAGATGCCCTCATTGCTAATTAAAAATAACTCTTGAGTGGCTGATCAACTACAAGTGTCATCAACAATGTATCACCTCCATGTTGGAAATGATCAACATCAGCACATTCTTCCCTTGGAAGAAATAAACATCTAATGTATGATTCTCTTTGTCTTCTTGCATTATCGAGTTTAGTGCAACTCCTTGCAACAGTCCCTCAAAAAACTCAGAATTGGATGATCTGCAACACTGAATGTCCCCAGATCTGAGTCTCCAGCACTGATATTGTCCTCAGTTTGGCCTCCAAACCTGATCAATACTTGCAGCCCAGAATTGGCAATGTGCTAGGGTTTCAAAAATCGGAGTTCTTCCACCGAAACACACTCTTCTGACAAGGGAGAGCCCTTGTGTCTCACTGAAATCAGGGATACTTAAGGGTTCAATCCTCAAGCCAAGATGCAGCAGCAGCAACAAAAAACTTCATCATATAGTGAGCTCTAAATGAACCCTTAGGGAGTTTTATAGCACCTTCTAAATAGATGAATCAACCTCCACCCTTGATATTCCACCTCTTAATCCAACGCTCCAAAATAAAAACCTAAAGTGTGCACCAATGAAACTCTTTGAAGCTGGGGGCCCACCTTGCCTTTTTGTCATATGTTTTTATTAAGTCACTTAAGTACATAAAAGAGGGGATAACTTAAGTCCCTTGGGTAGGCATCAATTAACTTGCCTAAAAAGATGTGCCTAACTTAAAATAACTTAAGTTCACTTAGAAATAACTTAAGTTCACTTAAGTTGCATCAAAAGACGTGCACTCAACTTAAATTAGAATTTAGAACAAGCCAAGGACCTTGTTTCTTACCCCAATGATGCTCTATGTCCTCTTCCTCTTGGGTAATCCAAGGAAAGGACAGCCAATTGCTATTAATTGTCTTGCTTTGAGTTGGGGACATTACATAGTTACTTGCTTGTGACATCCACACAATGTCTCGTTCCATCTTCACTGCCTGTTATTGTTTTCATATACATGTGCTTTGGCTATCATACTAATGTGGCCAAGTACTAGACATCATTCCGCCTGAGCTGCAGGTTTGAGTGAGTCTTTATCCCCGACAGTGGAAATTAAAGATAACCATATAGCCAATCTTGTACTGAGGCAAAGTTTTCTTACCCCAGTGATGCTCTATGTCCTCTTCCTCTTGGGTAATCCAAGGAAAGGACAGCCAATTGCTATTAATTGTCTTGCTTTGAGTTGGGGACATTACATAGTTACTTGCTTGTGGCATCCACACAATGTCTCGTTCCATCTTCAATGCATGTTATTGTTATGTGCTTCGGTTATCATACTAATGTGGCCAAGTACTAGACATCATTCTGACTGAGCTGCAGGTTTGAGTGAGTCTTTATCCCCAACAGTGGAAATTGGAGATTATCATATGGCCAATCTTGTACTAAGCCAAAGTTTTCATTCCGTCTTTTGGACAACAATTTTCCCTTCGTAACTTAAACACCCGTCGGTTGTCACGTGACAACATTCAGTCGTCTTCTGTGGATGAGTTGGTGTCGGTCTTGATGCACTTCACTGGGTTTCAGAGGTCCGTCTGTGTAATTAATTGTGCCTATGTGTTCAGTTTTGCTGATTATTGTTTTGGGTGCAGTTGCCATAGTTGGCGGATGCTTAAAAGGAAATTTAATTGTTTTGGTCTTGTCATTTGGATTTTAATCATTGTATTTTAGTTGGGGAAGTGCTTGGTCTTGTCTCTATAATCTTCTTGGTCGATCAATTTTAATATAAAAGATGGACTTAAATATTAATATGTTAAAATGGAGTTGCCAGCAAATATGCCATATAAATATATAGTAAAGTAATGGAAGTTATATAATTTTATTGGGAACATTTGGGGGTGTTTGAAAAAGATTAAATGTTTTGGAGCTTTAACTTATATTTTGGTTTTGCTCAAAAAAGTGACTTTAAAGAGGAAATGAGATTTCATTTTGGGGAGTTAGTCTATTTTCTTGCCCTTTTTGCTAAAATGGTTTTCGCTGGAAACTTGTTTTAATTGTTGGGGGGGATTTCTTGGAAAAACATTTGTGGGTATTGGCTCAAAGGATTTGTTGGAGGGATTTCTACTTGTGGGCAAAATTTCAACTCCTCTTGGTGTGTGTGGAGTCCTCTTCTTTTTGCAGGTTTTCAACAATATTGAGGTAGGATCTTTGTTTGTTCATTTTATTTGGTTGCCATTATTTGTAAATGGTTATTGGACTATTACTATGCATTCTTGTGGATTCTTTTGGCTATTCCATTGGTTATTGGATTTGTATGAAATGTTTTTGGAAAAAGAGGGTTTTAATGCGAATATGTTGTCCAAATGTACATGGTTGGGTGTAACTTGGTTTTTATTACATTTCTGGAGTGTTGTGTATATATGAACCAATGGGTTCTCTCACTTTTTGCAATCTTGAAGTTTGAAAATTTGAGTTTTCTTGATGGCCTTCAATATTGGAATGGGGTTTGACTTGGTTTTATGTCATTTCCATGATTTTTTAAAAGAGCAATTTATGTGGATTTCATGAGTGGATATTATGTGTGATAATGGATTTGATATACGAAATTTTGATTGTGGATTTAACCTGGTTCGTCTTAGTATGGATTGTCACACTTGATGTTTTCTTATGAGGATGGTGTCAATGGGATAAGATAGCTTTACAAATCTTTGTGAGTGTATTTTGGTAAGCCCACCATGTATGGTAGGTATTGTTATAACATGCTTGTACATGTAGCGTGTGGTCTTACTACATTATGTAAGTGTGTGAGTCCGTGCCTGTGGTGATTGGTCATTGCCCACCCATGTAGTGATTTGACCTTACTAATATAGAAACTCCTTGCTTGCCCATCATGGAGCATTTGGTCTTGCATATATGCATGCCGCCCATAATGATAGGATTGGCAGGAACAAGTGTATTGTGGTGGTCTTTCTAGTTGCTGCTTGTTTGGTGTTAGTCTTGAGAGATTGAAGCTTGATAAATGAGTTATTGTGGATTGCATTTTGGTATTGTCCTATGGTAGTGTGTTGATCTAACCCTTGCTTAGTTGATGCTTTGGTTTTATCTCACCACATTGCTCACATCTTGGGTGGAGTGAGTGAGTTTGTAGTCTTCCTTGTGTGTAGGATTGCATTATTGCTTGGGTCATATGAATACCTCCGCAAGCACGGTGGGGTGGGCCTAAGGGTGCCACATGGTTGGGTAGCGTGACAAACCATTGTTGGGGACCAGTGTACAAGTATTCGAGCGGTCCAAGATCTTATTGCTACTACGGTCTGATTCATATGTACTCTCTCTCTCTCTTATGTTCTCTTCTTGGTATCCTTCAATAATGTAAGTGTTTAAACTTTACAAGAGGTAACTCATGTATATCGAGTGAGATCCACCTCGATTCATGCTATCCGGTACTCCCTGATGTGGAGCAAGATATTTTCTAGTTGTACATTGGTGTCGACTTAGGTCTGGGCTTTTTTTCTTTTGTATTTCAGCAAAGTTCATGAATTGGCATCTCTGCCTGTTCAGCGTCTACGTAGATCGTCGTCTCCATAGCCTAAATTAGTATCTCCGCAGCCTAAATCGAAGTCTCTAACTCTTTGTACTGAGGCTTTTTCGTCTCAAAAGTTTACCAATCATGAATCAGCATCTCCGTTGATCAACATCTGCGAAGCATGGATCAACGTCTCCGCCTGCTTTCATCATCTCCGCCCAGTTTAGTTTTCCAATCAATTTTGGGAACTGGGTGACTTGTTTATGCTTTTGGGTTGGTTTCTTATGGATTCTTGGATGTCTTCCATGTGATGTCCCCTATTCAGACTACAATTGAATGATAACATATAATAATAAAATTTAAATAAATAAAGGAACCAATAGAAATAATATAATAATAAGATATTATTATTACATCTATGATAATAATATATCCAATAATGTTAATATTATAATATCAACATTGATATTATAATATTCATATGTATATTATATATAATATAATATTAATATTATAATCTTCATATTTATATTTTATTAATATTGATACCATAATATATAATAATGTATATCATAATATTAATATTATAACATTCATATTACATATATTCGATCATAGTAAAATTAATATAAAATTAAAAAGAAGACATTCTTTATACTGATGGCTTTACTACCAACGGCAACCAAAGGCTGCGACCTTTGAGTCACTTATCATTGTATAAAGGACTCCTTGCCAGATGCGAAAGGATAGTCAGCGATGAAAGAATGATGTGGACATAGACAGTCTACATAATAAGACAAGAGAACCACGGAAAGAAATGAGAGGAACAAACGGGAAAGTAAATAAACATACAAAGACAGGAGAGCACACGGGAATCATCAGCAGCAACACCGCGACACTCCATTCTACCCTGGACTGTGGGTTGCAGCGGCAAGAAGTCAGTTAGACTGTTATGAGCAAGCAAGAGAGTCTGGCAATAATTTGGGTGTTGTCGTGAGGCCTTAATCTATCGACACTGACATCAAACAACATCAAGCTTGATAACATTTAGTCAGCAAAAGTCCCTCCAATCAAATACAAGAATCAGCATTTAACATTAGAGTAAACAATTCCATTCCTCAACTGGAACAAGGAATCAATAGCAGTATTATAGATTAGAAAGTATATGTACAATAGATATAAGAGGGAAGAAAACTGGAGATTGCTATTACAGACCAATCACACCGTATCATTTTCAGAGAGGCTGCAACCAGTCACCACAATTCTTGTATCATGCGTGGAGACATTATACACGATACTCATGGTCAATACGTAGGGAATCATGAGAATTGATATGAGATCCGTCAGCAAACTATCTTGATCAAATCAACCATACAAAGGGTGAAACACATGAATGATAGAAACTAATATATCAAGGGAGAACATATTAACTTAATACACAACCAGCTATCTAGAGATCAAGCACATCGGCAATGAGTATCAATTAAATTTGAATCAAATAATGATATCAATAATTACGGCAATAATAATATACAAGTGCTATTTGGACAGACAAAATTAACCAACATTATTGATCAATAAACAAATCAATATAATCTGTAACTAACATCATTAACTGGTCATGTTAATCAATCAGCAAGAGACATAAGTATAACTTGTGATTTATCTTTAGTCACTGATCCAAATAAAAAAGAGAATTCATTTACAAGATCATCTTAGTGGTTTGAACCAGACACAGGGACATTACAGAGCAGATTTTAGTATGAGAAGATTGCAGCGATATGATCTTCATGACATCTGCAGACAAGACTTTATAGCAAAACACTGGATTTAATCAAAGTCTTGTTAAGTTTCATTGATCGATTGCAAATGTAATGGCATTATTGTATTGTCTATGTTTTCCAAATGCATTGATCTCTTTGTATTTATACAAGACAATAATCAGAAGAGACATGTCTTTTAAAGGGACATGTCTATTCATTAATCTTTATTAATTATTTAACTATATATGTATATTAATATATAAATAATATAAATTATATATATCAATTAAATTAATATATTAATATATATCACAATATGATAATAATCCACTTATACAAATTATATGCATATATATATATATAGTAATTATAATACATATTATTATTATTATTACATATATATCGATATGTACTTGATAATTCAATAACAATGATTTTATCTGAATGAAGCTACATTCCTTAACACTCCCTCTTAGCTAGGGAAGATAAACATAATAATAGATATAGCAATCTAAAGGATAGCTTAGATCACATTTGATATTTAGAGTATTGACCTATCAACCATGACATTTACCAAACACTAAGAGCATTGGCCTATCAGAATACCAACATAAGGTATTCACCAAGTACTCGATAAGGTACTGGCCTACAGAATATCAACACCTGATATTCACCAAATACCTATAATATATCTATACAAACAACTCATAGACCGTCAATGACATCTAACACTTAGTTGTTGATTTACAAGATATATCTAAGCAAACAACTTATAGACCGTCAACTTAATGACATCTAACACTTAGTTGTTTCTTCTACAAGATGTATCTATACAAGCAACTTATAGACCGTCAATTTGACATCTAACACTTAGTTGTTGCTTTACAAGATATATTTATGCAAACAACTTATAGACTGTCAACTTAATGACATCTAACACTTAGTTGTTGCATTCATCATGATCTGTTTCAACATTATAAATAATGTATATCATGATTTAAGTTATTGTAAGATCGTCACCTTCCAATAACTTCTACAAATACAAGTGATAATCATTTGGAAGTCGTCACTTCCTTATGATATACATAGGGCCCATAAAGCATTAAATGATTTCATTAGTATTAATTAAATCAAGTTTGCCTCATAAGTGTTTCACCTTCAATAGTGAAACTCGCTCTCAATCAATACAATCAAGATTGTCACAAGTTGATTGAGCAAACTGCTCCCTCTGAAGCTTGAGTTCATCAACTTCTTGTCCTCTCCTTTTGAAAATGTTAGACTCCCTCTGAATCTAACTCCCTCTGAAAATTGGATATGCTTTCTTCCCGGTTGAATACTAAGGGATGACATTATGCCCACGTCTTCTTCATATACCAAAACCGATTCACATCTCACATATTCAATGATTTACGTACTGTCTTGAACATTCACTGAAGCATTGAACTCAAGGAACAGTTGACATAGATTTGCGTTTGCCCGCTCAAAAGCGATGTGAAGAGCGGTCTCCCCATTCTTATTAACTATGTTGACAAAGTGAGATTGACTCTCCTCATCACACCTGCCTAACAAAAGTTGCGCAACCTCTCTACTCACATCTTTGTCCTCAAATTTGGCAGTTTTGGTCTTTATGAATTTTGTAGCATCCTGCAGGCTCAGCGCCGCATTTCAACAACATGTTTGTCTCATCGTAGCAACTCCACATTGTGTTATGTTTTAGCATCTCGCCACCCCGCTTTCTCCTCAACATTTGACAGAAACTCTCGAGTGCAATTGCCGCTGCAACTATGCGCTAGTGCTTCGTGTATGATATGGATCAATAATCCGAGAGATAGTAGAGAATGGAAGTGGCGATCATCAAATTCTTCTCGCTCGCTCTTTTTCTTTTTTTTCAGCGACTGTACATGTTTAAGACTCGGATATGCAAGAATTTCTACAACATAGCCCGCAAATGTTTCGCAGACAAATCTCCAGAATACCTCTGCAACGTCTCCCGTCTGTACAGACTCTGGAAGAAAGTATCTGTCATCTCCATACCCTTCATAAATCCCGCATCCAATTATATCAAGTGACTGTCGCTTCTTCTCTTACAATTTGCGTCATGCCCGTGAGTACCTCTTTGACTGAATCTGTGCCCGAATACTGTGTCATTCTCCCCTTCTCACGTGCAACAACTTCCTCCTCCGCAAGTCTTCTGGCTATCCTACCAATCCATTCATTCATCAAGAATTTTTATGAGATTATTAAATTCTTCTATACATTTGCAAACCTGGCTCTGATACCATGTTAAGTTTCATTGATCGATTGCAAATGTAATGGCATTATTGTATTGTCTATGTTTTCCAAATGCATTGATCTCTTTGTATTTATACAAGACAATAATCAGAAGAGACATGTCTTTTAAAGGGACATGTCTATTCATTAATCTTTATTAATTATTTAACTATATATGTATATTAATATATAAATAATATAAATTATATATATCAATTATATTAATATATTAATATATATCACAATATGATAATAATCCACTTATACAAATTATATGCATATATATATATATAGTAATTATAATACATATTATTATTATTATTACATATATATCGATATGTACTTGATAATTCAATAACAATGATTTTATCTGAATGAAGCTACATTCCTTAACAAGTCTATGGTTCAAGAAGATAAGGATATTGGTATTTATTCCATAGAAACAAGAATCTTAGTCCTAAATCCCATAAGATCATACAAGGGATATTACATTTCAGGCCTTGTCAGCCCAATTTCAACTCTAGGATTGTACATAAAATGTAACTTTTAAGTATATACTATATTCTTATACTTTAAGTTACATTTTATGTAATACTTTCAGGATGTTTGAGAGTGGTTTCAGCTTCATAGGAGTTATAATAAAGATTCTAGATTTTAAGAGTTTTAAGGAATTTCAGACAGCCAAATTTCAGGAATCAGCATGTTTACTTCAACATGAGTCTCGTGTGGTAGCTTGAGCGTGTCTTTCTGTTCGTGCTTAGTGTGTATCAGGTTGTCATGGAACTCTTGGTTGTGTATCTTAGTCTTCCGCTTGTGTACGATCATCTAAGGATCGTTGATGTGCTCATTGATTTTATTTATGCTTATGCATTGGTTATCTTTGCACTATAATATCACTGTTATATCTTAAAGTTTAAAAAGAATATGTTAGTGCATGTATGACCCATTGTTTCCAAGGGTTCCTTGGCAGGGCATTACATTGGCAATGTTCATAGATATGCAGAAGAAAAAAATATCATTTAGTAAATCATTCTACATCATGTTTAATCAGATTTTAAATCGAATTCTTCGCTGTGGAGATAGTTTTCAGTCATATTCTTGATCAATGAATTTCTTCAGATTGATAATGAAGATCATTGGTTTCAACAAATACATATATAAACTTTGCATAAGAATTTGATAGTTTAAAAGATTGCCTTCTATCATAAACATTTATAAAAAGCCACAATGGCAGGAGGTTTGGTTGCTAAGATGAAAAGCCACGATGAAAAGGAGGTTGGTCGGCAGTTGACAGTTGTGGTTATTTTTGGTTATAACTTCTTAACTGATTGCAGTTAGTGACTGATTTGATGCATTCTATTTATACATTCATTCATTTGATTAATGATAGATCTGTGTGAGTGAAAAGTATAGTGTTTAGGAATGTAAAGATATCTCATAAAACAGAGTTAAAGTGTGAAAAGTAGAACGCAAATTGTGAAGAAGCTTTGAATAATAACAGTCTTTTGTAAGCATTGGTGATGATAAGAAAAGTGTTTTTGGAATTCTGAAGTACTGTGAAAAGCATGTTTTCTGAAGTGTGATACAGCCTTAAGGAGAAGGAAAGGTAACTTGTTTTGAAAGCCTGATAATCATATATAACAGTGAAGATAATTTGATATTGTTTTCACTCAAATTTGTTAGCAGTGCTTTGATTTTGTTACTTCAAATTCATTCGAAGATTGCTGACAAGTCTTGTTTCAGAATACAGAGAAGTTTTCAGATTTATGTGAGTTAGACTTACAGTTGTATCTTGCTCAAAAACTGTTCCTCGATGCAAAAAACAGACTTACATATGATTGTGGCAATTCACATAAAATGCTGGATCCCTCACATAGACCATGCATAAAATGTAATCACAGACATAGCTTATGCACACAGTGCAGAAGGGTCCACTCAGAAACATCAAACACTAACTTCTCTTTATCAATCTACTTATCATGCGCACGCACATGTCAAGAGATGGGGAACTTACGTAAATAGCTTTCGCTAAAGCTGCATGATGATGTTTTATCAATGTGACTGTGTCTTTGTACATGTCATTAAGCAGCTTTATAGCCCTGTAGTTGATGTCATCATCCAGATTATAGTTAAGTGATTCTTCATGAAAAAAATAATCTGTATATAGTGAACCTTCAAACTCAACTTGTGGACCAGTAATGCCTGACGGACGTGTCCAAGGAGTCCCTTCTGCATGAATAGTCATAGTTGTATCCAAGTTCCATCTGCATGAAGAGGAGAGGTTTAATTCGTTTCTTAATCTCATGCTGTTCATCAAACAATAACAGAAATAGTAAGCATCAAGTCAAGTTCCCTTCAACGTCAACACATTCTTACACAGAAATGATCTTGCGAGCAAGCCAAGATGCATCTGGAAGATATTCTAATGATAGTGTTGATGTATCACGTCCATACATCACCTCTTCAGCTGCCCTACCACCAAGCAGTACCTGGATGAAATATTGTAAACACCTCAGAAATCTCTATACAGCTATACCGATATAACAGCAATTCGTTTGAGTGCCCATCTAACTTGTATGCATGCAATTTATTTAGGATGGCAAGACGATAATAGGAAGTCAAACCTGAAGTCGATGCAGAAGTTGTGTTCGTCTCTCATAAACATAAAGCTCATTATCATCAAACCTGGTAAAAATTGTTCGTGAAAGAGACTGCATGCAACAAAAGATAATGAAACATCAAAAAGACTCAATTAAGTATTAACATTAAACATTCAGTACTTTCACTCTTACAGAAGAGATAAATATACAGGAAAGCACAATCAATATCAGAAAAGGATCAACAGAGCTTGATATCCTTTTTGAGATTCAGGTGATGCAAACATTTAACAAAACATGAGCTTGGTAGCAAATCAGGCTAATCTTGATAAAATTCTCATATAAAGAAAACATACATCACGGGGAACCATGGATATTCGAAGACAGTATTCAACACTGGAATTCTCAAGCCGCCTCAACAAATGTGATGTCAATGCCAATCCAACTTCAGCTGCTGCTCTTCGTAATGGATATGCCATTTTGACCTTTCGTTCCGGCCCCACAGTAAGCCTGTCAACTGCCATGTCCATGTCGTATTGAATAATTGAATCATGACCATGCCTAATTGACATCATTGCAGCTTCCTGAAGAAGCTGTGCCAATCTCGCACCCGTCCATCCTGATTCAAGAAGAAATCTTCAGCATAATTTATAATTTTGGTATGCAATGCAGGAACCTCGAAATGGAATAAACAAGAAAATAAAATGGATCAACTATATATATTTAAATATCAAAATCACACGAACTTGTAAATTTACAGAGTCAAGAAAACAGGTTCAAGATCGATCTAAATAAAGAAACTTTAAACATTATTGATTGATTGTGAAAGGTGTGATCAGTTATCATAAAATAACAATGGATCTCAGACAAGCACACCTTGCTCTAGCAGGGTCACAATTGTTGTTATATTACATGATACTCTCACAAAATATGTGGCGATTTGTATTATCTTTGTTCTTTTGCTATCAAATAGTTTTAGATTTACTAGACAAAAGAGCAGACATATCTTTTCTGCAGAGAATTTAACTAGGAACCCTTGTGTTGGTATAATGATCTGTTTGTACCACTATGAAATGGTGTTTAGAGTCTAGACCTTTTTCGGTGCAATAACTGTCAGTAAATCCTGTGACTTGCATTAAGTACAAGTCCATTATTATTCTCCTCATAAAGATTGGCAAAATGGCTCTTCCCATGTTCTTTCCAAACAAACAATGTTTGCAGATTGCTCATGGACAAGGAATGACAAATAAAGATGATCAAGTTCTTAACAAGTAGAGTGCAGTTTCACCAGAAGTGGAAAAGAGGTCAGAAGACCACACCATCCACACCTACAAGAAGAGGTCAAAAGTTAAGCAATTTTTGGTGCACAATTAATAGTGATCATACCACAAGAAAACCATGACAAGGCAGGCAAATTACTAAACAAACTGCACCATGAGGGGACTGCCTGAAACATATAAGAATTTCACAATTTTAAGGGGCTCCAATCAATCTAAAGTTTTTCTGATTGTAAACATCTTATGAAACTCTTGTTGTCAGATAAATTATGTTTCGGGGTTAATTAGTTGTGTGTTTGGAAGTAGTTACCGAAGCGTTATGTTGCAACTCTTCGGACTTATATGTATGCTTTTTATGAGCTGGAGGAGGGCAGTTAATAGATGTGATGTACGGTCTTATGTAGAGAGCAATAAACATTAATGGAATAACATTATGGTTTCCAGAAGCATTGTGGTTTATTCTGTGTTATTCTTTTACATTTCATCTGTAGCATGTATTAGACTAGTTTACCCATTATGGTAAACATTTGGTGCCATTGCCAAACTAATCCGGGAAGTGACGAACATCATGGACTACAAGGAATAAATGGGTCTCCCTGTTAATGAGAACGTCCACACCAATAACGAAGGAGTTCCAGAACTCTTCCAAGGGGAACATGCACTAACAGAAAACTTCCACATTTTGTTTCAGACAGCCATAGAAACTTTTGTACGGAGAGAAGCTGTTCGGGCGGAGGTTGCCGAAGATACTGTTTGGGACACATTGAATCTGAGCCCCGCTGCCAACAGGCTGTTGCATAACCTGCCCCGTCTCCTAGCGCAAGCATCCCTCACATAGATGAATCGAAGGGAGGAAGTTGCGCGGGAACAACAACGACAACAGCTCTTGCGTAATTTTACTGAGAATAACCATCGGGAGGAAGAAGAACGTGATGGCACCCGACGAAGGACAAACCCATGAACTGTAAACCCTCGGGGAGGGAAAATAAAGAAATAAATCTGTAATGACAAGGTCACATAGTTGACTTGTGTTGTACGGAGATATGAATAAATAAGTGTTTTATTTTAACATGATGTGTTGCTAGAAAATTTACGCCCAATTTATTGAATAAAGATAGAAATAAGAACAAACTAGATGCCTTAGAAGCCACACATGAAGCGTTAATCCTCGCACAACAAGCAGAACGCCGATGGAGGTTAAGGCAACTCGCCGAAGGACAACTGACCGAAGGGTTGCCCGAAGGGGACCACGAAGGTGTCATGGGAGGTGACTACGGAGTTGTTACGGGAGGTGCAGCAACCGAAGGGGAACACTCGCCAGAGAATTGGTGTGTAAGAAGCAGCGAAGAGTTACTTGAGGAGACGCGGAAAAGGATAAACATGATTGAGGAGACACGAGAGCAATTTATAAACCTATCTCTCACACCACGAACAGAGGGAATCTGAGGCCGGAGTGACCAAAGGGAAGGGGAAGAAGAAGCAAGGGAAGTTGAGGACACCGAGGCAAGGCGTGTCGGAGGGACACCGCATAGTGGTCAAAGCAACCCGCCAGGATCAAACCCACCCAGTTCGGGAGCACAAGCAACGAGCTCCGGTCAACCAACCAGAGGGAACATAAATATGTCTCAGAAACAGAAATTACCAGAGTTCATAGGCGACGGGAAAGAGGATCCCATAAGGCATTGTCGGACCTGTGAGACTATTTGGACAGCAAATGGAGTGACAGATAAAGATGAGTTGGACCACCAGTTCCCAGCGACCCTTCGGGGGGTTGTCGTGGATTGGTACTCGAACATGTACAAGTCAACAATAAGCTCATGGGTCAATCTGAAGAAGGAATTCCAAGCGGAATTCAGACTACTTTGGGATGATAATGAAGAAGTTACCGAAATATATAGCTCGAAGCAAGGAAACAAAGAAACTGTAAGAGCCTATAATCAGAGGCTTAAGGAATTGTTGGGGAGGATGGCAACCCAACTGGCCGACGAATCAAAGAAAAGATGGTTCATAGAGGGATTCAATGCCTCCCTCCAGAAGAAAATGAAAATAATGCTGCCTACGTCGTACACAAACGCGTACAACAAGGACATGAACTTGGAAAGTGAAGATAAGACATCCAAGAAGAAGAAGAAAAGTAAGTCCTCCTCCGAAAGTGACGAATCATCGGACGAGAGAAGCAATAGCGAGGAAGAATCAAATAAGAAGGTGCAGGCCCTCCCCAAGGACATGGAGAGGATGATGAAAGAGTTTAAAACGATGAAGGGGAACACCGGATGCAGTGACGAAGGAGAGAAGTGGTGCACGGTGTGCAAGGACAGTGGCCACACGAAGGGGTCATGCCTGAAGAAAGCATTTTGAGACATCTACCAAGTGATGGGTCATTCCACTAAGGAATGCCCATACAATATGAAGACGAGAAGCCCACAGGTGTTGTTCACATAGGAGCAACCGTCTACCTCTGGGGTAGAAAACCCTAACCAACAGACAAATAACAATGCATCATCCGGCGGGTTTTGAAACAATCGGCGTGGAGGAAGAGGAGGTAACGATAACAAAAGCCGAATACAGTGCAACTTGAAGGGAAGGCCAATGATTCAGTGTCGGGTGTGCAGCTAGTCAGGCCACTTCGCCCGAGATTGCACAAAAGGCAACACACCACAAAAGTTGTGTCGATGTTGCGGCCCTAGAGACCACGAAGATGCTAATTGTCCGAAGCCTGGGGTGAACCTCCTGAACATTGAAGAAGAAAGGGTACTTGTTGTCACCCGAAACCAAACAAAACAAGCAATGTATCCGGATCCCCGTACCTAAAAGCAGAGAGCCCGAGAGGAGAAGGAAGAAATAGAGAAAGCCATGAGGGTGGGGAAGGACATGCACAAGGGAGCGGGCACTTCTGGGCGGACAGAGGCTGAAAACAATATACTACGGCAAATGTTACAGATGGAGGTGCCTGTCAAAATCCAGGATCTCCTCCATACCATGCCTCAATTGAAGACAACATTATTAAATGCTTGTCCAGCACAACCTAGCACCACGCAACAGACGTCTGTTCCGAGTGGATCGGCAATGGACCCTATGCTCCTAGTGGTGAATAATGGCCGGTACCCGGCAGTAATCGAAACGGGTGTCCTAGGAACAATCCTCACAGACACCATAGTCGATGGCGATTCTGAAGTGAGTGTCCTTCCGAAAGATACATGGAAGAAACTTGGTAAGCCAACGCTATGGCCTCCCAACTTCAACTTGTTGGGTGCAGACCAGCACAGAATCAAACCCCTGGGGATACTCATGGCCCAGCAAGTTACCATCGGTATGCAACCCTTCGTGCTACACTCCGTGGTCATTCCACTGAAGAAAAAAGGGTATGATGTTATTCTTGGCCGAGGGTGGCTGGTCGAAGCAAAAGCCATTCACAATTGGAACAAGAATACCCTCTCCATCGAAGAGATAATTTGTCATTGACCTCCATACGCAAATGGTAAGTGAAGAAATCGCATCATCTTCGAAGTCTAAGTCCGACGGGGAGCATGGTGGAATGGATGAGGCAAGAAACCGAATGGAACCAAATGAGAAGGGCGTACTAGAGCTCAAGGAATGTTCAGAAGATGACACAAATTCAATTAATGGACTCTTCCATTGGCAGATGGAAGACCGAAATTTTTCACAATTACATGTTGGGGGTGGAAGAGATAGAACAGGAGCCCGAAAAGGAACTATTCCCACCGGAGTATGGGGAATACAGAGAAAGAGAGGCCCGCGTGAATGACAGTCCAGCCCACAAATTTGGCACCGAAGGACCAATCAAGTATGAATAACTGTCCCTACAAGTTACCAACCTCGGGGATGAGCAAAGCCCGTGCAACATACTAGTTGGCAACGACTGGAATCCCGTACTGAAAGCTGCAACATTCAAAATATTCATGGAATATAAGGATGTGTTTGCCTAGACTTACAAAGACCTTAAGGGTGTACCACCAGAGTTGTGTGCATTGTATACCCTTGGTACCGAGTGCTGTACCGGTATCAAAAAGACCGTACAGAATGAACAAGAATTATGCCGCCAGGGTAGATGAAATTGAATGCATGCTTGAGCCAAAGATTATCTTCAAGGTGCAGACAAGCGACTAGGTATCACCCATAGTAATATCATTAAAGAAGGCAAACCAGATTAGAATTTGTGTTGACTTCAGATGCTTAAACGTCATCACCATAAAGGATCCCTTCCCTATTCCATTTACAAACACAATACTTGAGGAAGTCGTCGGACATGAAATGTATTCGTTCATGGACGTATTTTCGGGATATAAGTTGAAAACCACATTCGTGGCGGACGGGGTGTACGCATATAACCGGATGCCCTTTGGTCTATGCAACGCACCCGCCACATTTCAGAGAATAATTCTTCACATTTTTGATAAAATGTTAGTGGTAAACTTTTGATTTTTCCTTGATGATTGGTCTATCTTTAAGAAGCGGGACACACACTTGGCGGTGTTAGGAGAATGCATGGAAAGGTGCCGACGGGCACGGTTAGCACTCAACCCGAAGAAGTGCAAATTTATGGTCCCACAGGGCAAGCTGTTACGTCACATTGTTTGTAACACAAGATTAAAAACTGATCTCAACAAGGTCCAAGTGATAGTAGAAATGGAGGCCCCCAGGGACGTGACGGGAGTAAAGTCATTCTTAGGACACATCGGCTATTTCAGACAATTCATCAAGAACTTCACACAAGTCTCTTGTCCCCTCGACAGGTTGACACGGAAGGGAGAACCATATGTGTGGGGTACAGAACAGAAAGTTGCATTCGGAGAACTGTAGACGAGGTTGGTCGAAGCACCAATCCTTCCATATCCCAACCGGGATAAAGAATTCCACGTACATGTGGATGCTTCTAACTTTGCGATAGGTGCAACTTTGGCACAAATTGATGATCACGGCCTTGACCATCCCATCTATTTTCCCAGTAGACTATTGTCGTGAGCCGAGAAGAACTATAGAACAACAAAGTGGGAGGCTCTAGGAATGGTGTACACGGTGCATAAGTTCAGGCACTATTTGTTGGCAACACCGTTCACATTCTACGTTGACCACAAGGCACTAATGTACCTGGTGAACAAACCAATCATACATACAGGGGAGGGTGAGTAGATGGTTGCTACTACTTCAATAATTCACCTTCACCATTACTGTGCAGCCTGGAAAGAGCCGCGTCATTGCACATCAACTCTCTCAAATCAAGTCGAGAGAACTGCCAGAAGGAGTTAGTGACAATTTTCCAGACACACACCTATTTCATATTGCTATCCTTCCGGAATGGTACAAAAGCAATGGTGAATATCTATCAACCTCACAATTTCGAAGGGAAATGTCTCTTGGTGAGCGACGGAAGCTAGTACTGAGAAGTAGAACATTCCAATTGATCAATGGACTTCTCTATAAGATGGGCCCAAACCAAGTGTTGCAAAGGTGCGTTATGGAGGAAGAAGTGCAAAGTCTCTTCAGGGAAGCTCGTGAGGACCCTCCAGGAGGACATATGGGGCCAAACACGACGGCACGAAAAGTACTCCTGGTAGGGCTATGGTGGCCCACACTGTACAAAGACGCCAGGGAATGGGTCATAAGCTGTGACACATGCCAACGAGCAAGGAAACCATTGAAAAGGGATTTTATGCCCTTAAACCCCTCACATGCACAAGAACTTTTTGAGCAATAGGGATTGCATTTTATTGGGCCCTTGAGAACAAGCAGAGCTCATTGGTGCCGATACATTGTGGTTGCCACCAGATACATGGCAAAATGGGCGGAAGTGCAGACCCTGGCAAACAACTTAGCCTTGAGAACGACCAAATTCATATACGAGCAAATCATAACCAGGTACGGAATTCCCATTTAGTTGACTAATGATAGAGCACGGCACTTCATCAATCATATCATCTGACTGCTGCCGCAGAACTCAAAATTTTGTATTCCCTATCTAGCCTGTATTACCCTCGAACCAATGGCCAAGCGGAGGCAACAAATAAGATTATGGTGTCAGTCATTTACAAGTCCTATGAGGTGGAGCACAAGAACTCGGAAGAGAAATTGCCTTCCGTGTTGTGGGCCTATAGGTCAATGTACAAGGTGACAACTGGGCAAATGCCCTTTCAATTGATGTATGGACAAGAAGTCGTGGTGCAAGCGGAGATTATGGTTCCAAGCCTGAGGATTGCAATAGAAAATACGCTCAAGGATATGGAGAGTCTGCGTGAGAGACTCTACAACTTGAACAAACTAGATGAACGACGCATGATGGCTTAGTGGGCCACAGAGGTCGCACAGACAAGACGTAAAGCATGGCATGATAAACACCTCAAGCGAGTCCAGTTGACTCCTGGCCAACTGGTGCTCAACTACAACGAAAAGAATGAAATCAAGCCTCGGAAGTTTAAAGTGGAGTGGCTAGGACCGTACCAAGTCCAACAAGTTGGCGCAAACAGGGCAATCAAGTTATGGACACTCGAAGCCAAGGAAGTCCCCGATATAGTAAATGGATCCAAATTAAAGCCATACCATGAAAGGCGACGGGGCAACGATCCAATTCACGTCGGCAGGCCTAGCTGTAATCACCTAAAATTGGTCTACTAGAACTTAAGCCCCCCTTTTAATCAAATCATCTCTTTGCTAAGCATTATTATGCAGAGTAACCCTTAAAATCCCCTTTGTATAATTAAATCAAAAATCTTATATCAAGCTTATACTATGGTCTAATTTCTAGAGCTTGCATATTTATTTAATTGCTATAACCTTATTTTTAATATAAAGTTCCTACACTTTTATTAAAAAAAACATTCACATGTGTGCATACTTAAACTTGATTAATTAGCAATTAAAAGGGATTTGTGCTTTCAAATGCTATTTTGTCTTGTTCTACCTAACATTTCCCTTTTGCCTCTTAATCCTCACCACCCATTTCTACCTAACCTTGCATCTCCTTTTGCCTCTTCATCTCATCCACTCATTCTTTTGCCTCTTAATCTTAGCCCTCTATTCTTGAGTCAATTCCTTTAAAAGGAAACTCTTCCCTTGCTCAAGGGTCCACAATCTTGATCATTTTTCATTCTCTTACATTTTAGCTCTCTTGCAATCTTAGAAAAATCTTGCTAATTTGAATTCTTAGCTCTTAGTTGCTCTCATTTATTAGCTTAGCTTCATTCCTAGCTTAATATTGCATTGTTAATCTAGTTTCTTTCATGCATTGCTTCATAGATTTAGCTCTTGCATTCTCATCCTAGATTACTAGTTGCTTTCATACATTCTTAGCTTAATCTCTCATTCTAGCCTGCATTCTTGAATTCTTAGCTTCACTTCTTGCACTTGAATCTTCCATCTTGGAGTAGTCAAGTCATTGATCCTCTATGCCAATCTGATGAGCATCACGAAAAGGATTAAACTCACTTCAACTAGGAAGCTATGAGCCGCTTCTTGAGATCTCCTCTTCCATGGATGTTCTCAAGTGTAATGGTCCATAGAAATGTGTCACACTTTTGATCAGACACCAGCCAGGCGATAAAGTGTAAACCTGAACTAGACGAAGATGAAACGTGTAAACCTGAACCGTACGGTGCTTGGTCTTACGACGTTTAAAGATCGTACGGTCAAGGTCGTACGGCATAAGCCGCACAAAAACAAAGACCGAAGAGGAGAGGCTTGTACAGCAATAGACGAAACCATTCTGTACGGCCTGGCCAATCACGTTCGTACGATGAGCACAAGACGTCTAGGCAATTCCATACAATGAGCACAAGAGGTCTTGGCGATTCCATATGTTTGTGAAGGAGAGTCTGTACATTTGGGACACCGAATAGTTAATTTACATTTCGATTCCCGGGCAAAAGGAAAGAACACAAACATGTCATACACTTCTGTACAGGGACAAACAAGAGCAAGTTTATCAAATCCGTTCTTCATATGAACACGAGGAAAAAAAATATAAATGCAGAAGAGAAGGCTGCGTCTATTTCCATTAAGGTAGAGCGGCTGAAGGGTTTGGAGAGAAGCTGAGGCTGCAGCATTCAGCCCTAACGGTTCTTTTTTTTCACAATAAAGACAACCACGAAACCATTATGAATTCAGCAGGGAAACGCACTTGGAGGACAAAGGTTCCAAATGATTCCAGTAGAAGTGGTATGAATATGAACAAGAATGCAGAGGTCTTGCCCTTAGGCATGCGGGTGGGCAGGTCTCATAGACACGAGCAAGAAGAAAATCAGACTGAAATTGCAAGGCAAGATGGCTTCTACAACTTCTTCTAGGGAACGTGTAACATCCCAGACCGTAACCTTCGAGGGTCTAAATGGATTAGACTCTCGAAAGTGGTGGCAGGAGATGCGAGAGAGCAATCCAATAAAAGAGAGTTTGCAAAGGGCTCAAGTACAATGGGTCATTCAAATGCCCATTTTCTGTATTAAAGACTTTGAAGGCCCATTGCACGCAATGATCGAGACATATGAGAGGTTCTCCAGAATTAGCACAGTCACCTATATAAACTATAATGTGCAGATTTCCTTCACAGCCTTGGAATTCAGACAGGTGTTTGGCTTACCGAACAAGGAGCCGAAGATTGATTTGAAGGGCAAGAAACTCACAACGGAGGTAAAAGATTTTTATATACGGCTGATTTGCAGGGATCACCTCTCTGAAGCAGACAAACTCTCTCAGGAAGTCTTCACAAGGCCGAGGGGTGAAGAAGTATTTTGTCAAGGAGGGGCATTGGCGCAACACCATGGACATCGTTAAGAGAAGGCTCACAAGTCCAAGTCGTGCTTCAGATATTTCTTTTCCACAGTTATCCCTTATGAACAACTTGATGGGAGGCAAAGGGTATGACAGGGTTGGGTTATTGTCAGAATGCATGCATGAGTTTATGACTCTGGAGCACAAAAAATTCTAGATACCACATTACGCGATTGGGTTACTTCTGGACGCTTTAGTCAGGCAGATTCCTCCGGACATTCTGTTGAGGTTAGTTAAGTTGGGATCCTTGGCACCAGGCAAGCCTCCTATTATGCGGTGGTGCCACTTAGATACACCTGGAGGGTAGAAGGCACCTGCAGGACAGAAGAGAGCCAGACGAGAGGATTCAAGAGATACAGATAGTGGATGTCAAGTCACCTCCGACAGCGATGATACCACAGGGGAGAGGAATAGCTTCCAAGCTGACGAAGAGGACAAGGATGAGGTAGTGTCTGAGCCCCCAATATTATTTGCAAGACCTGTCCTCACTCCTACAGCACAATGGATCCCCACAACCAGCATTGCTCCCATTCCTACCTTTGGCCAGATGAGAGCATCCATTGATATGATCCCGCTTGTTGTGGTGACAAAGCAAACTGCTTCACCACCTAGAGATAACCCAGAGGAGGTTGGCATTATGGAGGTTCCTGAGATAGAAGGCAGGCACGAGCCACAGGTCCGATTAGAGGTAGTCGTGTCAGATGTTGTGGTAACCATGGATGATGCGTTGCTTGTGGAGCAAGGAGAAAGTTCCAAGCCGAGACGTCTAGTGGAGGGATGCGCAAACTACCTGATGCAATGGCTTTAGCTCACACCAGTTCCACGACGGCATTCTCTTCAGTCACCTATGAGAGAGATATCTTCAGAAGTTATCGAGCCAAATGATGTAGGCAGGGGAAAGATGGCAGCACCTGCCACAGAAGTTGATATAGTGGCCGAAGTGTGTTCTACAGGAGCGGTCGGCGAGGGTGTTTTGCCTGGGCAGAAGAATACTCATGTTGTGGGAGAAAAATCGGCGCAGCCAGCCATAGAGCCGCAAAAGGATCTTCCCGGCGAGGATATTGAGGCTTATTTGGAAGACATGGTAGTTTGAGGCTGTCTGGTAATGGTCTTCGCACAGGCGAAGGCCACAGAGGCTACCATCACAAAGCTGAAGCATGTACCAGCCTTTATGCGGGCTGAGTGTCCTCAAATGGTTCAGGAGTGGACTGCTGAAGAAACAGTGGTTGCGATCAGGGTTGCGAGCCTCACTCGTGAGATAGGACAGGTGTATAAGGATACCTTCCATGCTCGACCGAGGAGCGAGGCGGACAAGGTAGCAGTAGAGCGATCTCGGGAGGAGATGGTTACCCAGCTAGCCACCTAGCAGTCGGATTGGGCAAAAGAGTGAGCAGCATTGTTAGCCCAATTGGAGGCAACTACAAAGGATAAGTCATTTTGCAAACCCAGATAGCCAAGGCTACAACAGAGTGTCAAGGAAAAGAGGTCGAGCTCGAGGATATTGCAGTTATGCTAAAAGAGTCAATAGAGGCCCAAATGCAAGCAGAAGCAAATTTGACCATGCGAACTCAGCAGGTGTACCAGTTGCGAGCAAAATTGAATCCCTCAACACCTCAGCCAGCCCCAGGGATGCTTCATATTCATCTTAGCTGTCTTTTCTTATGTATTTAGTGCAAAACATTGTCTCCATTTTGTTGTGGTCATCAAGAGACGACATTCTTTTTGGAGGGGATGATGTTGTCAGATAAATTATGTTTCAGAAATAGTTATATGTTTCAGGGTTAAATAGTTTTGTGTTAGGAAATAGTTACTGAAGGCATTATGTCACGACAGTTGGGTCGCAACCCTTCATACTTATATGTATGCTTGTTATGAGCTGAAGCAAGGTAGTTAATAGATCTGATGTGCGGTCTTATGTAGAGAGCAATAAACATTAATGGAATAACATTTTGGTTTCCGGAAGCATTGTGTTTTACTCTGTGTTATGCTTTTACATTTCATTTGTAGCATGTATTAGACTAGTTTACCTGTTACAATAAACAACTCTTCTCTATGTTATAATGAAGAGAAGTGCCATTACTAGATGCTGAAACGAAGAGAAAACTTAAAAATGAAGTAGCCAATGGGTGGAGAAAATAGGCTGAACATGCAATGGAAAGCAAACAAGCGGCACACTTTATTTCTAGGCACCTAGCTTAGCTAGAAGGCTTATTGTTTTGTGATTGGTTGGGTAGTAGGAGAGTATCCTCTTTTCCTCCTAGAAAATCAGAAATCTAGACCTACTTGGTTCATCACTTGCAATTGGTCTTGGGTAAATGAAAATGTGCTTGATGTGATTGGGAGAAACTATGGCACAGGAGACCATGGTCTTTTCCTCATGGGAAAATCAGAAATCTGAACCTCCACTAGCTAGCCATTTCTTTTCTTGCATTTACCTTTACAGGGCCTGCCAAAAGAGCAATCTTTTCGGAACGACCCAAGTGGGGAACAAGCAAAGCTAGTTACTCCACCCCACTATAATCAAAAGCTTCTTTCAATCCAAAGAGAGAAGACTTGGCTACTTTCTATTCATTATGCTTCTTCATGTGCAGGGCCTAGTTTCCTAAATCTTGCTAAGCAAGACTAGACTTGATTGGGCACTTGTAATCTTGTTTACAAGATTACAGGGGGAATACATTCATTTTGTGTAGGGTCGAAAGGTCTAAATCTTGCTTTCGAGAACTATACATCTTGGGTGCTTGTAGGGCTACAGGCCTTGATTCCACTTGCAGGACTACAAGGGGTGGTCATGAATGGAGGCCCTTACTAAACACCTTAGGACTTAGAAGCTATCCTTTTTGGGCGTGTGCTTTCCTTTGTGCAATGATTGATCCAAGTGGACTTAACCCGGATCACCCCAAGACACTCACCATATGTACTCCCTTGGATGCAAATCCGTGACAAAGCCAACATCACTTTGTGTGAAGTGAAGGGGTACTAAGTTGTGGGCAAAGGTTGGAACACTACCCGCTTGACCTTAGGTAGATTTCTTGATGTGTCTTCTTGTGCTAAAACTTGTGAAAACATTTGTTGAACATACACTTGTTATAATTGAACATCGGTGCACCTTACTAAGACTTCACATATCCTTGTATCCACAAGGTTGCTTTGTCCCATGTTGGATTGTTTTAAGACTATTGTTTGTTCTCTACATGCTTTCAAAACAAACCTTGTCTAGGGAATGCTCCAAACTTGTCAATCATACTTGCAATCTTTTGAACTAAACTCTTGGACTAGGCTTAAACATTGTCACTATTGCTTCTCCATTGCTATCCTTAACTTATCTTGTTATTTGGTACATTCTGACATGCTAGGAATTTCCTCTAGCTAGAAAAGATGACTTTGGTCTCTTGACTACATAATTGGCTAGTAAAATGCTCACTTGTCCACCATCTCTTTGATCAACTCTCTCGGATGCTCTATCCAATCTCTTGCTTTTTCACAAGTGTCGTACATAGGGATCTCCCCGCAGCTTGGCCACCTTGTGGCCAATCATCTTTACTCTATATCTCTCATACTATTACACTTTGGACGAGTGAACATCTTTACTTACCTAGCTTGAACATCAAGTCATCATTAGTCATCCTATTTGGCTTTTGACAATCCTCTTTCATGCCGGTCACAACTAGATCACAGATCCGTGAAGGAAAACAACCTAAAGCTATCTTTGAAAACTCAACAAAAGAAGGTCCTATACCTTGAGGTTTCAAACCCTTTGCTAACATCTCTACCGAATCAATGACCAAGAAATTCAAGAACAAATGCAGACCAAAAGATATAGCAATGAAGCCCAACTGCTTGCAACATACTTTTTAGTGAGGTAGTAGAATGCCAAGCTTGCTTCGAAGATATTCAAAGCGTTCTCGGGGTAACGGTTTAGTAAAAACATCAGTAATGTGTTCCTTTGAACAAACATAGTTCATCTTGACAGTATTATTAGCAACTTGTTCCTTCAGATAGTGATATTTGATTGGAATGTGCTTGGTGTGAGAATGCATCACTGGATTTCTCGAAATCAATGGCGCTTGTGTTGTCACAAAAAATACAAATAAGATCAGTAAACTTAAGCTTATAGTCACATAAAGTATTCTTCATCCAGATTACCTGAGTACAGCATGAAACTGCTACAATATATTCAACTTCAAAAGTGGATGATGAAGTGCAAGACTGTTTCTTGCTAAGCCATGAGACCAAACAGCCACCCAAGAAGAAGGCACACCCACTGGTACTTTTCTTATCATCCACAGAGCCACCCCAATCTACATCTATACAGGCTGTAAGAGAGAAATCAAAACTCTTTGGAAACCAAAGACCAAGATCAACAGTGCCTTTTAAATACTTAAAAATTCTCTTAACAGCTTGAACGTGTGTTTGCTTTGGAGAGGCTTGAAATCTAGCAACATAGCCAACAACCTGCATAATATCTGGTCTAGTGGCTGTAACAAACAGCAAACTCCCTACCATAGATCTATAAAATGTTTGATCAATAGAAGGAGATGCATCATCCTTAGTTTGCATCCGGTTTCCATAGGAGTGCTAACCGGACTGCAATCTTCCATTTTGAATCTCTTAAACAACTCTTTAACATACTTAGCTTGGGAAATGAAAACACCTTCAGAAGATTGATTAATTTGCAGCCCAAGAAAGTAAGTTAGTCCACCCATCATAGACATTTCGAATTCATCTAGACATTTCGAATTCATCTTTCATACAAGCAGCAAATGTCTTGGACATTTTGACATTATCACTACCAAAAATCAGATCATCGACATAAACCACAACAATGAGAATGCTATTACCTTCCTCTTTGACATATAAATTGTTGTCTACATATCCCTTTTTGAAGCCCTGGTGCTGCAAGTAATTATCCAGTCTGTCATACCAAGCTCTAGGAACTTGTTTGAGTCCATAAAGAGCCTTTTTCAGCTTGCACACATAATCCACATTGTTAGAAATAAGGCCTTCCGGTTGTTCAACATAGATTTCTTCAACCAAATCCCCATTTAAAAAGGCAGATTTAACATCCATTTGAAAGACTTTAAAACCTTTAAAGGAAGCAAATGCAACAAAAAATCTGATTGCTTCTAATCTAGCAACTGGTGCAAAGGTTTCACTAAAATCCACACCTTCAATTTGAGAATAACCCTTGCAAACTAAACGAGCCTTGTTTCTAATGATCTTACCATATTCATTTACTTTGTTCCGGAATACCCATTTTGTACCTATCACATTTTTGCTAATGGGTCTTGGGACAAGCTCCCAAGTATTGCTCTTTTTAATTTGCTCTAACTCCTCTTTCATAGCAGCCACCCAATGCTCATCTACAGCTGCCTCTTCAAAACACTTAGTCTCAATCATGGAAAAGTCATCATCCTTAAGCTCCCAAGTATTGCTCTTTTTAATTTGCTCTAACTCCTCTTTCATAGCAGCCAACCAATGCTCATCTACAGCTGCCTCTTTAAAACACTTAGGCTCAATCATGGAAATGAATGAGAAGTCATCATCCTCAAAATAGTTAACATTTTGCCTAGCATTCCTAGTTCTTCTATCAACTATAACTTGATCAATAGGGTGATTCTTTTGAACAAACTTTGAAGGAGTTTTGAAGTTAGAAGCATCATGATCACCTTGAGAATCATACCCGGAATTATCATGTGAATTTTCAGCATCATTAGAAGTAGAGACTATTTCTTCATGCGCAAATTGAGTTTTACCTTTGTCATTCTCACCACTTTTGCTAGCTGTTACAACTTGAATATGAGGAGGAGAAGAAGGTAGAGCAGTGTTGGTTTGAGTTTTTTCTTCTTCCAGGCTATCATCATTCTCACCAAATTCATTAGTACCCTCATGAATCTTAACATTAGCACTCTCTACTAATTTGTGCAGCCTCTTATTATAGCATTTAAAATGTTTTACTTTTAAAAGAGTAGCCAAGAAAGATTCCCTCATCAAATCTAGATTCAAATTTTCAAAAATTATCTTCATCTCTCCTAATGTAGCATGGACTTCCAAAAAATTTAAAGTACTTGACAGTACCTGGTTTACCTTTCCAAAGTTCATATGTAGTCTTGTTGAACTTGGGTCTCAACAACGTTCTATTTTGAATGTAGACTGTTGTGTGGACAGCCTCTCTCCAAAAGACATCTTTCACTTTTCTTTCATTCATCAAGCATTGTGCCATTTCTTGAATAGTTCTGTTTTTTCTTTCCACAACACCATTTTGTTGTGGTGTTCTTAGGGCTGAAACCTATTTCTTGATTCCATGTTGCTCACAAAACTTAACAAAATCATTTGAGGTAAATTCTCCCCCATTATTAGAACGCAAGCATTTGATTTTCACATCCATTTCATTTTCCACCAGATTCTTAAAAATCTTAAACTTCTCTAAAGCTTCTAAATTTCTTTTAGAAAAGTAACCCAAGTCATACGAGAAAAATCATCAATAAGAAGCATAAAGTATTTTCCACCTTGAAGGCTGGCTGTCCTAGTTGATCGACAAAGATCCGTATGAACAAGCTCAAGTGGCCTATTGCTGAAATGATCTTTTGGTTTGAAGGAAGCTCTGGTTTGTTTTTCTTCTTGACAATTTTTGCAAACAACATCAGCTGGTTTCTCTATCATAGGCATATCTCTTACAGATTCTTTTTTACTAATTTTGATAAGATTATCAAAATTTACATGCCCAAAACGTTTGTGCCAAAGCCAAGCATCCTCTACCTTGCTCAAACAACAAGTCTCATCATTAGAGTCATCAAGAATACAGAGATTATTTGCTGCTCTAGTTGCTTTAGCTATGACATCAATTCCCCTTTTAATAGTGCAAGAATTTGAGTTAAAGCTAAGATCATACCCTTGATCACATAGCTGACTTACACTTAACAGATTGTGTTTCAAACCTTCAACATAAAGAACATTCTCAACAATAGTTTCATCATTACTAATTAAGACAGTACCTATACCAGCAACCTTTGCAAAAGAGCTACCTCCAAATCTAACATTTCCACCTTTCATTTTCTTGAGAGAATGAAACTTAAATCACCTGTCATGTGTCTGGAGCAGCCACTATCAACATACCAAATATCCTTCTCACCGCTGGCTAGAAGAGTTGTTTGAACAACAAGAGCTTTCAGAGGTGTCTCTTGAACTTTTCTTCTCCAAACTTTGGGCACTTTTGTTGTGATGTCCCCGTCGAAATAGGATTTAATAATAAATAAATAATAAAGTAATAAAGTTTTATTTAATAAATGATAACAATAGCATTAAATTTAATAATAAATAAATTAAATAAGATTAAATTAAATAAATAAATAATTATACTATACAATTTGATATATCTAATATACATTGTGATCTAAATATAAACATTATACATAATAATATAGATATAATAATAAATTACTATATTATATATATTATAATTGAATATGAATTATAATATATACATAGAAATAACACATTATAATGCGTATAAAAAATAACAAGAATTAAGAGATTAAGCCTAATCCTTCACGGCATCCTGCATCAATTCGCCATGTATGGAGGCAATGTATCCTTACAGGTATCCTATCTTGCCAGTCTCGATGAATGTAAAAGTTACAACGCGGTGTCTCAAATTAAACAAAACAACACTCGAACATGTAGAGAAAAGACTACCAATAAACACGTCAGACATCGAATTGACAGGTCAACAAAATTAATACGTTTGGAGTCTAATGTTTGAGCAGCCTCCCTTGTCATGAATTGCTATCACAAGTCGCCATAAATTAAGGTTGAGCGACCAAATATCAATTAAGGACATTATTGTGGCAATCAATAATCTAAGTCGATTATAACACCATAAGAGGATTAATAATACAGGATTAGCTCGAAGGATTAAGTGATTAATGTACAACAGTCAACAACCGTTATAAGGTAACTAATAGTCATCGCGAATGAGTGCGATAATAAAGGGAAGTGTATCATCGTTACCGAAGGTTGCTACCCTTTCAATTTTAGAGATATATATATACAAGAACTTAATCACAGAAAAACACATAAGTAAATATAAAAGACGTCTTTGATTGCAAGAGAAGCCCATATACGTCAGACAAAGCATCCTAACAATCACTGCAAGATTATTGAGGCAGTAACTATACCACTATTAAGCGATATTTGTATAGTAGACCGTGCACGAGTTGAAAGATCAAATACAAGACAGCAATGTTACTGCCATAAGTAATACACCAATTTGCAATTACATATAATTAAGAATCATATTAAAAAATAGTGAACTAATCTTTGTCATAGCAGCATCAAAACATTACAGATTGGTATCTATAGTCTTTAGTCCCAACGAGGGACATTACATTTGTCCTCCTTTTTGGTTCAGCATTGTAGAACAAATCTGCACTATAGCTGTTGCAAAATCTTGAAGTATGGCCAAATTTGTTACAGCTGTAGCAAATTAAGTTACACTTCCTAAAGGCATTCTTTTCATGCTGAAAATAAATCTTAAAGGGAGCAGCTCTACAATCAGCAGCTCTATGTCCAAAGTAGTTACATCAAAAAAAATAGCCATACAAAAAGGGTTTGTTTACCGTGTAAGGTGCAGGCTGACTACTTTCCGGTGGTGAGGAGCTTTGCTCAAGTTGCATGCCAACTCCTCTCTTATCTTTGGTGGGTCTTTGAGAACCAAGAACATCATCTAACGTAACATTGCCACTCTTGAAGGACACTTCTTCACTAGAAAGCATAGAAGTTTTACCAATGTTTCTGAGAGCAACAATTTTAGCTTCCAGCTTGGCAATGTTTTCCTCTTTTATCTGAATCTGATTTTCCAGATCCTCACGAATCTTTTTAGCTTCCTCATTCAAGATTTTAGAATTAACAAGTTGAGTTTCAGCCTCTTTGAGATATGTTGCAATCTTTAATTTTTTAGCACTCTCAACTTGTAGAAGATCCACAAGACTTAGATTCTTCTTTTTCAATTTCTTAATCTCAGCTAGAGCTGCAATCAATTCAAGTTCAAGGTCCACTTCAACATCTTCATTTCTTCGGAGCTCACATCATCAACAGCCATGAACATGACTTCATTAATTCGATAATCACTTTTGCTGCTTGAAGAATCATTGCTGTCATTTTTTTGAAAACAGCACCTTCTTGCCCTTTTCAGATTTCCAATTATTCTTGGTAAATCTCCTAGTTTTCCAGAATTTAAATTTTTTTTCATCATTGCTGTAATCTTTTTTATCAAACAAACACTTTGAGGCAAAGTGACCAAGTTTTCCACAGTTGAAGCATTTCAAACCAGATTTGCCTTTATTTTTGTTAAGACCATTTTTCAGAATTCTAATGAGGTAAGCGATTTCCTCATTGGAGTCCTCATCCGAGCCATCACTATGATTATTTTATTTGTCCTTGCTTCTTCTAGAAACCTTGAATGCAGATTCAATTTTAGGAGGCCCTTCAATGATAGTCCTCATCTCATAGGCAGTCAAAATACCATGCAATTTGTCAACTATTAGAGTGTCCAAATCTGACATTTCTTCAACAGAAGAGACTTTAGCATCAAGCCTCATGGGAAGAGAGCGAAGAATTTTCTGAACCACGGTTTTCTCTTCAACATTTTCTCCCAGACCTTTTAAGGCATTGACTTCCTCATCAACACGAAGAAAGTAAGCAGCGATGTTTTCACCATCCTTCATGCAAAGACCTTCAAAGACAACCCGGTGAGTTTGAACTTTAGCCTTCCTAACTTTGTCGTCACCATGATAAGCGTTATGAAATTTATCCCAAACTTCTTTTGCGGTACCATAGTGCATGACCTTTACAAATTCAGCTTTAATTAGACCACACAGAATAGCATTCATGGCCTTGGCATTATTCTCCAATTCCCTTTTACTGTCAGCGTCTGCAGGAGGAGTAGAAGGAATAATATAACCATTTCCAAGACTAAGATAGACATCACAGCCTAGGGACATGATGTAGGTCTTCATGCGAACACTCCAAAAGGCATAATTGTTTCCATCGAAAAGAGGTGCACAATTCGTGGCAAGACCTTCTAAGGCACTCATGACCGGCACACGAAACGAACTCTCAAGCTTTTAAGCACGATAAGAGAGTGACTGGCTCTGATACCAATTGAAAAACAAAAAATGCTGAGAGGGGGAGGGGGTGAATCAGTATTTTACGTTGCCTTTTAAAACTAAGAAACCAGAATTAAGAGAACACATCACAAAGGAGACAAGACACACAAATTCTCTCGTGGAAACCCAAGGCGAGTAAAAACCACGACATCACTAAACAGAAGGAAACCATTACAATCGAGAGCTGCAACTCTCCTTCAACACTTTGAAGATCAGCCTTCAACCTGACTTAAAAGGCTACTACCTTCCTTACAAGAGGTATGATGAAACCAAAACAAAAGTTAGAACTATGTCTTCACAAGAACATGAAGATACTTAGGCTGCAGACAATTTCAACTCTAATTAATATTCAGAAGACTGACTGTGAGATCTCAGATTGACAAGGACACAAAACTCATAAGCATCAAATGCATCCTCCCTGTGATACTGCAGTTTGAAATCACTGAAACTCTTTTACTAAAACCCTCTCACTGTTGTAACATACACCTTTCAGATTTCTTGTTTTTATTTACTGTCACATCCTTCCAGTCTTCTCTCTGCTTCTATATTAGGCTGAGCGTCTTTTAATATCAATGAATTACTATATCCCCTTTTTCTTTAACTTGCTTTACTTCATACGAAAAGATACTTAACAATCCAGATAGTCGGTTTTTGATCAAATCACGCACCCCTCTCTTTTCTTGTTAATTTGAACTAGTACACATGCATCTCCTATTGCACTCCCTTTCACTGTGGACTATCGAAAACCGCGGGATATCTCCTTTTTCATCTATACTGCAACATCTACAAAAAAACGTTTTTCCTACACCCTCATGCTCCCGTAAATGAGCACACACAACATAGTGTAAACGGCTCACTTTTTGTTCTCTCACTGTCGAACCATGCATACATGTCTTACACACGAGTCCCAACTTATTACTTCCGCTATTCTCACTTATCCACCAGTCACGTATATTACTTCCACTTCACACACTTACGCACCAGTCTTCATATTGCTTCCGCTACGCATACTTACGAACCAGTCAACATATATTTTTTGCATCACGCTCCTACGCACCTGTCTTATCCAGCCTATCTCCTCTCTTATTTTTCTCACACTTCACTCCCAACATCCCACACAGTCAAAAAACGGGCTTCATACAGTTCTGAAACGTGTCTTCCCTTTTCTAATGCAACAGTCAAAAAACCAATAAAAAATGTAACTCCTTCCTTTTGAATAATGAATACCAGATCAACAGGCCTATTCCGAGCTTTTCTCAAATATCCTAGTGTAGTGTTTGGACAGTAAATAGAAAGATGTTACTCAGATGATGAAGACGAAGCAAAAATCCATCCTATGACATATGAAAGGCTCTTGCATATTCAGAATTCTAACCCAGATTATCAAGGAGAGCCTTATCTACCTTCTCAAACTCCTCAAGAACATGACCCTGGCCCTAATCAAGAAGATCTTACTCACTCTACTAAACATACTACTACTAATACTACTGAACATATTGCTGACTCTCATTACGCGCATCCTGATTGGGGGCAACTAGTTGACGTCTCCCACATCCTGGATATGCCTCGGGGTATGCCTATTCTAGACTATACTATTGCTCCTGCTACTGAGAATACACTTCCTGTGACAAATGACAGTGAGGAAGAAAATCTACCCCCTACTATGTCTCTAACTAACTACATCAGGCAATATCGCAACGGCGAAACAAACTCAAATGAATAAGAGTGGGACTCCCTATCAGACGCTACTATGGAAATACCAGTTGATGTTATGCATACATATGCTCCTACTACCAACTTTGAAAGAGGAGAAAGTTCTAATTCTCAAGATCAAGCTGATGATGATCCTTTCCACCCTTCTGTGGAAATCATTCCTATGGCTCCTAAGCCATGTACTCAAAGCAATGCGCCAACTGCTCAAGCAAATCATGGGTACATAAGACCCCATCATGTCACAACTTCATGGAACATAGGAAGATCTAGAATTGAGATGGTTCCTATTCATGCACTTTCGCCACCTGAAGAGGGACCTAGTTCTCGGAATCGACCATCTCAATTAGACTCACGTAATACTCCTCTAAACTCCTCTGACTCTTCTAGGACAACTTGCAATCGACAATGTTCTATGTAGGATGTTTTTCTTGGCCTATCTGATTCATTTATGAATGATGAGGACGATACTGGTGTATTTGCACTTGAACCTATTGAAACTCTTTCCCTTGTCCTTCCTGAGTCAAGTGGCTCGCCCACCTTTCATCCATCTCTCCATCTAAACAAGTCATATCAACCTTATTCATCCATAATTCCCCAGTCTTCTGGAAGTAACTTGGATATGCAACACAAAAATCAAAAGTACAAAAATCCACTTATATCTAAAGGTCACCATGTCCCATCTAATCGACATGTGACTACAAAGCAAAAAGAAATATTCAAAAGACCACAAAGGTCCTTAAAGAAAAGAAGAAAATCAAAGCAAAAATGGATTCCTAAATCCATCATCAAAAAGCTATCAAAAGCTATGTGGATTCCCAAGTTAAAAGACTTGAACATAAAAGGAAAATCAAAGTTGTTATCTAAGCTTCTGAATGACTCACTTCATTCCACCATCATTACCTATCATACTTCACACTCTCAACTCCATTATTGCCTTCCCAGAAGAGCACATCGGTATCAACTCATTTTTGATGACTTGCTTAAGAGATGTCTTGACGGTATTCTCCTTAGGCATTTAGAACGTGAGAAATCTGACAAAGGGTTAAGAGGCATCCATGGGGATATTTGTGGATCTTACTCAAATGAACCTCCCTTAACTACGAAACTCTTAAAGGCTGAACACTAGTGGTTGGATCCTTCTATCACTACTACAGCATTTGGTTTTGAAGCTTCTCAACTAGTTACTACTATAAATGGCAGTGTTCCCAAAGAGCCTCTCAACGCTCTTCCTCTTCAGCGGTTGCCAGCTAACTTGTTCTGCTCCTGTACAACAATCTATGAACCTGAAAAAATCTCTAAAAAGCATATAAAGCCCTTAAAAAATCCTAAAAATTGTAAAATGTCCTTAAAAAATACAAAAAAAACAACAGAAAAAGAGAAAAATCGTGCCTTGGTGAAAACCTGGAAGCATTCGCCTTGGTAGGAAATATAGCAATAATCTTCCAAGTGGTAAAAACTTGGCAAACAGGCGCTACTTGTAATCAGCGCTTCATCTATCAACGCGTAGCTAGGCTCTTGTCTCCCTTCATCCATCTCACTCTTCGTTTCCTTGTGTTGTTTGGGGCTGGAACCTGTCTTTGTCTTGTCCGTGGTTCTTGTCTGTCGTCTAGCAGCAATCATACGCTTATCTGAGCTTTCGGTGCTTTATCGCTTGCTCGACCTCTTGAGCTTAACTTGAGTCAGTTTATCAATTCTTCCCGTTGGACACTCTCTTGCTAACACTTCTCAGTGTTTCTCAACACCCCAATCCTTCAGTGTTTTTCAACACTACCAGCTTGGGCTTCGCTATGTTTCTCAACACAAATTGGATCTTGTACTATTCACTGCACTAGCACTTTGACACTTGTACTATTCGCTGTGTTTCTAAAAGAGTGTTCTCAGCGCTTCATATTAGTTCACTGGGATAGACATCTTTTTGATCTCTTGGGGGATATCAGGTTCATCAGGACCCATATGAATTTGGTATTGTCTCTTAGAAAATTAGCTATCTCAATCTCCTTGGAAAAATATTCAGTCTCATCGCTTCATATCAGACTGGATACTCTTGCCTTGCTTATTGGCCTTCGTTCAATTAGGTTCAAAGTTCGATCTCTATCATCTATCCTTGACATTATCATTCTTTGACTCAATGTGTTCCAAGATCACTCACACATTACTCAAAGAGGGGCATATGTAATCACCTAAAATTGCTCTACTAGAACTTAAGCCCCCCTTTTAATCAAATCATCTCTTTGCAAAGTAACCCTTAAAATCCCCTTTGCATAATTAAATCAAAAATCTTATATCAAGCTTATACTATGGTCTAATTTCTAGAGCTTGCATATTTATTTAATTGCTATAACCTTAATTTTAATATAAAGTTCATACACTTTTATTAAAAGAACACATTCACATGAGTGCATACTTAATCTTGATTAATTAACTTTTAAAACGGATTTGTGCTTTCAAATGCTATTTTGTCTTATTCTACCTAACATTTCCCTTTTGCCTCTTAATCCTCACCACCCATTTCTACCTAACCTTGCATCTCCTTTTGCCTCTTCATCTCATCCACTCATTCTTTTGCCTCTTAATCTTAGCCCTCTATTCTTGAGTCAATTCCTTTAAAAGGAAACTCTTCCCTTGCTCAAGGGTCCACAATCTTGATCATTTTTCATTCTCTTACATTTTAGCTCTCTTGCAATCTTAGAAAAATCTTGCTAATTTGAATTCTTAGCTCTTAGTTGCTCTCATTTATTAGCTTAGCTTCATTCCTAGCTTAATATTGCATTGTTAATCTAGTTTCTTTCATGCATTGCTTCATAGATTTAGCTCTTGCATTCTCATCCTAGATTACTAGTTGCTTTCATACATTCTTAGCTTAATCTCTCATTCTAGCCTGCATTCTTGAATTCTTAGCTTCACTTCTTGCACTTGAATCTTCCATCTTGGAGTAGTCAAGTCATTGATCCTCTATGCCAATCTGATGAGCATCACGAAAAGGATTAAACTCACTTCAACTAGGAAGCTATGAGCCGCTTCTTGAGATATCCTCTTCCATGGATGTTCTCAAGTGTAATGGTGCATAGAAGTGTGTCACACTTTTGATCACACACCAGCCAAGCAGTAAAGTGTAAACCTGAACCAAACAGAGACGAAAAGTGTAAACCCGAACCGTACGGTGCTTGGCCGTACGGCGTTTAAAGATTGTACGGTCAGGGTCGTACGATATAAGCCATGTGAAAAGAAAGACCAAAGAGGAGAGGCTCGTACAGCAACACAAAAAACCATTCCGTATGGCCTAGCCAATCACGTCCGTACAGTGAGCACAAGACATCTAGGGGTTTTCGTACGGTTGCGAAGGGGAGTCTGTACATTTGGGAGACTGTACAGTGTATTGAAATTTTGATTCCTAGGCAAATAGAAAGAACGCAACACGTTGTACACTTTCGTACAGGAACAAACAAGTGCAAGTTTATTAAATCCGTGATTCATACGGACATGAGAGAAAAAAATTACAAACGCAAAAGATAAGGTTGCGTCTATTTGCAAGAAGGTAGAGCGGCTGAAGGGTTCAGACAGAGAAGCTTAAGCTTTAACGTACGGCCCTAACGGTTTTTTATTTTTCACACTATAGACAACCACAAAACCGTTATGAATTCTGCAGGCAAGTGCACTTGGAGGACAAAGTTGGTAGATGATTCCAGTAGCAGTGGTATGAATATGAACAAGAATGCGCAGGTCTTGCCCTCAGGCGTGCAGGTTGCAGGTCGCACAGACATGGGCAAGAAAAAAATCACACCGAAATTGCAAGGGAAGATGGTTTTTACAACTTCTTCCAGTGATCATGTTACGCCCCAGACCATAACCTTCGAGGGTCTAAATGGAATAGACTGCCAAAAGTGGTAGCAGGATACGCGAGAGAGCAATCCAGTAAAAGAGAGTTTGCAAAGGGCTCAGGTACAGTGGGTCATTCAAATGCCCATTTTTTGTATTAAAGACTTTGAAGGCCCACTGCACGCAATGATCGAGACATATGACAGGTTCTCCAAAATTTGCATAATCACCTACATGAACTATAATGTGCAAATTTCCTACATAGTCGTGGAATTCAAACGTGTTTGGCTTACCGGACAAGGGGCAGAAGATTGATTTGAAGGGCAAGAAACTCACAACGAACGTAAAAGATTCTTATAAACGGCTGATTTGCAAGGATGACCTCTCTGAGGCAAACAAAGACTCTGAGGAACTCTTCACAAGGCCAAGGGTTGAAGAAGTCTTTTGTTAGGGAGGGGCACTGGCGCAACATCATGGACGTCGTTAAGAGAAGGCTCACAGGTTCAAGCCGTGCTTCAAATATTTCTTTTCCACAGATATCCCTTATGAACAACTTGATGGCAGGCAAAGGGTATGACTAGGTTGGCTTATTGTCAAAACGCATGCATCAGTTTATGACTTTGCAGCACAAAACATTCTACATACCACATTACGCGATTGGGTTACTTCTGGATGCTTTAGTCAGGCAGATTGCTCTGGAAATTCTGTCGACGGAAGTTAAGCCGAGATCCTTGGCACCAGGCGAGCCTCCTATTATGCGATGGCACCACTTGGACACACCTGGAGGGTAGAAGATACTTGCAGGACAGAAGCAAGCCAGACAGGAGGATTCAAGAGATACAGATAGTAGAGGTCAAGTCACCTCCGACAGCGAGGATACCAAAAGGGAGGGGGATAGCTTCCAGGTTGACGGAGAGGACAACGTTGAGGTAGTGTATGAGCCCCTGATATTATTCACAACCTCTCCTTTCTCCTACAGCACAAGTCAACCCCACTACCAGCACTGCTCCCATTCCTACCTTTGGCCAGATGAGAACACCCATTGATATGACCCCACCTGTCGTGGTGATAGAGAAGACTGCTTCACCACCTAGAGATACCCCAGAGGAGATTGGCATTATGAAGGTTCCTAAGATAGAAGGCAAGCATGAGCCACAATTTTGATTAGAAGTAGTCGGGTCGGATGTTGTAGTAACCATGGATGATATGTTGCTTGTGGAGCAAGGAGAAAGTTCCATGTCGAGACGTCTAGTGGAGGGACGCGCGAACTACCTGATGCAGTGGCTTTAGCTCGCACCAGTTCCACGAGGGCCTTCTCTTCAGTCACCTATGAGAGAGATACCTTCAGAGGTTATTAAGTCGGATGATGTAGGCAGGGGAAAGATGGCAGCACCTGCTACAGAAGTTGATAAATGGCCGAAGGGTGTTCTACAGGAGTGGTGGGCGAGGGTGTTTTCCCTGGGCAGGAGAATAGTCATGTTGCGGGAGAAAAATGGGCTTATTTGGCAACATGGTAGTCTAAGGTCGTCGGGTAGTGGTATCCGTGTATGCGAAGGCCATAGAGGTTACTATCACAGAGATGGAGCAAGTACTGGCCATTATGTGGACTGAGAGTCTTGAAATGGTCCACGAGCGGACTGCTAAAGAGACGGTGGTTGAGAGCAAGGTTGCGAACCTCACCCGTGAGATAGGAGAGGTGTATAAGGACACCTTCCATGCTCGACGGAGGAGCGAGGCGGACAGGGTAGCAACGGAGCGATCTCGGGACGAGATGGCTACCAAGCTAGCCACTCAGCAGTCGGATTGGGCGAAAGAGGGAGCAACACTATTAGCCCAATTGAAGGGAACTACAGAGGATAAGTGCATGCTGGAGACCCAGTTAGCCGAGGCTACAACGGAGTGTCAGGGAAAAGAGGCCGAGCTCAGGTATATTGCAGCTATGCTAAAAGAGTCAATAGAGGCCCAGATGCAAGCAGAAGCAGATTTGACCATGCAAACTCAGTAGGTGTACTAGTTGCGAGAAAAATTGAATCCCTCAGCACCTCAGCCAGCCCCGAGGACGCTTCCTTCATCCTCATCTTAGCTGTCTTTTCTTATGTATTTAGTGCAAAACATTGTCTCCATTTTGTTGTGGTCGTCAGGAGACAACATTCTTTTTTGGGGGAATGATGTTGTCGGATAAATTATGTTTCTGGAATAGTTATATGTTTCAGGGTTAATTAGCTGTGTTAGGAAGTAGTTACCGAAGGCGTTAGGTCGCAACGGTTGGGTTGCAACCCTTCGGACTTATATGTATGCTTGTTATGAGCTGGACGAGGGCAGTTAATAGATTTGATGTGCGGTCTTATGTAGAGAGCAATAAACATTAATTGAATAACATTCTGGTTTCCGGAAGCATTGTGTTTTACTCTATGTTATGCTTTTACATTTAATCTGTAGCATGTATTAGACTAGTTTACCCGTTACAGTAAACAACTCTTCTCTATGTTATAATGAAGAGAAGTGCCATTTCTGGGTGCTGAAACCAAGAGAAAACTTAAAAAATGAAGCAGCCAATGGGTGGAGAAAATAGGCTGAACATGCAGTGGAAAGCAAATCAGTGGCACACTTTATTCGTCACAGGGTAACAGTGTAAATGCGACAAAGAATTGTCATGACCTTTAGAAAACATGGCCAGCCTCAACAAGGGTAATGATAAGTCATAAATCTAGGCACTATTTTGAGATTGCAATGCCACAGTGTAACTCTGCATTACAACTTAAAACAGGATGAAGGCACTATGAAATCTTGTCTAGAAAAAATAAATGTTAAAATGACCAAGACACAATCTATAGTGATCTAGCCAGTCAAAAGTAACATTTAAAGTGCAAAATCAGACGTAAAAGCACTCCCAACCAATCTTAAGACATGACAATCAGGGATCCTATTTAGAAGTGATGGCAGTTGCCACATAAATGGCCTCCAAACATAAGAGTTATGGATCAGTATTGAGTGATATGTGCTAACCGCTTTGATTGGTCAGTTCAAAGCAAAAACATTGTGAACCATAGGTATTCTTTGATCTTGGCAACCTGAATGGAGGACAAAGCACATTTAAGCAGAGAAAAGCCTATTTTGGACCATTTTGAGTGATTTATTTCCACTTTCCAAAATGGAAGGATTATGGTTACTTTAAGACGCGGTTTTTGAAAAAAAAAATTATAATTATTTGATCCCAAAAAAGCCTCTGAAAAGCTAAAAGTTAGGGCCTTGAGCAATATTCAACGAAGGGAGTTGATGCTAGACATGTGTGGCAAAAACAAACTCTTCAATCAATGGTGACAGAATTGTGCCAATAATCACTCATAAATCTAGAGACCATTTTGAGAGGGCAATGCCATAAGGAAAATCCCTAGTACAATTTCACACAGAATGAAGACACTATGAAATTATGTTTATAAAAGGAAGAGTGTGGAAAATTGAAATAATCAAGTATGATTCTTATAGTAATCTAGCTAGTAGAAAGTAGCACTTCAAGTGGCAAATCAGACAGGAAGCACACCCAACCAATCTAAAGCTACAAAAATCAGGCATCCTCTTTGGCAGTCATGACAATTGCCATATGAAATGGCATCCAAACATACAAGTGATGACTAAGTGTTAATAATATGTGCTAGCAGCTTTAATTAGTTAGTTTTAAAGCAAAAACATAGTGAATCATACATACTCTTTAATCTTACCAACCTATACGGAGGAGAGAGCAGATATAAAGCAGAGAAAAGCCTAATTTAGGCTGTTTTTGAGTGATTTATTTCCTCTTTTCAAATGGATAGGATTAGGGTTTCTTTAAAACACATCTTTTTAAAGAGATTGTTTTATAATTACTTGATTCAAAAACAAATGCCTCTAAAACGCTATAAATCAGACATAAAATCACTCCCAGCCAATCTAAAGACATGACAATGACGGATCGTATTTAGAAGTGATGGCAGTTGCCACATAAATGGCCTCCAAACATAAGAGTGATGGATCAGTGTTAAGTGATATGTGCTAACTGCTTTGATTGCTCAGTTCAAAGCAAAAATATTGTGAACCATAGGTATTCTTTGATCTTGGCAACCTGAATGGAGGAGAAAGCAGAATTAAGAAGAGAAAAGCTTATTATAGACCATTTTGAGTGATATATTTCCTCTTTCCAAAATGAAGGATTATGGTTACTTTAAGACGTGGTTTTCAAAAGATTTTTTATAATTATTTGATCCCAAAAATAACCTCTGAAAAGCTAAAAGTTAGGGCCTTGAGCAATATTTGAGGAAGGGAGTTGATGCCAGACGTGTGGCAAAAAAAAACTCTTCAATCTATGGTGCCAGAATTGTGCCAATAATCACTCATAAATCTAGAGACCGTTTTGAGATGACAATGCCAAAAGAAAAACCCATGTTACAATTTCAAACAGAATGAAGCCACTATGAAATTATGTTTATAAAAGGAAGAGTGTTGAAAATTGAAATAATCAAGTAAGATTCTTATAGTAATCTAGCCAGTAGAAAGTAGCACTTCAAGTGGCATATCAGACAGGAAGCACACCTAGCCAATCTAAAGCTACAAAAATCAAGCATCTTTGGCAGTGATGATAATTGCCACTTGAAATGGCATCCAAACATACAAGTGGTGGTTAAGTGTTAATAATATGTGCTAACTGCTTTAATTTGTAATGTCCCCAATTTTTAATAAAATATTTTAATTAGGTTAATTAATTATATGGTCCTAAAAATTAAATAATATCATAAGGACTTATTTAATTAATTGATTTAATTAATAAAGGACCCAAATAATAAAATAATAATTAAAGTTTGTTGGCCGAAGTCCTATTTGTAAACTTCCCGAAAGCCTTTATAAGGCCATCGTTGGCATTGTAGGAAGCATCATGGATTAGATTTGACTTGTCTTTGTATTTCTTAAGGCTGAAGGCTGAGGAAGTTGTGTGCAGTTTTGGAGGTGGAAGACCCCTCCCTATTCTGCCTGTTGCAGTTTCGGTGGTTCAGCGCCACCCTATTCTGTCGTTGGAGATATCACTCTGATAATTCACTTGTGCGCCAAATCTGTTGATCGTCGTCATTCGGCAACTAACCTAGATTCGCTTGAATCTTGTCTGATTCTGTAATCAGCAGTTCTATTAATTATTGATTGTGAAACTCTTTGACTCGCTAGTTTTGGCGGCAGCCAATTATGGTGTCTATGTGATCTAGAGTTCTATTATTAATTGTCTGGGTATCAAAATTTGTGCGTACTCCCATTCATTTATCTTGGTGTATATGTTTGCATTGCTAGATCAGCGACTATCAATTCTTGCTCGTTTACCATCATTGTTTCTTATACAACCGCAACCACACACATTGCCTCACTGGAGATAATCGACATCATTCTTGGCGACGAAGGCTACCTCTGTATTACTATATGGTCTACTACAAGACCTCGTACAATCTTGCTCATCCCTCCACCGTACGGCACCCAATCCCTTACCCTAAAGCCATCACCACCTTTTCCCACCGTACGGGCCACATACTCTCCATTGTACTGGCTATTAACAGCTCCACCGTATGGACTTCCTCTACAGGTAACTGTCGCCGACCGTCGACCGTCGACCGCCAACTGTTGTTCGAAACATTACAGTGGTACTTGTGTGCACAGTGGAGCATTAGGATTGGTCTGAATCGTCGTCGTTCAAGTTGGGGACATTACATAATTAGTCAGTTTTAAACCAAAAACATAGTGAATCATATGTACTCTTTAATCTTACCAACCTATATGGAGGAGAGAGCAGATTTAAAGCAGAGAAAAGCCTAATTTAGGTTGTTTTTGAGTGATTTATTTCCTCTTTTCAAATGGACAGGATTAGGGTTTCTTTAAAACACATCTTTTTAAAGAGATTGTTTTATAATTACTTGATTCCAAAATAAATGCCTATAAAAAGCTATAAATAAGGACCTTGAGCAATAATCGAGGGAAGTTGATGTCATACTTGTGTGGCAAAAACTGTCCATCTTTTATTCACTAATTATTCAATCTCTGTGTGTAGGTCCATGAATTAAATTGAATTGAGTATCTTTGTCAAGTTTTGCATAAATGAACCACAACATTAGACCAATTTAATACCAACATTAAGACCAATTCCACTGGGCATCCCAGAATGGTGTTGGCGTGGAGAGTTAGGTTCATACGAGATAAGGTCAGGTGAATTTGAGGATCCAAATAGATACCGGCAAACCTACAGAGAACCTGTCATATTATTGATGAAAAAAATTAAAAATTCATCTTTGACTTTGACTTGGACCGCAAGTTTCTCCAAAGTAAACTAGTAGAATTTTCTAGAGTTTTATTGAAGTTAATTCACAAAATTTTCTAAAGAATTTTTAATAACTTTCAATGAGTACTCAAGTATTTAGTGAGTCTGAGCCCTTTGTTGAGCACACAGTTATACTAAGAGGGGGGAGGAGGGCTGAATCAGTATAACAAATTTTACCAATTTAAACTTTATCAATCATAATTCCAACAATCATTAAAAGGAAAGAACACAAGAACATAATATTTATGTGGAAAACCTTATGGGAGAAAACCACAACAAATTACTTGCTTTATATAATAATTTCTTTAACAAATTAGAGGCACCAACCCCTCAATCAATTTGCGAGAATTTTCCCACTAGAGGCACCAACCCTCATTCAATTTGTGAGTACTCACTCATTAGAGGCACCAACCCCTCATACACTTTTACAATTGCAATTGTTGCTTAATCAACAAATGATGGATCAACTTCTTCACAATCTATGCTATATTTCTTTCTCTTAACTTGATCTTTTGAATTTGTTATAAGATGACTAGAAGTCTGCCACAAAATTCGTTCACTGATTTCCTATAATGAAGTTTCTTACACCACCTTCAAATCTGCTGTAAACTTAGTCACAAATCTGTTACAAAGAGATCACAGTCTCTTCCTTTTAATCTGCTCATTAACTTCATCTACACATGACAAATAATCTTTATAATGCTCTCTCACACTGGCGCGTGTACTCAATCTATATTCTTTTAATATTCTACACACACCCTCATTCACAAATGATTTTCTTATTTTATTTATATTTTTTTCATACACTTCTTCTAGAAGTCTATCTGCCTTAAAGCAACCCATAAGGAAATTGCATCTTTTCATTACAACGCACTTTTTGGATTGACATCTTAATTAAAACACTACCTTAACATATTTTAAAGCTGTTTTTAATAACTGGCTTCTTCTTTATTATCACTGACTTCTATATGCCTGTGAATCACTGGTTACTCCTTTCCTTTACAGATAGAACGAAGAATATTAATTGCTGCTTCTTATGAAGACTAGTTTTTGTTAGAGTTTTGTAGCGTCGGTCGGATTACTCTAACCGATGAAATCAACATTTGATTTCTATCCTTCACTCTATACTGATCTAATTATCTGTTATGATTATGGTTATCATAATTAACCTCTGATTCACATGATTAAGAATCAGTGATTTAATATTTACTGATTATGTATATATATTTAATAATATTTTATTATTAAATATATACATATGATCAATTATATTATAATGATTAATAATCATTAATTGCTGAAGGTATCAATATTTAATATTGTAAGAACCTTTCAAAGCTCTAACTGCTGAACTGACTATGCTTGTTTTGGTTTTTTATTGTTTTTCCATTTTTTTGTGTTTTCAAGATGGTTTAACATAAAAAGCAATACATATGCTAAAATAAAACTTTTGAATATTAACACTAACAATACTTTGGGCATTGGGCATAGAAGACAATCTTTATTACTTTTTCTTCAATACATAGCACTGGAATGTTTTACATTAAAAGCATACCCATTTTCATTGTAGAAATTACTTTGAAACCCTTGCTAGCCGAAAAACCAAGCATACAGCAGCTCGTATCTCCTTCTATCAGCAACCAATCTCCAAATTGATGTTATCAATCACTGTGGTTCAGCTAGGCATCCCTTTTAGGAATTCTTATTGATTTTTTTGGTGCCTCCTTCAACAAAATCGAGCCAAGTATGGAAGAGAGGGTAGAGCAAATGAATAACCAACAAAAAACATTGTTTCGAACAACCATGAACGTCGAATAATTCTTCAATTTGATTCTCTCAATCTGCTATGAGAATATGCCTCCAATCTAAAAATAACATCCACGAATAATCCCTCCAATCAGCACAATGATGACTCTTGAATGAAGCCAACCCGATTAGCAATATTAGGCAAATATTTCACACCCTCTGACTGCTGTTACAAAGAAGATGCAATGCTCTCCAATGCCGATAAGCTTGAAAGATTGCAGAAACCCTTGGTTTTTCTCACAAACTCCAATGCTCCAGAGAAGAAATTTCAATCAAAGCATAAACATAATATATCTCCATGAGAATGAGCTCTTAAGTCCCTTTTATTCTTTTCTTGTGAGAGCTCAAACACTTTCCTGGCCAATGTGGGATAGAAGATATATTCCCATCTTAATTTTTTCACTTAAAACTCCATAGTTGGTGCACAAATAATTCTTTTAAAAATAATTGTTCACTTGGCCCCATCTATGATAACTTGACCCATCACTTAAATGACTTAAGTTATAATACAAAATTATATTATAACTTAATAATACAAGTCCAAAATTATTAATATTTATTTTAGTCAAATAAATATTAATATCTCCATTATTACTCATCATCTTTGCACGTTGTCTGAACTGGGAGCTAACATGATCAGGCCACATACGACCATGCCCCATTTCTAAAAATAGCAGGGGTCCCTCTCCGAACCTCTCAAAACTTACTATAAATAGAAAGATGTGCTATAAATAGCAATTACTGCATACAGAGTCCAGGAGACCTCAAATGAAAGTCAAATCTGCAAAACTCTGACAACTGAAGAAGAAGCATTCTCTCAAAAGACCCTCTAACCAACCATACTAGCCTACGAGGGCAAATTAATAGGCTAATCCATTGAACTCTGATGCTCGGAAAAAATGGGGCCATTACAAATATCGATATATAAATCATGAGGTTCACAGCATATATACATCGATCACATATTTGATTAATGATATCACTGACATACTAAAACGACAGTTTTAATTAGTAAACGGCATTTGTTATCAGTGACATGTCTCACGTAGAGACATGGAACATGTAGTTCCATGTAGAGACATGTCTCTAGGTGGAACATGTAGTTCCACGTAGAGACATGTCTCTAAATGAGGCACAAAACCATTTACTAATATATTTATATAAAGTCAATCCAATACTGAGCGATGTACAAAAATCTTTAACTGCAGAGCAATATGGTATACGGTCCTCTATAAACTGGTCTCAACAATATTGATCCATATCATATCAACATTAATATACAGCAGATAGAGATTGAGACATATCTCTATAGTATTCTTCCAGATTGATAGTAGTGATTTATTCTATACTATCGAGCTGTAGGATTCATCCTTATATATTATATCTACACCTTTGTATAAAAGCAAATTAAAATTAAAATTTTATTTACTTATAAATCTGATATAAACTTAACATGGTATCAAAGTCAACATAAGGAAGAATTCTTTATATTCTACAAAATGGTGAATGGAGTTAGATTTGAGGACCGACTTGAAGGGGCTTCAAACTTTGTGTCTTGGAAATTCAGGATAATGCTTGCCCTCAAAGAACATGAGTTGGATTCATTTGTGGAAAAGGTAATACCTGTACCTAGTGAAGACAGTGAGAAACTTCAATGCACAAAAAACAATAACAAAGCCATGAAGATGTTAGTGGATGCGGTGAAGGATCACATAGTTCCAATCATCTCCAAATTAGATACAACATATTGCATGTTCACAACCTTAGAGAGCATGTATGAAATAAATAACACAAGCAGGGTTCTTGCACTAAAACAACAACTACAGCATGTGAAAATGAACAAGGGAAAATCCATCACATCTTACTTTTTGAGGATAACAGAGTTAAGAGACCAGTTATCCACCATTGGTCACACGATTGATAACAAGGAGTTAACCATGTTGGCTCTCAATGGACTCCCAACATCTTGAGAAGCATTCATTCAAGGGATAAGTGCTCAATCTAAACTTCCTAAGTTTGATCGTTTAAAAAGTGATTGCATTCAAGAAGAGTCAAGGCTGATCACAAGGGGGATTGATCAAAACTCCTCTAATGAAGATATTAAAGTACTAAATACTCATTCTCACAAGAAGGGTAAGAGAGGAAACTTCAAAAGGAAGAAAGACAAAGACTCAAATGGCAAACACTCATCCAAGAGAAGCAGAGACATGTCTACAGTACAATGTTTTAGATGTGACAAATATGGTCACTATGCAATGAAATGCTCGGACAGACCTAAACCTCAAGCCTTCATTGCATAAGTTAGTAAGACAAGCTTGGAAAGGGACTCAAAAAGACTTGTATTGTATTCAGCCCTGTCAAGTCATGTGACAAGTAGCCTTAAGACTTGGGTTATAGATAGTGGGGCATCTCGTCACATCACGGGATTTAGAAAACACCTAGATAGCTTAGTGGAAAATTAAGATGAGGAAGTTACTATTGGAGATGATTCTAACTATCTTGTGAAAGGAATCGGAACATGTACTATACAATTAAAATCACGCATCTCTCTTCAACTAACAAGTGTATTATTTGTACCAGGTATCAAGCAAAACTTGGTCTCCATATCAGCCCTTGAAGACAAAGGATATTGAATTACCTTCATGCATAGAAAAGTTCTAACATAGCTCAAGAATTCAAATATCAAGAGAGCTCACACCATAGGAGTTCGACATGGATGTTTATACAAGTTTTGCACTTCTCCTTCTCGAGCCTTAATTCATGAATCTTCAAATGCATGTGAGATTTGGCATAGAAGATTAGGACATCTCCATTTTCGTGTCTTACCTTCAATAGAGAAAATGGTGACAGGTTTACCTAAATTCAAACAAGAACATGAAGGAACTTGCAAAGGATGTGCCTTGGGAAAGAACACTAAAGGCACTTTCCATAATAGTGAAAGTAGACCTAAACATGTATTAGAACTTATTCATGCAGATTTATGTGGACCTATATGACGATAACCTCTTTAGGAGGATTCTTGTACTATGTTTTTTTTGTAGATGACTATTCTAGGAAACATGGATATATTTTTAAAATGTAAAGAGTCTGATGAAGTCCTTATGAGGTTTAAGGATTTCAAGGCTCTAGTAGAAAATGTGTCAGGAAAAAGAATCAAAACCTTAAGATCTGATAATGGGGGAGAATACACCTCTAATAACTTCAAAACTTTTTGTAATAATGTTGGGATTAAGAGGGAGTATAGTGATCCTTATAAACCTCAACAAAATGGGGTGGCAGAAAGGAAACATAGGACAATTGTATAAGCAGCCAAAGCAATGATGCATGACCAAAACCTTCATATTTATTTTTGGGCTGAAGCCTCTAGAACTGCTGTCTATATTCAAAATGGGTGTCCTCACTCCCTTTTGGAAAACAAAACTCTTGAAGAAACATTTACAAGGATAAAACCTCATATAGGCAACTTGAGAATCTTTGGTTGTCATGTTTACATTCATATACCCAAGGAAAAGAGATCTAAACTAGAACCCTCAGGCGAAAAGGGAATATTTGTTGCCTACAGTGAAACATCCAAAGCTTATAGGATTTATATTCCTGAACAAAAATTAATTGAGCTAAGCAGGGATGTAATCTTTGAAGAGGATGTTGCATTCAAAAGATCCAAGGACATTCATGAGATAGACATTGAAGATCAAGAGTCTCCTCAAAATATGGAAGAGGATAATGCTTCTGAGATTCAAAGGGAGACCCATGAACTTATGGAAGATGTTAATCCAAATAAGCGTATGGAGCTTACTAATGGGCCTAGAGACACTACTGTGAACTTGAAAAGACCTCTATGGGAAAGGAAAATGATTCAAGAGGCTGGAAATTATGCAGCACCAAAAGGAACCTTCAGGGAAAGCAACAAGGATAATTTTAGTGGCGAATATTCGTCAATTGGTGAATATCTCAAGTCGGCGACCTAGGATTTGGCGAATAATATGTGTATATCGGACTGACCAGTTGCCTGAACTTCATAAATATTGGGTTCAATGCCCGGGCTCATCGCCCATCGGTTTATGTAATATTCTCTCTATCTTTCATGATATCACCAATGGAGTCTATTTTTTTATGGCAAACATCCTCTTACTTCGGAGATAAATCAATAAGGATAAATAATAATAATAAATATTGTTTATATTTATTATTTATTGTTTATCAATTTAAATCAATATATATATGAGTTGATTAAATTAAATTATAGAGGGCCCAAGGTCGGCCTCTTGATATAAATGTTTAAGGGTATAAGTCGGCCCCTTAAGGAATGGTTTAATCCTCATATATATTCGGTTAAGTCTTGAGGAAGAGAGACCAAAAACATAATGTGCCTTCTCCCGTCAAGATCTGAAATTGTGAAATATGAAAGCAGCAGCGAGTTCTAAAGAGAGCAGAGAAATCTATCATTGATTAGAAGATCGAATTCATCCTCTTTAGAGAGAAATCTTGACATCACAAGCAAGTTCTATCACATGCGAAGATGCTAGGATTTGTGACCAGTCAGTACACTTCAAGGGCTGAAATCTGTACAATATATATCAGCAGAGTCTGATATATATAGATAGGTATTGCGACCTGATGCCCTAAGGCCTGTAAACTAGATGAGGTGCAGATTCAAGACACATATAGTACAGATTGGGTACAGTCACAATAGCAGATTACAAGACACATAGCGTTGGTCTATGTCACCTTAGATTTGATCTAAGAGAAGCCCTAGAAGGGCCAACTCGGGTCATATCTGAAGACTCCATGGACGGACATCAAGAGTTATAATCCAGGTACTATCTCTCCTTTGCCTTGAGTCTATTTATTCATACCCTCTGCTTAGTTTTGTTAGATCTCTAGATTGAATATATTCCTTGGTGAAAATCTGAAAATACTAACATATTGGACTGACCATGTTGCCCAAACTTCATAAATATTGGGTTCAATGCCCGGGCTCATCGCCCATCGGTTTATGTAATATTCTCTCTATCTTTTATGATATCACTAATGGAGTCTATTTTTTGGACATGGTAAATTGAAAATTTTTGCCTACATTTTCCAAAGCTCGTCTTAATCGACGACCTAAATTCGCCAATGGTGTTGTACAGATATATTTAGAGGCGGCCCCAAATTTGTCTGGCATTTTGTGGATGCGTGTCTCAAACCGATGCATTTTCACCAACTATATTAATCATAGAAAATTATTGGACGACCCATAATCGCCTCAAAAATTACATAAGACGTGTTATAATTACGCAGGCTTAGCCAAATATTTGTATACCATATAAGCTTCCTGCCGAATTTTTCAAAAAGGATTGGTATAAATACATTCATAGATCAATGTTATTTTACACAATTTGGTTTGGTTAATTCTGATCGATAGCAAAGTTTATGACTGTTGAGTGCATTGGTGACTGCAATTGAGGCAAAGGTAAGTCATTAATTTTTGAAGTGTAAGGTGTTATAATATTATTTTGAATTCACCTGAGGTTTCACCTCTATCTGTCTGCAATTTTGAGTTCATTCTTATTTAGTGGGGACCAGTTAGTTGTCAGTGGTCACCCGCGAGACCTCAGACATGATGACATCTAGATTTTATATTGTAGACCGTAGGGCCAATGAATCATATTTATATATGTTATAGTCTATTGTCACTTCTTCAACAAGTTAATATTTTTTTGGGCAACCTTTATTTCATTGGAGATGTTGAACAAGAATAAGGGTAAGGCTCCTACATGTGGGGAAAGCCAAGAGAGGCCAGGAAAACGCAAAACCTTATCATATTAGTAATTCGTAATCAGGAGAATAAGTTTATAACTTTATTGCTTCTTTTTGAAGACTCTCATCTATCATGCAACACTGACATGTGTCACTCTTCTGGAACGATCTTGAGGACTTTTTAATCCTCTATAAGTTCTGTCCGAAATAGTGCTTATTACACTTCATTAAATGTATCAAATTATCAATTTATCATGTACCATGTAACATTGCAATTCATTATTAATAAAAGAAAACTTTATCAAAATTTATACCAGTGTTATCAAATTTCCACAATCCATATCAATGAATTATTTTTTCTAGGTTCAATTACAATTCATGTTAAATTGGTTACTATTCATGAGAATAATTTATTGCTTCTTTCAAATGAATTTGTAAATTGTAATCCTTTATAAGTTCTAACCAAAATAGAGCTTATTACACTTCATTAAATGTTAATTACATTTAATTAAATATTTAATCAAATTTAGAAAGTAGAATTTTTTTTGTTTATTACAAAATTAAGCGTTTATTGACAATGACACGTCTCGATGTCGGAGGAAGTATGCAGAAAAAGTTTAACCTTTCACCTTCGGCCCAAAATACACCTTACGTTGTTGATTTGTGCTCATCGAACGGTTAACGGTATCCATTGTAGTTGTCATGGGTCCCATCATTTTTTCCAATTTGGCAGCCTAGTCACTTGATACGTCATCGTACAATTTAATGACAGTAACATGTGTTTCATTTATGGAGAAAGTTTGCAAAAGTTGGTTTTCGATACCACATTCTTCCCGGAATAAACCTTGAACTATTGATTTTTTCCTATCGAACGGACGATGATATCAAGTATTCGATGTCACTGTCAAAAATTGGTAATATCGTCTGTACGAATTTGGAAGTCGTGTGTGTTGAGTGGATGGCAATTAAAAAGTGTCGCTTGTCACTGACAAGGCATTTATTTCTTACAGAGTTACAAGTTGCACTATAGGACCGTGCAACATTATCCCAAAATAGGACGGTGTAAGTGGACACGTATCATAATTCCGGAATAGGTCTACAAAAATGGGGTTTCATTTCCCTTTCGGCCTGAAATACATTGTACATCATTGATTTGTGCTCATCCAACGGTTGTTGATAGTCAATTATGACACGTTTGACAGCATTTCGAAAATCGCACTCACTCGCTGCGATTTTCGACTGTTTTAGAGAATCTGGATTTTGCTTCCGTTGCTTCTATTTTCCATGGCTGCTTTCTTTTTCCTTTTTGGCCAAGTCAAACTTTCAAATATGCAGTACCCATCCTTCGGGAATCATAGTACTTTGCTACTATTTTCAATTACTCTTTGGAACATCGGGGTTTGCACTTCTCCCCCTCTTTGAACACGTGTCATGACTTCGGAAGAGTTTTGCAAAAATTGCATTTTATTTCCCCTTTGGCCCGAAATACACCATAAGCCATAAATTTATTAAATTTAAATTAAATTATTTTTCATTTACAATAGATTGTAAATTTCTAAAATAGTAAACACCAAATAATTTACAATTTTACATTGAGTTTATAATTTATTATTTTAATTATTTATTGTTTTAAATTTCAATTTTTAAATAGTCCTAACGTGTACTTTTTCGGAGGACGCTTGCGAAAGTTTTTAAAGTTCACAACTTCCCCCCGAAATGGAGTTTATGTCGTCAATCTGCAAACTGTGCTCATCCAGATCCAGTTTTTTTTCATTTTTTCTTTTACAATGTAATTATTACACATTTTTAGACTACTAGTACTACCATTGTACCACATTAATAAAATTTGTAATTGTTATGCTAATTTTAGATTTCAAAATACCAGGTCATAGGGTCTTGGCCCCTGGGTAACACTAGGGATTTTCCCCTCCGTCTAAGTAGAACTCTTCACAGACTAATTAATTAATTACTAAATAAAAATAAAACTATTTTAAATGTTAAAAATAGCAGAGGTAGAGGCAGCTACAACAATTTATCTACCAAAGACAAATTGAGGAAGAAAGAAGCTAGATTATCTATAAATAGCCTCGGTTGCCTCGCAATTCCTTCTCTAACCCTATTCATTCCTTTGTCCTTCCAATTCCAATTGTTTTAAATGATTAAATCTTTGTCAATCTTTCCCATAAATGCACAATCATATGAAATTGGTATGTTGGTAATATCGTCAATACCAAATTGGAAGTCGTGCATGCGGAGCGGATCAAAGATAGAGAATATCACTGACAATGAGAAGATGTTTATTTAATGTCGATTACAAGTGGGTGAATGGGTGAAGGGATACGTGTCACCATTCCAGATACTTGCAGAAGATTGAGGTTTCCTTCAAGTCTTTCGGCCTGAAATAAAACTTCAACCGTTGATCTATAATCATCGAATAGTAGATGGATGTAAGGTGCAAGTCACAGTGATCGCGCTTATCAATAACGTCATGCAGAGTGATGTCTCTGATCAGTGATCAATTGCCATCTGGCATTGGCCCACATAACAAGTGACAACTATTGAAAAGTGGTAATTAATAGATAATATTTGTCAATACAATTAATTTTTTTCATTTGCAAGAAAAACATTCGCCTCATACATTATATATATTTTCCTTCAAAAGCAAAAACTTTGCCTTATACATTATATATATTTTCCTTCAAAAGCAAAAAATTTGCCTCATACCTTATATATTTCCCCCCACATTAATGAATTAATCGCCTGGATTTTATGGAATTTTCCTATGGTAGGAAAAAAATCGCCAATACAAACTAATTTTTTCCCCTACTTTGAAAAAAAAAATCGCCATCAATATCAAAATTTCCCCCCCAAAATAATGTAAGATTCATCAAGATTTTACACCTTTTCTCGAGAGGTGGTTTCTTAAAGTTATCCATGGAAAGAAAAAGACCTCATAGCTACTCCAGTTATGTTGCCTTAAAGAGTGAAATCATCAAATCACAACCTTCTAGTGTTGAGGAAGCTTTCAAACTTCAAGTTTGGAAAGATTCTATGACAGAAGAATATCAATCTATTCTTAAGAATGATGTTTGGGACATTGTACCTAGACCAAAAGATAAATCAATAGTTTCGTCTAAACGGCTCTTCAAAATCAAACATGTTGCAGATGGTGATATTGAAAAATATAAAGCAAGGTTTGTTGCCAGAGGCTTTTCTCAAAAGGAGGGAATTGATTATGAATAAACATTTGCCCAAATTGCTCAATATACCTCCGTCAGGGTTGTGATTGCTATTGCCGCGTCAAAAGGATGGAAGATTCACCAAATGGATGTGAAGACTGCTTTTCTTAATGGTATAATAGAAGAGGAAGTGTACCTAGAGCAACCTAAAGGATTTGTAGTACATGGTAATGGATCTCAGGTTTGCAAATTAAAGAAGGCTCTATATGGCCTTAAATAGGCTCCTCAGGCCTGGTATGAGAGGATAGACCACTATCCTTCAAGCTTGAACTTCTCCAAGAATGATAGAAATTCGAATCTATACTTCAAGGTAATTAATGGTGAAATGTTGATTCTCATTCTTTATGTTGAGGACTTATTAATTACAGGAGAAGACCATCTCATCACTAAATGTAAACACGATCTAGCATCTGAATTTGACATGAAGGATCTAGGTCCTCTACACTATTTCCTTGGTTTAGGAGTATGGCAGAAGGCTTATGGTATCACTCTAAATCAAGGAAATGATACTATTGACATTTTGAAAAGGTTTGGAATGATGGATTGAAAACCCATGGCTACTCACATGGAAACAAACTTGCATAAGTTAAAAGAGGTTGCAGCAAACTCAGAATTGGCAGATTCCACTCTCTATCGCCAAATGATTGGGTCCTTGATGTACTTGGTCAACACTAGACTAGACATTTGTTATGCAGTAAATGCACTTAGTCAATTCATGTGTGAACCAAGACAGTTACATTTAGTTGCAGCAAAACACATTCTGAGATACCTGCGTGGCACAATTGGATATGGTCTAAAATATAACAATGTAGATCTAAATCTGCATGGATATATTGATTCAGATTGGCCTGGAAGTGTAGTTGATCGAAAAAGCATATCAAGATGTTGCTTCATCTTAGGATCAGCTACGATCTCCTGGTTTAGTAGGAAGCAATCTTCAGTTGCACAAAGTTCCACAAAAGCCGAGTACATTGCAGCATCCATGGGAGCTCGAGAAACTGTATGGCTAAGGAAACTTCTTGTAAGATTATTTGGACAATCCTTAGATCCTCCTATCATTCACTGTGACAATCAGAGTTTTATAAAACTTTTAGTGAATCCTGTGTTCCCTGACAAATCAAAGCATATAGAAATTTCCTACCATTATGTTAGAGACATGGTGGAAAGAAATGTTATCCAGTTGAGATAAATTAGTACAGGTGAACAAACAACATACATTCTCACCAAGCCTCTCTCCAAGACAAAGGTTAAATACTTTTGAGGTAAGCTTGGTATGGTAGAAAATGTAACCTTATCTGAGATTTTGAGTCTCAGAAATGGTAATTTGTTGTACTAATATATTCTAAAGATGTTTGTGTAAACTCTTTTATTTGTCATGTGTGACTCCATGACTTCATGGGCCTCTGTGAACATCATTGAGAGGTGACAATCTTTCAATAATGAACTCTTATACTTCTGGTTGTTATTGTAAGGGACAACTTTACAATAGTTAACCACGCTATCATGATGGATAACATGAGACTTTATATCTGTGGGCATGTCATGATAGTTAATATCTCTAAGTAATATCAAATTATGGTGGATATTATGAGACTTGATGTCTATGGATAAGCCATGATGATTGATATTATTGAGATAGTCATGGTGGATATTATGTGACTTAATATCCGTGGATATGCCATGAGCTGATATCCTTATGGTAGGTATCATGTGACTTGATGCCTGTGCACATACCATAGTGATGGATATTACATTGTGAGTTATGGTGAATATCATGTGACTTGATATTCGTGGACATGCCATTACTCTTGATATCATGGTGAGGTGATATCTTTCTCTGTCACAATAAATGGATCTATTGTGTTTACATCTTGGATAGAATTACTCCTCCCTAGCTAAGAGGGAGTGTTAAGAGTTTTGTAGCGTCGGTCGGATTACTCTAACCGATGAAATCAACATTTGATTTCTATCCTTCACTCTATACTGATCTGATTATCTGTTATGATTATGGTTATCATAATTAACCTCTAATGCACATGATTAATAATCAGTGATTCAATATTTACTGATTATGCGTATTAAATATATACATATGATCAATTATATTATAATGATTAATAATCATTGATTGCTGAAGGTATCGATATTAAATCAAGAGGTTTGCAGCATATATACATCAATCACGTATTTGATTAATGATATTGCTCACATACTAAAACGGCAATTGTTATTAGTAAACGGCATTTGTTATTTGTGACATGTCTCACACATGTCTCTACGTGAGGCACAAAACCATTTACTAATATATTTATATGAAGCCAATCCAATACTGAGCGATGTACAGAAATCTTTAAGTGTAGAGCAATATGCTATACAGACTTCTACAAACTGGTCTCAGCAATACCGATCCATATCATATCAACATTAATATACAGCAGAGATAGAGATTGAGACATATCTCTGTAGTATTACTGTAGATTGGTAGCAGTGATTCATTCTATAATATCAAACTGTAGGATTCGATCCTTATATATTATATCTATACCTCTGTATAACAGAAAATTAAAATTAAAATTCTATTTTCTTATAAATCTGATATAAACTTAACAATTTTATCACTGCCTTCACACTTATTTGTCTTATCAATGCTTCCCTCAACGTTGATATGTTATCCTTAAATTCCACCACTCCTCCATTATGTGCTATCGCTGCCACCTTAATTGTATACGATGTCTATATCAGGGATGCCTCCAGAAAATATTCGATACTCTTTTAAAGCATAACTGCTCCTTTATAAATTTGCTCTATGTATTAATTAAATCACTCCATGTCACAATGAATTAATCGCTCCTTTACAAGGGTATTTTGGTTCAATGAAAATATCTTATGAGTTAAATTGCATCTTCTTATGGATATATTTCTTTAATAAAATATATTTCTCATCCTTGACAAAACATACTTCATTTTTCTGACTGATCACTAATATTGCCAAGTTTCTGTTTAGATAAATCAATTGTAATATTGTTGCCTTGAATAATTGGGAAAGTATGTCAAACTATTGTATTGGGTGGAGTGAGATCATATCAGTTCTTTTTGTCTTTATCACCGCTCTTGACTATGAGTTGGCATACATAATGACTTTTCTTATTTGTAGTTGAACACCTTTTAAATTGATTTACTTCTATCGCTGCCTTTGTGTGATTCCTTGTGTATAAGCCGAATGCAAAGTCTGTCTATCTCATGCGAATTATTTGATATTATGCTTCCTTCTTATTTTATCGCTGTAATGATTTGCTTTTCAAACTTTGATTGCTGTCTTCCTTATTCATGGTAACTGCTGCTAAGTTGATCATTTCCATTCTCTTATCACTGTTCTCTATTCATTTATGTGCACTCCTTAATTTGTCACAGAAACCTTTCATTGTCTTCCTCTTTTTCTCTATCTTGGGCAGACCTTTAGTGTAGACTTTGACTGCGACTTCTATAACTTCATATGCTCCTAATATGCACTTGTTATAATCTATATTTCAACTTGTTCAATGTCTTTTATCCTTCATGATCTTTATTCTTCACAAGATTATTTTATTCATAACTGTTGTAATAAACTTAGTTGTCATCGGTAAAGTCATAGGCAAACATCAATCCCACCAAAACACCGGTACTCATAATTGTGAACCGGTAGACTAAGCAAGCAAGCGGTGTACTTTGACCAGTCACTCTTACACTGGTCCAGGTTTTTCCAACCGGTCATGGGATACACACAGGGAATAGATGACTAACTGGATACAAGTTCTTAACCGGTTAAGTGCATGATAATTCGAACCGGATTATCCGGTGAGCTTTTCAGTTAAACTGGAGTTAGCTTTTTCAATGGAACTGAAGTTAGCTTTGTTTTATCTACGAGTGTTTCGAGGTAAAATCAGGATCAGTTTGCAAGCTTTTTTGCATGCATGATTTATGGGAGAGTTTACAACTTGGCGAAACTATAAGATGTATTTACATTAAGATAATTTCTTATAAATATAGGTCAAAGGCCATGAAAGATGTGTTGTTATAGAGCAAAGAAGAGCAAGAGAGCAGAATCTTCTAAGAGGAATCACAGTCACAAGAGGTGAAAGGGAGAGAAAGATTCAACAGCCAAGTAGAAGAAAGGGTAACAAGTATGATCTAATTCGACAGATAGTGTCATCATAAGATCATTGCTTTAAATTCCGAAGCATATTTAAATCCCTCAATTTGGGTGAACCCTTACAGGTTCTTTGTATAAATCCCTTTACCGGGTAACATCTTTATTGGTGTTCTAAGTCCTCTTACAAGGCGACTCCTAAAAGGGTCAAGATCCTAACAAGTCTTCTATCAAATCCCTTAAACGGGTAGCACTCTTACCAGTGCTTTGTAAGCCTCTAACAAGGGAGTTTTATTACTGCAGTAGTGGAGTTTGTGGGTTCTATCCCACCGTGGTTTTTTTCCTTCTAACCGAGGGTTTCCACGTATATATGTTGTGTTGACCTATGTATTCAATTTATGTTTATGGGTGTTGTAATATTCTTTTAATTTCTGTATTAGCAAGAATATTTGTTTGTTCAATAGAAGAATTAGAAATTGAAATTATTGATTCATCCCCCCCTCTCAATAACCGGTTAGGAATAACAGTTGGTATCAAAGCCTAGGTTCTCAAAGATATAAAGCTTAATCACTTGAGTAAAGATCATGGACGGTTACAGGTATCAAAAGCAGCTTGAGGAAGCCAATGACATGATAGCCTCTCTTGAGAATAGACTGAAGTCTCTTGCAAAGAGGAAAGAGATGGCTCTGCAACTGAGTGAGAGTCATGAAACCATTCAGGAACTCTCTCAGCAGAGTGGATCTGATGAAGCAAAAGAGGCGGTCTCTGATCTCATGGAGAAAAACCAGAATCTAACCGATCAAATCTCCAATCTAAAAAGGGAGCAGGAAAGTCATGCTCTAAGGATGACTGAAATCATTGAAGCCAAAAGGAAAGCTAAAGATGAAAAGAACAGTGCCTTAGAAGCACTATTGACTGTTGAAAGAGCAAAAAATCTGGAGGAAGATGCGGTAATAAAAAGTGATGCTCTCGTATTACAACTTCAAGCAGACATGCGGAGCATAACTCAAGAGAATGCAATCATGCATGAGCACTTGCATGACAAAGATGATGCATGCAAAAGGTTGGCTATTTAATTGTATCAACTAAAGGAGTAGTTGAAAACTCTTGAAGAAAAAAATGAGAAACTTAGAAGGTACAATGAAAGCTCGGAGAAGCTTGATGAGCAACTGAGGGCTCAAAGAAAGTACAAAGATCTCACAGGACTTGGGTACATCGGTCAAAGCAACAAAGAAACCGGTGAGTCCTCTGGAGACAAGCAAGGCAAGAAGGAGAAGAAGAAACCTACAGAAGACAAAGGTAAGAAGACCTTCAAACCCTCTTGCAAACATTATGGCAAACCAAGTCATAAATCTAATGACTGCAGAAATGCACCGGTAAAACCATTTACTTCTAACAGCTACTGCAGCAACTGTTACAAGTATGGTTACAGAACCTTCGAATGTAGGTCACGCTACAACAGTGTGTCCATTGGAAATAGGGGAAGCTTCAAGGGTTATTCCTATGCTTGCAATAAATTTGGACACAAATCGGAAGAATGCAAGTCCAAAACCATGGCATTCAAATCTCCACCAAGACCGGTATTCCATAAAAGGAATGTAAACCAGAGCACAACCAACTATGCTACATGTGGACCATCAGGGCATAAGAACTCTGATTGTCACTCATCCATGGACAGGGAAAGAAGGTTCAATCCATGGAGAGGAACCGGAATGGCTTGTTACAACTATAACAAGATTGGGCATCTGGCCAAGGAATGTAGGAACCGATGAACATAAGAAAAGGTCCAACCAAACCGGTCAAGAAGTTGTCCCCCAACCAAAAGGATAATGAGAGTAAAGAGACCAACAAGGAAATCAAGAAGACTTGGTCAGTTAAGGGGACAAAGAGTTCCGCTGAGGAGAAATCTGAGGTAAGGTCATCATCTACAGATGGTGATATCTCTTCAGCAAATTAAGCCTAAGGGCTTAAGGGGAACAGGTAGCCAGCCTACTGTTCTCGGAGGAACTGGTGAGCTGTGATATCACTCAGTCAAGAAGTGGAACCGGGAAGGAGTCACTGGTCTAACATGTAAACCGGACAGGTAAGTGTTGTTGACGTAGCAAGGTAGACATTGCAACCGAGGATATGTGAACAAGTAACGAGTCTGCGGACTGGTTATCGAAAGAAAGGTTAGGTAAGGGTAATTAATACAATAACCATTAACAAATGTTACCATTTGCTAATTACCGTTACAACCTAAGTCTATAAAAGGGAAAGCTGATTACTCATTTCACTTTACGTTGCGAACTGTGGTTATTGATTTCATAAGCTTGAGTAATCTTTTCTTTCTGTGATTTACATTCTTTGCTTAGCGAATTCCATGAATCTTATCAAGAACTTTCTACTGAAACCGGTCTAGTATTATGGCATCTTCATCGTCTGTGGTGAGCCTAATCAATGCTAATCAACTGGATAGACCAGTTTACGACATTATGGCAATGCAGAACCGAGAGAATAATATGGTGGGAGCTCTATCGTCTGTGCCTGCAGGTGTATTGCTGACTGGGGATGTAACGGCATTCATCCAGAGCAAACAGGAGGAACTAGGTGAAACATTCATCCAAAGTGAATACCTTTCACTTTGTGAAGACGGAAAGCTTCAATCCAAATACACGAAGCTTGAATCATCGGGTTTGATCAACGGAGTGAAATATCCAACCATGTTTCGACCAGATTGGATTAGAATGGTTCTGAGCAAGGTTCACGAACCAGGGATGTGGCTTGCGAAAGTCGTGGTCAGACCGATCACGAAAGAAGACCTACGAAGGGTAACTGGTTATAATGTCGTAGGGGAAGCTCTAACCCTTAGGACTATAGCTAACGCAGAAGTCATTCGATTGACAAAGTCCAAATACGACAGTCGGATGATGACTGTGAACGACATTGAAGATGATGGCGTTCAATTTGCAGCAGCAGTTATCGGCTATAAGGTGTATCAGTCGAGTAACCTGAATAGCGTACCGGGAGGTGTGATACATGTTGCACACAAGATTATGCACGATAATGCAAGATACGACATATGTGCTATGCTGAGGGGGCAGATTTTTGAAAACCTAAAGAAGCTCGGCTTGATCAAGAAGTTTCTGAAGTATGGAACATTACTAGTATGTTTGTTCTTTTATTACCAAAACTTTTTTCCAGGCATAGGCAAGGTAACTTGGCTAGAAGATAAACCGGTGATGGTTCGAATAGGTGAGTTAGTAAATAACTTGGGGAACCGGTTTAATAAGGTCATGACTGATTACTTTGAGGCCTTTCAGCCATAGTAATTTTTAGTGGCTAATATTCGCCAATTGGCTAATTTTGGAAATTTGAGAATCCAAATTTGGCTAATAATTCAAGATTTAAGGCAACCTAAATCGCCACATTTTTAAAAAATTTTGATTTAGAAATATTTAAATCGTAAAATAATTTATTTTATAAAAAACTTGAACTCGAAAATTCGCCACAATATTTGATACATGATTTGATTTGATTAGCTAAAATTTTATAAGTTATTGTAAAAACTTAAATTAATTCTCCAATAATATATCATGATTATTAGTTACTGTAGGGATCTATCACCAACTTTTAATTGTCATTACTGACTTAAAGTATAATCTAGTGACCCTCATTATATTTTATGAGGTAAAAATGATACTATTTGGTTTGTAATGCTTATGGGAGCTAAAATTTCTTTCAAATTATTGATCTCAATATAAATCAATGGTCTTGAAGAAATTTTGGGCCCCATTAGTATTAAAAAATATCAATACATTTGTCTCACACAATACAATGAGGTTATTAAATTATATTTTAAATAAATGGTAGCAAGTAATTATTACAAAGTCTATTCTTTAAACCCATCAAAGATTTCCACATTAAGCCTAATAATTTTCTATAAGAATTCTATTTTTTTAAATAGAAGTATTCATCATGGTGATTAATTAATTTCTTTTTATTGTTTGAGATTCGCCAATATTTTCCACAAAAAAATTGTTATTAAAAAATAATCACCAATAAGAATCTTTTTTTTTTCAAAAAATTTGAGAGATTCACCAATAGAAATTAATTTTATTTTTCAAAAAAATGAAAGATTCGCCAAGATTTTATATCTTTTTTAAGAGGGGGGTTTCTTAAAGATTACTCTGCTTTCAGCTAAGAATGCACAACAGGGAAAGAATACCCTCTACTATTGTTGAAGAATACAAGGAAGAGATGTGTTTTCTGGTAAGCACTGATCATTGTATTATCCAGGTTGTGGAGCCAAGGTCCGAGTATGCATCAGAGCTCAGTTAGGAATAACAATAACATCTTCAATACATTCTCTATCACCTTATTGTCAATTTGTTAATTTTTCAGATGACATTAGTGAAGACTCTTTTGACATCAATGACAATGTTTCCAACACCCTTGACTCATGTTGGGCTTGGAAAATGTAGATTAAACACTCCAGGAATGTTGTTTTCTTGGCTTTATAAGAATTGTTTCTATTCTTTTCATAACTTATGAACAACATGTGCACCCTAAAGGTCTATGTGGTTTTGAAGGTTTTTATTTGGGCCCCCAAACCCCAGCAAATTTTTAGAGTATGAAGCCAAAGCATACTGACTTCGATGCTTCCACTTCCCATCATATTGCAATCGAGGAGTCTGAAAGCGGGCACACTTTTAGTGCAAGTGCCAATGGCACTACTTGTGCTCTTCAAATAATCCTCATCACCAATGCCAATGATGATGATGATGATGTTAACGACATAGAAAATTCATTTGACACTGAAAAAAATGGTTGAACTTGATATTATTAATATTTTAATATTGAACTTAAAGTTTGAAAAATGAATATTTTATAATATTTATCGTTTATTTTTATAACGGAATTTGATTTTATGATGGTTTTGTTGATTATACGATGTTGTGCGGTATGGTAAATTCGTGTGTGTGTGTGTGTGGTTTCTACAGGTTCTTGATACAAAGAAACCCAACCCACAAAAAACTTTGCTAGATCCATGAACCAAATTTGTGAACCCAAACGAGGATGTGAACCAAAACTAGCTATTTAGTTCTACTAAAACCTACGAGCCACAAACTACTTTGTGTCTCTCTAGCACACCTTTGGTGACCTTGCACAAGCGGGCACACTTTTAGTGCAAGTGCCAATGGCACTACTTGTGCTCTTCAAATATTCTTGACCAATGCCAATGATGATGATGATGTTAACGACATAGAAAATTCATTTGACACTGAAAAAATGGTTTAACTTGATATTGTTAATATTTTAATATTGAACTTAAAGTTTGAAAAATGAATATTTTATAATATTTATCGTTTATTTTAATAACGGAATTTGATTTTATGATGGTTTTGTTGATTATATGATGTTGTGCGGTATGGTAAATTCGTGTGTGTGTGTGTGTGGTTTCTACAAGTTCTTTATAAGAAGAAACCCAACCCACAAAAAACTTTGCTAGATCCATGAACCAAATTTGTGAACCCAAACGAGGATGTGAACCAAAACTAGCTATTTAGTTCTACTAAAACCTACAAGCCACAACTACTTTGTGTCTCTCTAGCACACCTTTGGTGACCTTGCACAGCCTCCACCCCAACTTAGGGACCTCAATTTGAGGCATTACATGACATCATGCTAGAACCCTAGCTAAACACCATAGAATTGAAAGAGGAAGAAACCCATCACTAGAAACAGAAATCTTTTACACTCTTGTCACAAGGACAATAGCACCTTGCAATTGTAGACATCTTAACATTCAAAAAAGACATTTTTTTACCACAAATTCACCCAAGTCATGTGTAGGTTCACTTGAGTTAAGCCCAACTAAGTACAGACCTCTTTAACAGGACCTAAGACGGCCCCACAAGTGGATCAGTTTTGAATCTAAAACGAGATTAAATCGTACCCAAATCTAGATAGGTTTTTTGAGGAAGTGGTAGCTTAAACATCGTGCAATAATTAAATTACATCTAATGCATTTTAACAATATTTTGCAGCTATTTAAGTTTATTTTGAAAGATTATGTACTTTTAATATGCCAAATTCAGTCTCAAGTCCATGTCAAAATTTTGGCCTTCAGCATTTCTTCCAAGGCCGAATGTTTAAACTATGGGCACTGCAATGGTGCAATAGCTCATGCCTTGCAAAAAACTCAAGGCACTGGTATCTTTGAATCTTGGTCTCCAACATTGATCCTCATTATTTAAATTCCCTTGTTGCATTACATGGTCCTTCAAACACATGGCATTTTTTACTTGCACATAGATACATGGATTGCAGTTTATCAAGTTTAGCTCCACTTGTTATCTTTAGATAGAATAGCATTTAATATTAAATTACTTCACACAAAAAGTCTTTTTTACCCTCATCTTTTGGGAGTGCCTACCTCAGTCAATTGCCTCCAATTTTCTCTTTTTTCATTCTTTCTTTCTTTCTTTATTCTTGCCATGTTCTTTGCTTCATTTTTTCTTCTCATCATTTTATGTGTTGAGGATCTGCATAATTGCAATATTTGCAAGGTATTTTAGTCTACATTATCCTATCCAATTACATAGATCACAAGAATATTACTATACCTTTTTCCTTACCTCGAAGGTTCTTCACCTTGAGTGTTAAACGAGATTCTAGGGGAAGTATCATGCTTCCTCCTACAACTGTCAGGCCTGCAATGTCATGACATTGCCATCTGAATATTATCACATATTGCACTGGCCCTGTCATGGTGATATATTAGCCCATTCCTTGATACAGATAGAAGAAATTCCCGGGTATTTCCTGGTCTCCAGTTTTTATCTTCCTTATTATATTATATGGCTTTTTGTAGATGTATTTATATGGTTTGATGTTTGATCATTTTAAATTTTCCCCCTCTTGTTACATTGACTATTAAAGTTTAATGTTAAGATAATCTACAACATAGGCCTTCTTTCTACACTCATGCTTTTCTAATATAATGGATTGCATTGTCAAGGCCAAAGACTCAGTTATCTCCTTTAACCCCCACCTTACCTCCCTGCCTCCCATTTTCTTCCTTTCTTTCCTTCATAATACTGAATAATTAATGACCAAGTAAATCAGTATTTATATTTGTCACTCACAAGTTCTAGTCTATGGCAAATCTTGTAATTGTATAACTCACAAGATAAGCTTTCATGGAATTATTCAAAACTTTAGGGTGCTGACATATTCTCCTCAACACAAAATATAAGCTATAAATTAATCGAACCAATAACAAACAATGTTAAATTATTTAGATTCTAGCTTAACTATATAGATGAATTACAGCTCATGTTTGTCATCCTTAAAATAACAGATTCTAGATTCAGATTAGGTTCCCAAAGGCACCTTGCAAGATTTCAGCATAAACAGAAAGATCAACGGAAGGAGACATCTTCACTTTTCTAGAATGGACTTTAAGAATGTCTAAGCGACCCTTTGGCCCAGGAGGAAGAACTCTAATCTGCAAAAAATAACCAACCCATTAGTATTGAATTGTAGCTTTCCACACACTGCACTTCACCCTCTTTACAAAGTGAATGATATGGAAAGAACGACCAGTACGTAAGGTGAAGAAGATGAGGTCAATTTGAAAGGAAAATAAAATGACATTTTCAGAACCACTGCAATTAAATGCTCAGCCCTTTACTTGTTGTTGCCAATGAAAGAAAGGAGAACACAAACGCAAGACAAAGGAATGACCTTGCGATCAAAGCGACCAGGTCGCAAAAGTGCAGGATCTAGGAGATCCTTCCGATTAGTTGCAGCCATAAATATGACACCCTTTCCTGTATCAAATCCATCAAGCTCTATCAAAAGTTGGTTCAGTGTTGTGTCTCTTTCCATTACACTTGCATCATAATGATCTTTTGCACTGTCCTCATCATGTCCCTGGCGTCTGTTTGCACATGGATAACACTCATAATCATTAAAACAGTTTGTTATAAAACTGCTCTTGATAAAATCTCATTGAATAATAATATGGACTGTGAAGAAACTGTTGGTAATTTAATTAGTAGAGAGTGACAACAAAATTAAATGAGCACTTATATATAATGAAGACATGAAAATGTTCTAGGGAATAGGGGATGTGACAATCTGCCAAAAATCAGAGTGATCATGAAAATATACTATCTAACATAAATTTATAATTTAATTTCCTGACAAGCAGAAATCAAAAGATTCCATCTAATAACCATTTCAGCCAAGTATGTAAGGTGCATCTGATCAGGATTATTTCAACTGTCCCTGACCCATTCCCAAGAAAGTTTTAAATACACATATTACCTCGGGAAGATAAAAGCTATTAGATGGTGTTAAAAAGAAATTGATTGCAAGGAAATCCTTCAATAAGTTCAAGCTTGCAGAACTATGCAAACTTGTATTACAGAAATCAAAAAAGAAAAAGGTTTAAGATCTTGAAAGCTGGTCCCATCTCAACACAAAACCCAAACATTAATCAGCTTTGCACAAAGAAAATAGGCAAAGAGGTTAAAAACAAATGGGACAAGATGTCCATCTTGCAAACATTGTATCAATTCTCTCAAGTCAAATTATACTAAAGTTTGAATAAAGTAAACTAGATCAATTTTCCCCCAGAATGCAAATGATCAAATCCAAATACGAATTAAGGAGTCGGTACTTACGAAGCTCCTAAAGCATCAATTTCATCGACAAAAACCACAGATGGTTTGTTGACCTGTCCACAAAAGCCATGACAGGAAAACCATAATCACAATAACAACAGACAAAGGTTAAGATTGCTCTCTAAGTCACTGCCAAACCAGACATAAATTTACTGTATGAGATCCCACCTTGTAAAATCTTACAAGGGGATTTCTTTCCATTTATGTACAAAATTATTTGAAAGTATGACTGGGTTTTAACCTAGTGCTGAAGCTTGGGAATAAACCAAACTTTGACAATCTACATACGCTTGGAATGGAAAAACCAGTTGAAACCCAATCAACACTACCTAGGCAAACCAGGTAAAAGGTAAGAAAAAATTTCACCTTTGCCCTTTTAAAAAGGTCACGAACACGAGCAGCACCAACACCCACAAGAATCTCTGTGAACTCAGATCCAGCCATTTCATAGAAAGGTACACCCGCTTCTCCAGCTATTGCCTTTGCCAACAATGTCTTTGAAGCACAAAACATCCTCAGTGGGCTTAAACAGCTCAGCATATAGAAAAAAATCTTCCAGGATATAGATGAAATTTTTGAAAAATAATACAGCTTATTATCTTTAGCTAAATATCAGTCACTAGGAATATCAAGAAAGGCACATCTATACCTTGCCACAGCCAGGAGGACCTTCCAAGAGTACCCCATGAGGAGGTTTTGTACCCATTTTATTGAATAATTCAGGATTCTTCAAATAATTCACTAGCTAATATAATAACAGCAGTAGAAATTAAATGAGAAACCAATATAACATAAATTAAGGCATAATTAAGAAAAAAACTATAACAAAAGCCTATCTGAAAAGTTTATTTGATGGAATGGTGTTAAATATCCAAATAACTTCACTTCAATGTCAGTAAAGAACATAAATAAGACACTTGAAGTCGAAAGAAAATATATGAAATCAACAAAAAACCTGTCCAAATACAGATAATATAAAATAAGTTGCAAAATGCAATTAAAAATATATATATATTTATTTCTGTAGCAATTATTTGCAATGGGCAAGTGCATCTGCTTGAGTATACAGGGATTCAAATACAACTTTGGATGCACAATCCAGGACTTCAGGAGTTTGCTATTATTCTACACAAATAAAAACATTAGTCAAAATAATGAAATAATGATGGAAGCAACTGACTACGATATTACATGCATAACTAGCACATAATGAGCAATAAGTAGCCAGTTAAGTGCAAATAAAAATCTAGTAAGCAAAAGCTGCTTACTCCTTTATCTGATAAAAATAGTGCATGCACAAGTGAATATAAACAACGATGCATGCTAGATAGACTAACATAAGTATATATTTATTGATATTCATGTAAAGCCCTTATACAGAAGTATTCAAGAGATCGATGCATTTGGAAAGCACACATGATACACAATAGTGCTATTACATTTGCAATGATCTTAAAATCTTAACATGGTATCAGAGCAGATTCCAACCTCTGGGAATCTAGTATTCGAGGGCTTGAGCACTAGTTGATCAGGGATTCATAAAATTTGTGTGGACCTGATTCAGTGTATGGTGCAGCCCAGCAGACGAATTTGGAGTACCTACTGATGTTGAATGAAAGTTTACAAAGATTTTGACAAATATTGTGGGACAAGATTTTTTTTGGAATTAATATCTCTGGCAAATATTTTTTGAGTTGCCGTTTTCCTTTGTCGTGATAAGTATATTTTTAAAGCTCTATATTTACATATCAAAGAGAAATTATATTGTTATAGACAAGGAATAATAATATTTGGGAATATTGGCATACCATCTCTGCAGACTGGAAATAGACTTGAGTAACTTCTGTGGAGTCAAAAGTCACCATTATTTGCAGTCATCATCGCTCAACATACATAGTGCCTTTCCATACATAATTGAGCCATCCATAAAGTCTTCAGTGTTATATAACATGGGTTCCAGTCGTTGACATAATCGCTAGTGCGATATAAATGATTGAGCATTAAAAGACATGCATTTATCGGGGAAAATTCTGAAAGTTGGCGGAAGCCTTACTACACAAGGATCGAGATTGTCATTTTTTGTTGTGAGAATGGAGGCCATTAAAACTATAGACATGAGGCATCCAAGTTGTCTGCAATCTGAAACAGAGAACACCATACTTGCATGTATTAACTGGAAGATATTAGAAGCAAAATATTGAATATCGTTGGATTGGGAATATCATTGGATTGCATCAAAGACTCTGATTAAGATTAATATTGAACACTTCCAAATAATATATCTAGAATAATCTTGATATGTTCTGCCCAATAATGGAAATATACATAATCTGAAGTTCTCATCGGTGTTGATGTTCATCGCATATTCCATATACATATTATATGTGGAATATTGAATTAAATATGCCTCCATCAGACCAGAAGAAAGCAGAGTAGGTTGTGTTTGAAAATCACAGTTCAGACAAGTATGAAGTTCATGTGAGTGTGAATGAGCGTGAACTTCTGGCATAAGTATTAAAGAAGGGTCCATCAATTAAGAAGCGTGTAGATCGTTGAGACCTGAGATCGTCTGACTGAAGGAAATTTGAAACTATTATCAATGAGACATGAGCCATCGAAGAAATTGAGCGATGTATTTGATATTGTTTGGCCAAGACTTCAATGCACGGCAAGACATTGAAATGTCTTTCCGAAGGTATGAATCGATCGATATTAAGGAAACAAAGCTGAGTCAAGTGCATATATGCCACCAGTATTTCCCTGTATCTATTTGTGGTCAGTTTGTAACCTTTTCAAACCACTCAAACAGACAAATCACCTTTAGTCACCTATAAATAAGTGTGCAAAATACGATAATTTGGAGGATGCATGCCCTGTGTTTGGCAACAGGTCTCAAGAGATGTAGTATCATGAATTTCTATTGCAGTGTGTGCCCAGAATCAAATTTCTGATGAAGCATTGAAATTCTTCTATCAAATACCGTGTGATCAAATGACACAATCAAGATAGATCAAGAAGCATATGATATTGCATTCAAGGAAGAAAGAACTTAATGCTTGAATTCATGGGACTGAGTTGATGGTTGAAAAAGTTTCTTTACAGAAGAAGAAAAATATCAGATTTGCTGCTGTTTATTCTATCATCTCTGCATTTGGATATTAAGTGGAATGTTGGAAATGATTATATATATTAGTTTTTTAGGTTATTACATCCTAGTGCTTGAGAGTATCATTTCTAGTAGCTGGTAGCTGTCAATACATCTACATGTTGCAACTTCAGAGGTAAGCCTTTAATGGTCGGTGTGGGGAGCACAACGAAGCAACATCGAGGTCATTGGAGATGACTTACAAAACTGGCTATTACAAAGTGAACTGGCCTGTGAAGGATCATTGCAAATAATGAGAACTCACCAATCCTAGGAATGAACTGCCTAGTAAAATGAAAGTCGATGCACAGATAACTGTCCGCAGACAAAGAAGGCATGGATTCAAGTCAATATGCTATTAGAGAGTATGGTCAGTTTTGGATTCTTTCATGCACATTCTAAGTATATCTTCTGGTAGCTAGGAAAGAGAGTGGGATGATTGTCCTTCAAATTGGAGAGTGAGGAGCCTACTCATGTTGTTCTTAAGGACTGAGTTCAGACATCTTTCGAAAAGGAAGAGTCTATACAAATTGTGTCCAGTTTGTTCAAGAGGAGGAATTAATATTTAGAGGGAGTTTGACAAACCTACAAAGACAACCTTGGACGAGAAGGTCAGGAGGTTGATGTTAATACTTAGAGCTTGAGAGGGAGCCACATCATCATGAATGTCTGGTGTTGCCAAGCCTGGGGATAAATCCGCAGTTTATTACATTCACTCATGTTACGATGGAATCAGACAAGTACATTTGTGTACGAAAAACTACTCCTACAAATAATGTTATGATCAAAACTTCAACATGATCATGTACCAGATCATGAGAGTCTCTTGGAGCAAGATATTTTCATGATTGAGGCCATGTATGTTTTCGTAACAGAGGGAGCTACTAGAGGATCTCCCAAAAATTAATTTTCAAGCATCTTAATCGTTCTGATTTTGAAGGGCAGACCATATCGAGATGGTTTCCCTAGTGACCAAGAAACTATGAAAGGCCAAAGGATTACGATTCAAATGATGTAGTTCCATGTATGTGGGCTAGAAGGCTTTTATGCAGATATCTAGGTCATGATATTCCTAGATAGATGGATAATTTGTTGGATCAAAGGGCATTCAAGAAAAGAGCTTAATGCAGACTAAAGAACAAAGACATGAATTGCTCGCAGAAGGTTGATATTAGATTCAGAGAGAGCCTGATAGTTCATCTAAAAGCCACCTTGGATGAGGAGGTCAGGAGGTTGTTTCAAGACCTCAAAATTTAAAGGGATCATCTAAGGATCTTGTTTCAGAGAGAGTAGACCATGTAGAGATGGTTTCTCTAGTATTCAGATGAGGTACATTATCACTGAAAATTAGACGACAGATATTCTCACCAAGCCTCCTGCCAAAATAAAGTTTGTGCATTTTGGGACAAGCTTGGAGTTGTGGAGAACGAAGCCCTTGTTGAGAGGGAGTATCAACATTAGTGATTTCTTGATATGTACTTTATTGCATTCTTCTCTTTGAGAGAGAAGTCTAAAGTGAAAGCCCTTGGATCCACCCTTTGAGATAAGTCAAGGTGGATGTCATGACTTATGGGCCCTCCTGTGAACATTGGAGAAAGGTGACGACTTTTCGACAATGAACACTTGTATTTAATTAATGTTACAAGGTGACGATCTTGTACTGGAGATTCGTTATGGTAGACTTTTGATATGTCAGTGCACATACCATAATAGGGTTATATGTAAGGGGAATGTAATGTTCTCAAATTACTATATCCTTGTATCACGATCTGAGGTGATATGAAAATCAGGTATCACGATCTAAGGTGATTCCTCATATCACATGTTTGGTGATATGTAAAACTGGGTATCACGTATTAGGTGATTCCTCATATCACATGTTGGGTGATATGTAAAACTAGGTATCACATGTTAGGTGATTCCTTATATCATATGTTAGTTGATATATATAAAAATGGGTATCACGAGTTATGCAATACTTATAATCACATGTTATGTGATATCTGCTTTCACGAGATATGAGAGATTTCTTATCACAAAAAATTGGATATATGATTTTATCTTCCCTAGCTAAGAGGGAGTTTTGATGTATGTAGCATCGGTCAGATAAATAAAACTGATTATATAATTATTATGAAAATTGATTTATTATATATACATATATATATTAATATATTTAATAATATATATATATATATGAAGTTAATCATTTATTTATTCTTCTTATAATGATTATATAGTTAAATTAATAAATTAGATTAATGAATAGACATGTCCCATGAAGGGACATGTCTCTTCTTATCTTTACCATGTATATATTCAAGAGATCGATGCATTTGGAAAGCACATACGATACACAATAGTGCTATTACATTTGCAATGACCTTTAAATCTTAACACTCTGAAACCACATGGTCTTTGTTCTTATCAAACTTTTGGACTTGTTGACCAAGTTTTGCAGTTCTGTTATGATTCATTGCCTCAAAACCCCACCCTTTAGTCTTTTCATGCAAACTTGGCACTTCCACCTCCTGCCCTATACCGCAGACTTCTCACAAAGTTTTGCAACTAGATTTCCCTCTTGCATTTCCACTTGCAAACCCCACCAGCTTTGCATTCTGTAAAAGCGGGCTTTTCATGCAACTTTGCAAATGATGCATTCTTGCTTTGAAATTTCGTACCTCCACAGCTACTTCCCATAGCAAACTTTTCAACTTCCTTTGCAAACATTGCAAACCCTCTTCACAACTCTATCACGTACCAGATCATACTCTATCATGTACCAGATCATATCAAAACTCTGTTGGCCTTATAATTGGCAAATTGCCCAATTCTGTCAAGACTCCAAAAGTCCATCATAGAATGAACAATGAACGATTTCATATGATAAATGCAACTTGATTAATTTGGGAATTCTAAATGGTCCCTTGATGAGAAGTGAAGAATTTATATTGTAGCATACACCCTTGTTTTTCTTTAAAAAAAATTGTTTTGTTTTTCTGTTTTAAGTGTTTGATAGAAAAAGAGTGAGATGTGGAAGTGGTACAGCAATATATATTTATTGCAGCAATGAAATAACTGAAATAAATTGTAAATACAATATTTTCAAAGTACCAACAACCAGAAAATAACTGAAAGTAAAATATAGCATAAAAATTAAAATATCCAGATGATAAAGTCTTATTAAAATCAAATATTCAACATAACTCTTTGCTGATTACATACAATATTGAGAAATGACAGAAAAGTCAGCAAACTGGTGTACAGAAACCCTAGGCGCCATGCTCAAAATACCACCAAAGGGGATGGCCTGATGAAGAAATGATTTGGCAAGGTTTAGTCACCACAAATCTGCAAATGAACATTCCAAAATACCAATTGCTCCATTGCAGAATCCCCGCATCCCTTCCAGCACATCTACGGCCGGCAAGGGATGGTACAGCCAGTCTCAAAAAAAACCCCTCCAATCCGCTATACACAATCTCTCCTGAATCTGTCCTGAGTTATTTGGGAATCAAAATGAAGATATCAACCAACAATGAACTCCAGCTGTGATTCCTGGATGAAATCACCAAGTAATCTTCCAAATTTTATCTTTCACCACTGTTAAAGATGCTCCTTGCAAGGGTTTTTGTCCTCAGAAAGCCACAAGATGAACAAGTTCAACCAGCAAGAACAATCTCCAAAATACCAAATCTAAAAACTCAATTATAAAGCCCTCTAACTCCCACCCCCAATTAGAGAAGCTTTTTCAACTTTAAAAATTATAAAATAAAATAACTTTTATCATAAATAAAATAATTAGTATAGAAAATTTATACATTATTTTATTTATGTAGTAGTTTTTTTGCTAATAGTGACATGGTGTGATGGTTAAGTTGCAGTGTTGGTGTTATTGCCATCAAGATTCAAACCCTATTGTCTATTACTCCTTCTGCAAGGTAGCACTCCTTTGCTTTACTCTTGAACCAGTTGCTCTTATCTTTTTTATCATTATCCGGACATCTTGCAGCAATATGTCCTATCTTATTGCAAGAAAAGCATTTTAGAGGAAGCTTTCCTTTGTACTTTCCTTTCCCTATGGGAAATCTCCTAGCAATGAGTGCTTCAAACTCATCTTCTGAGAGCAAATTCTCAACAAGATTTCCAATCTTACCGGTAGAGCAGTTACCGGTTTCTCTTCCTTTTTTGGTGGAAGAGATATTGACAGAAGACTTAACAGCTACTTCTTGAGCGGGTAAGCTATTATCAAAATTACTTAATTCAAATGCAGTCAACTTACCGATTAGGGAGTCTCAGGTGACTTGATCTTTGGTGACCGATCTGAGCTCTTCAATGGTAGAGATCTTGATGGCATACTAAGGTCTAAGCATTCTCAGTATTTTGCTAACCACCTCCTCTTCACTAAGCTTTCCTCCAGCGCTTTTGATGGAGTTGATCACTTATTTGATCCGGTTGTTGTCTTGTTCAATGTCTTCTCCTTCATTCAACCTCATGTCATCATACTTTCCTCTGAGGCTTTCAACCTTGGCTCTTTGAACATTTGGGTCCCCTCCATATACCAGTTGCAGCTTAGCCCACATCTTGTGAGCAAATTTTAGATGTTCAATCTCAACATAGACATGATCAGGTAATGTGCTAGCTATCATATCCATAGCAGTCGTGTGCTCAATTTTGATCTTCAATTCATCAGGTGTCAGGGTGCCAGCGGGTTCACTGTAATCAGTGGTAACATAGGTCCAGTATTGATCTCCGGTGGTCTTCATGTACAGCTTCATTCTGCGGCACCACAGAGTAAAGTTTTCCTTTAAAAACTTTGGTCCTTCCTTTCTCATCATCTTGACTTTTTCTTTATGCGGTTAAGCGATAAAGAAAATAAACTAGGGCTCTGATACCAATTGACAGTCCCAACCGGTGTTGAGAGGGGAGGGGCGAATCAGCACCTATAAAACTTCTTTTAATAAATCTAAAGAAGTATACTTATAACCGTAAGCTAAACAGATTCAAGCATAAAATAACATCAATTAATCAATCACACAATGGCACCAGATTTATCACATGGAAACCCAATTTGGGTGAAAACCACGGTGTGAGGAGACCTTACAAATTCTGCACTCTTCTGAAGTGCGCCCTATTAGGAGCCCTCCTTGTTAAAGGATTACAACGCACTATTAGATACGACCCGATTAAGAGATTTGTTACAATAAGGCCGGTTAGTGCCTGCCTAGTTAGAGGACTTAGAACACCTTACAAGATGTCACCCGGTTAAGGCATTTGATACAAGGGACCTGTTAGAGTCCACCCAAATACTGGGATTTAACTATTGTAATTGTTAGAAAACAATAGAAAAATTATAACCTTTTACAAATGGCTTTGTATAGCCTAATAAGATCATTGTTATGCTCAACTGAGAAGCATCCCTGGTAGCCGCAAGTGTGTTCTCCTTTGTTGTTGTGCTTCTCTGCACTCTCTTCTCTCTCTTCTTCTCTTTTCTATTAACCCTAGCTTCTTAAGCGTATGGGTTCACTCTTTTCTTCGGCAAAATGAAGGCAAACTCTATTCTCAACAGGCAGAAGAATATATAGAGTTCTTGCCCTAATTGCACCCCTTATCCATGACCTAATTACAGATCCCTTTTGGATACATCACTCAATGGAGTATCAGTTTACTGGGGAAACATCTGATGCATGCTTTTTCTTTATTTGCTTTATGAAGAAAGCAATAGATGTGTATCAAGCATCTTTCCTTCATATGAGATAACTCTTTGTTTTAAAGCCACAGACTTCGGCTTTAAAACCTTTAAACGCGCCTCAAACCGATCACCATGTTAACTTAAAGTCATCCGGATTTAGTGCAATAAATCTCGGTCAAAGAGTTGGTTTAAACAGATAGATGACTATGATTTCCCCGGTTCATCTTTTCCTACCAAAGTCTTCTCTTGATCAGTTGAGATCCTTATGTTGTGAACAGGTAAGAACTTTAACCTGTCATGTTTCCTTCCTCTATTCACCAGTTGCACCTTTACCTCGGTTGCGTAGTTGATACCGGTTGTATCTAGGTCCTCAGTTGAATTCTTCCCTTGGCTGTATCCTTTACTTGGTTGCTGAAGCACTTTGCTTAGTGACTAGTTGCTCTTGATTTAGAAGATATAGTCTTTTGTTTCTGGCATAGTGTCACCGGTTGCCAAACCAATTTCTTTGCATACAGATCTCCTTAGATCTGTAGACCTTAGATTGAGATGACAAAACATCTCTTTTCTCTTTCCTCTTTTGTCAATCAATGACAATAATTAATTGTCGTGTACCAATAGCAGGCTTACCGGTTACCATCTCTTAATGCCAACATCATCTCTATTGTAAATATCAATTTATAATAACCCAGACAGCTCCGAAATTATCATTTTTTTGAATTTTTGCTTGAAACAACCCAGATTAGTTGTAAAAAGCTCCATAAATATCGGAATATACTTTTAGGCACTTTTTCTCTTCTTTTAGAGTAGATTGAGCGGAATGAAAAAACTATAATTTGAATAAGAGAAAAAACAAAAGCAAATACCTAATTTTATCTTAGTTTTCCATGCAACCATCACAAACTAGTTAAACCTTGCTTTCCGCATGATGCATGCAAAGAGTTTCTTCAACTTTTGAGAGCTATAACAACTCAAATGCTTCATCACTATTTTCGCTTTCATGCAATTGAAGCTTTTGTGCTAGAACGAAACCCGAAAATTGAAATAACTAATCATCCATAATGTCAAAATATCTGCACCAAGCATTGAGAGTAGCGAATTATATAGAAAAGCGCATGTTTACAGCCTTAGAGAAGAGGAAATAGCATAAGCAAAGAACTTATTTGCAAAAAAAAGCAAATGCACCCTAACACCTACTCTACTTAATGATGTAGAGAGGTTACACATAACCATTACCTAGTTGTGAAAAGTATCTTTCCTTTCTCAATATATGTTTCCATGCACTCAAATTTTAGAGAGGAGAAAAACATGAAAAGAAAATGACGAAATATTTGAAATCAAATGTTTCAACTTCCTTTGAAGTAGAAACTTTCTCCATAATTTCCGATTCTAGAAAATGCATGGGCTGATTAGAGAGATCTTGCAATCCTTCTGATCTGATGCATGCATGATTAGAAACAACTCCTTGTTCTTCAAATCTCCAATTAGGCATCCCTCCTTTGAGTTCAAATATCTAATTAGGAAACCTTTTTTGGACTTTGCAGGTCTCCAAACAATATTCTTTTGTGCAAGCTTTAATGAAGAGAGGATTTCTTTGTTTCATTTCTCACCTCTTGCAAGCAATACGCTGTCAATATTTTCCTTAAAGAAACATCCTTTGCTAGGACTTACAGTGATGGTTCTCCAACTAAGGATATTCTGAAAAAAATAACGAAGGTTCTCTTCTAAATATAAAAGATTGCCAAACTGATTTTCCTGATTCCCTAATGACACCTATCTTCCGCAACGGCCCCAAAAATGATGGGGTTGTTGTAATCTTCATCATTTAATTTATCAATTAAGGGCAATATGCATGGTTGTATGCAAAAGAGAACTGAGAAAGCTTGCTTGACAGTCTATCCTATAACACACTTGCAACAATTGAAAGAGCACACTTGCACAAATTAAAAAGCACATGCTGACAGAAAATACTAATCTACATCACACTTGCAAGAATTGAAAAGGCTAAGCTAATTCACACTTGCTGGAAATGAAATGCTTGCTCAAATTAAATTTCATTTAGGAAATTTGAAAATACTTTGCTGGAACTTGAACTAGAAACTATACATTCATTAACACCCCGTCAAAAGTATGATCTTCGAAATTGAACTAGAAACTACGAATGTGGATCCAAGATCATACTTTTGACGGGGTGTTTACAAAACTCTGAGTAAACTAAAATTGTTGTCCTCCATCTTGCAACCTTGACACTTCAATCAATTTTAGTCATGAACTACTCCTCCAAATGTGAATCTTCCAAGATGCTGAAAAGAATTTGTAGCTCTTGATTTCTACTTTCCCAGTTACTTTGAAGTTTTGAATTTCGTTAAGAAACAAGGGAGATATCATTGTTTTACTAAGACTGGGTTTTTTACTGAAACTGATGTAATTCAATTGGGTAAATGTTTTCCAACCAACCGTTTTTAACCAATTGCAAAGTAGTAGTTTTAACTACAGTGTGTGTGGCACAGTCTCTCATATTTGTAAGGGAAGGCTCGCCCTGTTAATTGCTATTAAAAACAACTAACACTTAACAAGGATCTAAGATTATGTACACTAAGCTAATCAATAGGGAGTTACCTTAACCATATCCTCTTTTTTCAAAATAGGTGTTCTTCATTCATCATATCCTCTTCTTTCAGAACAGATGATCCTTTCTTAAAATAAACTTTCCAATTACAATCTAGCAAAGTTAATAACCAAGAAACTCACGAAAGCTCAAAGACTTTCCATGACTTGTTGTAAAGCTTCATAAAGAAAGATGGAATATATGTTCAGCTCAAAGATTCCAACATGCACAACACCTTAAAAGCATAAACATAGAAAATAAAAGTAGCACAAAACATACAAGTTAGCTGTTAGCTTGAACATATAACACTAGTTCCAAACTCAATAAGCAGCTCAAAGGCTACGAGGTCTGGTTTAAATCCCTTTTTGATGAAAAAAAAGATTTATGAGGTTTTTTCATTGGGTATTCAGTGCTTTCACGTGTGGTTTTGATTTTTGGATTGATGTGTGAGTTTTCAAGTTTTGGGTACCTTTTTCCAGTGCTGGCCGTACATTTACAGCCACCCCCAGATTCACATTTTTTTTCATAACTCTAAGAATAAGACAAATTTTGTTTTAGGTATTGTTGCAAAGTACTTCCTACTGCGAGCGACAAGGTTCCATATATGATATGTCGGTTTTTATTGGCATTTGAGTTTCATTAGTCAACCGGCCCCCAAGCAGACTACACATCTCCTAGAACTACATGTGGGAGACTTTTTTGGGTTAAATTTTCTGTTTTGAATGCCAAAATACCCTCATTTGGTACACTTGGGTATTCTGAAACTATTTTGAGTGATTGGAGCATGTTTAGTGTTTCGGGGAGCTTATTAAGGCAATCGCCCTTGTTCTACTAAGCACCCAAACTCCTGCAGCAAATTTCTGAGTTATTTGTCATGATTTGAATCCCCACTTTTCTCAGTGTTGGACTTCATTTTAATGGACTGATGTGGCACAAAGAATTAGAGTTTTCATTTTCAGTTTGGTGTGGCGCCGAACACTAATGCTATGTAATGCCCACGTTTTTTAACCAATCCCACGAGAGCATCAAGACACTTTTGTGAACAAGGAGTGGTAGTCTTTGGACACTCATAGCAGATAGGAGTTAGTAGATTTAGCTCGAAGTACATTATACTAGATGTTGGAATGAGGAAACCATGAAGTCTTATAAATAAGACGGTTTCCGAGCCATTGTACAAAGAATAAGGGCTGGTTCCAGTTGATGCTCACCTTTAGAAAGGATAATGACGTTATGCCAGTTACATATCCTGACATCATCATATACTTGTTGTAGAGATCATATGAATAACAAGTATTATGAACATTTCCAATTGTCATATTCGGGATAGCAGTGATATCGTTATTAATTTTATACATAAGCACCCATAAGAGGTATCATTGATCACCATTTACAGTGTTAAAGAAGACTTCAAGAAAGTTAGTCTTTTGTGATTCAGGCAAGATCGGATACAAAGTGGATTTCAAGCAGAGATGTCCCTAAAGGAATACATTGACCTAAGAATGAAGCATCTATCACACAGAGTGTAATGAGCCCAACTAGCTCTCAGCTGCCAACTGGCTTCTAACTCAATTTTATTTGCAAATTTCTATCGAATTTCAAATATTTATAACCTTTGCAATTTTTCAACAACAAAATAATTTGACATCCAACAGCAATTTAAATCTGATTCCAAAGTTCATTATTAATTCATTCACATGGCTGAAAATTGTTAAAAACATTACATATATTAAATAAGGAGGCAGCACCTTATTGAATAGTTTCAAAATCAAATGACGCCACTCCCTTGGAATCAAACGCAGCACCTAAGAATGAAGATGCAGCAACTATCCAATGACACCAACTTTAAATGTTCTCTCCCATGCTATTGGCGGCTAAAGACACCATCAACCAAGAAGTCTATACTGCAGCAAACAACAGCCAATTCCAAATTCTTCTCAACCTTTACCGTACAGCATGTACGGCTTTGCTAATTCCATACGGCAGCTGGCAAAATCCGTACAGCTTCAATTCAAATGCAAGCTTTGACCAATCTGTTGTAACACCATTTCAATTTTGATCATAGCTTGGTAAATATAGCAAAGAATTTGATTCTCTCTCCAGAATTGAAGACCAAATACTCAAACCCTAGCTCTTCCTCATACAATTTCGAAATTCTCTTGTAAGCTCAAATTGAACTTCTGAATGAAGCCCACACTGTAGCAAATCTCAATGTTTATTTCAACACCTCAAATGCTTGTAAAAACTTTGAAGAATTCACAATTCTCCAAGTCTCAAATTCTGAAACCCTTGTTCCAAATTTCTCTTCACACAAATCAATAATATCAAATGCACAATAGAATGAATGAAATGAAATTTGAATCCCCTTTTATAATATTCAATTTTCATTTGTCTTCATCTCCTTTAATTTACTTTAATTTCATTTCTCATAAAGCAACTTTATGTTATAATTTAAAGATGACATATAATAAAGTCACTTTATTAATTTAAACTCCCCCATTGCTCCATAAATGACTTTTTCATTAATATAATGATATTCTGACACATAGGATCCCTATTTTATGTGCTCAAGATTTAAAACTTCTCAACCCGGTTCCAACGAGCTATAACACCAAGGTGTCCAATATGCAATCCCAATAAAAATAGCAACCTTAGCCAATTTAATTAAATAATAATCATAATTCACCCATCTTGCGAAAATGACTGAAGAAGCATAAGAATCAAAATTTGACAGCACAAGCGTGATCCTAATGAAGAAAGACGATGAATGCACCTGATGAGGTGACTTACTAAAAATAGACGCTCCCTCCAAGATTCTTGGAGCCCAAACCGGAAGCCAAAAATATAAACGGAGAGCATCATTCAACTCCTCTAACTCACCTGAGCTCATCGGAACCATCCCTTGACTTACTATAAATAGTAAGTCCCACCAAACGGAGCCATAACCCTCAACAAGGTCCTCTAATCACCAATATTAGCCTACAAGGACCCGGTAATAGGCTAAATCCAATAACTCAGATGCTCGCTCAAAATGGGGACATTACACAGAGGATATAGGGATGTGTTGTGTTGTAAAACACACATCCCATTGTGAATGGAAACTCCAATTTTTTTGCTTTTGTAGTTAGTGATTTGTTGGTTTTGGGTGTGGTATGGCAACATTTTGGGTCTTGAATGTCATGAAGGAAGAAAGTTGAGCTGGTTTAAGATTAGAAGACAAGTCTAGTTTAAAGTCAGGATTTTGTATTGGAGAGGAAGTTTCAAATGTTGAGTTATGGTGCATACTGAAGCAAATTTTGGATCCCTAATTAAGGTAAGAACTTGGGCAAGCATGTGAATAGGATTAAAGTATTGAATAGACTCTAAGCAAAGCAAGGTTGAGCATGAAGCCCAACAGCACTCTAATTTCCACCTTGCATTCAAGATGGAGCCCAAGAGACCACTGATTTTCGCCTAGACCTCATGTTGGAGCCCAAGAGGGGGCAAAATTCCGTCTTGAATTCACTTGGAGTCCAAACAGCATATAATTTTCGCTCAGCTTTGGTGAAAAATCAGAGTCATGTGTGGCAAGTTTTGACATCACCATGGTGAGATAAGAACAAAAAAGGATTAAAGATCGATTTTTCATCTTGAGTTTCAACACCTACAAAAATTCCGATCAGCATTTGATGTTTGAGCCCAAGACAAGGCCATTTTCCAACATGTTTGATGGAGCCCAACAATAGCTCCATTTCCACCCTAGACTTGGCATGAGCCCACAGATGAACAGATTTCTGCTCAATGAAGCCCCAGCCACCTCTGATTTCCGCTCAGCCTCTAGAGGAGATTAAGATGAAGAGGGTTTTGGGAACAAGTATGCATTTTGAAGTGTTAACCTTGGGTCAGATCTGAGATATCTTAGCAGGACATTTAATGAACAGCTTCAACACTTAGAGAAGAATTTGAAGCCAACTTCAAATGCACGAGCTCAAGAAGGCTTTGATTTCCGCCAATATCTAGAGCAAGAGCCCCAGCAGACCTTAATTTCCACCTCATGACTGATGGAGTCAAAGAGACCCCTAGTTTCCACCCTCCATTAAGGCAAGATGATTGCATTATCAAACAAGGAGAACGATTGATCAGAGGACCTGAAAAGATGAAGTTGCTTGCTCAAGAAAGTTGACAAACCTTGGCAAGCATAAATTGAAATCAATCTGCAAGATTAATCCAAGGGTAAATGCTAAAACAATTCACAAGGTTGAAAATCTGATTAACCACTTTGCATTTTCTGGAACGCCAAACTTGCAATAGCCCAAGGAGATGGCTAATTTCGCCTTACATGGGCCTTGAGCCCAACTACCCCCTATTTTCCGCCCAAGGTCATGATGAGCCAAAGAACACAACAATTTCTGTCTTGGATGGAAATTGAGCCCCAAGACAAGTAGAATTCCACCCAGATTTGATTAAGAGCACAAGACAAAGGCAAAGTCCACTCAACATCTAATGAAGGAACCCAGACATCCATAAAATTCCAATCAATGCTTCAAGCAGAGCCCAAAAAATAGCCAATCTCGCCTTATATTCAAATGGAGCCCAACAGGGCGATCAATTCCACGAGTGTGAACCCAAGAAGGCTCTCATTTCCACCCAAGGAGGGGTTAATTTCCACCCTTAGACAAAACCAACATGTGAGCCACGCAAATTATTAATCGATTTGCAAATTCAATTACATAGGGCAGGTCGACCTTGAAAGGAATTAAATGGATAGCAATCTAAATTCAAACCATAAAATCTGAATTTCAAGGACAACCCTATCCCCAATAAACATATCTTTTGAATTAAATGCCAGATAAACAAGGTGAAGCGCCTCATTTCAAACACAATCAAGCTAATTTGAAGTGCAGAGGAGAGGTAGAATGAAAAATCAGAACTAAAGGGCGAAGTTGTAAAAATCAGAACTCTTGAAAGTATTGGAAACCCCTTTAAATCACCAAGTAACGTGCACATAATTGTAAATTCTTGCAGACTTGAACTTTTAACAAACTCAGAAATCCACAAACATTTCAATCAGGTTTGACTTGAGAAGGAGTTTGCAGTGATAAAATCATAAAATCACATGGCCTGCTAATGAAATTGAAAGATCATAGCTCTGAAAATCAGAAATGTTTCAAGTATTTTTTATTTTGATTACATTCATTGTTATGGATTTAATACAACCATTTTCTTGTTTGCAAGGTAAAATGGAGATCCAATATCAACATTGAAGATGATAGAAAATTCAAGAACCAACATCAAATCTCAAGATCAAGGCAACATAAAGGGTGCTTGCATGAGGCAGTTCAAGCGAAAGTAGACTTTCCACTTCAAGATTTCAAGCAAGATGAAGGTAAAGTGGGAAAAATCATAACCATGACAAGGCAACACAAAAGAAGAAAGCATCCTTGATACAAAGATCCTCCAAATTTGTTAGAAACCTCAACCAAGGGTGATGATCGAATTGCAAATTCACACATCTCTAGGAATGAGGAAGATCAAGATGCAAACCAAGTTCAAGTTCAGGTCATCGAGAAGGATCATACTCAAACAAGGAAGATGAAGGTTATCAAGTACAAATTCATCAAGCAAGATCAAGGCCAAGACATCAAGTTGACAATTATTACAAGTTCAATTTCAAGCTTCAATGAGAAGATTTCCAACACAAGGAGGATAAGAAAGTGGAAATCAAACAAGATACGCATGTTGAGGTGGCACATCTACATTTCCACCAAACAAGTCATTCCAAATGGCATGGGAATGCATTTAATATCTTCACCTAATGATTTTTCTCAATGGTCAATCTTTAAATGGATATGTATCTCAAACACAATGTAATTTTCTCATTGGCCCACAAATTGGTGCATTATTGTAATTGTACATTTTGATACTTGTTGATTGCAAGTAACAGTGTAAGGTTGGTCTGAACTCATTGCAAGTACTTAACTTCAATAGGGAATGTTCATTTGGATTGCACCATAATAGGGTATTTAAGTAAATGTTAACAATATGAAAATCATCCATGCATCCTAAGAAGATTGCACCCTCCTTTGTGTTATTGATTTGGCAAAGCAAAGATTGGTTTAGTTTCATCTCACCATCAATAGTTTCTTGCATTTTTAGAACTAGCTTAGATTCTCTAAACCCATATCTATTTCCACTTTGTTTCATTAGAAGTGGTTGAAGTGCTCAAATTGCCAATTCTTTCGTCATTTGAAAAAGTTGATAGATTATTCATTGAATGAATAGCGTATGTCCCTGCATGGTTACCAGCATACCACATCATAAAATAGGGTTGTGTCCAACAAGAATAGGAACCTTGGAGTCATCTCAATGATCTATTTGTTAGCAATTTCAGATTGTCATTAGTGTAAATTCACAAACACCATGCACCGGTAAAAGGTCACCGGTTACTCACGTTACTTGGAAAGCACCGGTAGACTAGAAACATGGTGTATGCACCAGTAATTGAAGAAAAGGATATACACCGGTAGATCGATCTAAGTACTTAGTACCGGTCTCGAAGTGCATAAAAAGTTGAACCGGGAATAAAGGTTGAACCAGTCTCAACTGCCTAAAGATCCGCACCGGATTTTGCGGAAGCAATTTGAGTTAAAACCGGATTATACGGGACATCCACCACATTGAAGTGGAGTTAGCTTTTTAACAAGAGTTAGCTTTATTTCAACGAATGTTTTGCAAGGTAAACTCCAAATCAGAACGCAAAGCTTAACTGCTAGTTGCATGATTTTCTTGTTGAGTTTACAGCCTGGCGGTTCTATGAGTTAGGGGTTTCATAACGATGAACTCTTGTATAAATATAGGTCATAGGACGCAAGAAAGTTGTTGTTGATTATAGGTGACTGCATAAGAGCAGAGAGGAGACATCTTCTGAGAGAAGAGCTACAGACACAAAGGTAGCAAAGATCAACAGCCAGGCAAATCGGGAAAGAGGAATGATCTAATCAGACATTCAGTGTCATAACAAATCTTTGCTTTTATAAGTAGTAAAAGCAAGTTGAAATCCCTTCTTTAGGGTGGACCTAATCGGTTCGTTGTAAAAATCCCCTAACAGGGTAACATCTTCTTGATGTTCCAAGTCCTGTAACCAGGCAGCTCCTAACAGGGTTCAGATCTTAGCAGATCTCTTGTAAAATCCCTTAACCGGGTAGCACCTTAACCAATGCTTTGCAAGCTCCTAACAGGGTGCCCTCATTCCACAGTAGTGAAGTTGTGAGCTTTGTCTCTCCGTGGTTTTTCCTTCTAACCAAAGGTTTCCACGTATATATCTGGTGTTGATCTGTGTACTTACCTTTTATGCTTACATATAATTCATTGTTTTTAGAAGAATATTGTTCAAGCAAGGTTTAAAAGATAAGAAACAGTTCTTACTGATTCACCCCCCCCCCTCCCCCCTCTTAGTAACCGGTCGGTACTAACAATTGGTATTAGAGCTTCATTTCTCATATATAAAGCCTAACCATTTGAGAAAAAGATCATGGAGGGCTACCGGTATCAGAAACAGCTGGAGGAAGCCAACAACATCATTACCTCTCTAGAGAATAGATAGAGGAGATCCCTCGCAAAAAGAAAGGAACTAGCTATACAACTCAATGAGAGCAACGAAACTATTGATGAGCTCTCTGGTCAAAGCGGATCTGATGAAGAAGCAGTCTCTAAACTTATGGATAAGAACTAGATCCTTACCGGTCAGATTGCCAATTTCAAAAGGGAGCAAGAAGAGAACGCCCGGAGGATGACTGGACTGATTGACAAAAAGGGAGAAGCCGAAGATGAAAGGAACACTGCAGTCAAGTCTTTGACTGCCGCCGAGAGAGCAAGGGACCGGGCAGTGGACGCTGTAGGGGCAACTAAACTTTTGCTTCTACAACTTTAGGAGGACATGCAGAAATCACCCAGGAGAGTGCCAGCATACACAAAGCATGGTAGGATAGAGATGATGCATGCAAGAGGTTGGCGATCGAGGTGTATCAACTCAAGGAACAAAAGAAAGTCCTTGAAGAAAGAAATGAAATCTTGAAGAGATACAATGAAAGTTCGGTCAAGCTTGATGAGCAACTCAAAGCTCAAAGAAGGCACAAGGACCAAACCGGTCTTGGATTTACCAGTGAAATCACCAAAGAGAATGATGTATCTTCTGGAGCCAAGACAAGCAAGAAAGCAAAGAAGAAGCTGCTGGCACATAAAGGCAAGAAGATCTTTAACATATCTTGCAACCATTGTGGGAAACCAGGTCATAAGGCAAACGAGTGCAGAAAAGCACCAGTAAGGCCCAACAACAGTTACTGCAAGAACTATTGTAAAAATGGCCACAAGACCAATGAATGTTGGTCCAACCCCACATCAGCGTCTGGTGGAAGCAGGGGAAGCTTCAAGGGCTACTGCTATGCCTACAACAAATTTGGACACAAGGCTGAAGAATGCAGATCGAAGACTATGGCATTCAGGTCCTCAAGACCGGTATTCACCAAGAGAAACAAGAATCGAACCACAACCAATTGTGCAAACTATGGAACACACAGGCACAATGACTCTTGGAGCAAGTCACCCAATCCAAGAAGGGTGAACCCATGGAGGACAACCGGGATAGTCTGTTATCACTCCAAAAAAGTTGGACACCTAGCAAAAAATTGCAAAAACCGGTCATTCAACAAGAAGAATTTACTGGTAAAACCAATTGACAAGATCAACGAGGAAGAGAAGATTGAGAAATCAGTCAGACAGATTTGGTTCGAAAAGGAATCAAAGAACTCTTCTGAGGAGAAGATAGAGGAAAAATGATCATCTACAGATGGTGATATCTCTTCAGCAAACTAAGCCTTAAAAGCCTAGAGGGAATCGGTAGAGCCTCCACCGTTCCCGATAAGACTGGTGAGAAACAAACTCACTCAATCTACAAGAAGAACCGAACAAAAAAAGAGGGTAGCAAACCGGGGGTCGCCAACCGGAAAGATTGGTTCACCGGTTAGGGAAAACGGAAAGAAAAGTTAGGTAAGACATTTATTACTGTAGCCGTTTAACGAATAGTTACCGTTTGGTAATTACCATTATAACCTAACCCTATAAAAGAAAGGAGAATTACTCACAAAGTTCTTACCTTGTTTACTTTGTGATTTACGAATTCTTGTGCTAAGCAACACTCTCGCACTTTAATCACTGAGGATTACTGTGTAATACCAATCTAAGCTACTTTCTGCAAATAACCGGTTAGCAAGAATGGCCGCATCTTCCACTACCATAAAATTGATCAAAGAAGATCAGGTGGTCAGGCCAGCATACATCTTGTCGTTCAAAACAAAGAGAACGACGTGGTTGGTGCACTCTCATCTGTACCAGAAGGAGTCCTCTTGACCGAAGATGTCACGGCGTTTATTCACGCCAAACAGGAAGAATTGGGAGAAACATATATTCAAGGCAAGTATCTGTCACTATGCGAAGAAGGGAAACTTCCTAACAAATAGGCCAAGCTCGTATCTTCCGAAATGATACATGGAGTATGCTACCCAACAATCTTCCAGGAAGACCAAGTCAGACTAGTGCTGAGCCGTCTTCATGAACCAAGTTTCTGGCTCACCAAAGGCGCATGTCACAAGATCACCAAAGAAGATCTGCACAAAGTAACTAGATATAGTGACAAAGGGGAAGCACTAACCCTGCGAACCATTGCCAATACCGTCGTCAACAGGCTGACCAAGTCGAGGTCTGATGGTCAACTTATGACCGTAAACGACATTGAGGATGATGGAGTTCATTTTGTGTCTGTTGTTATTGGGTACAAGGTCTGTCAGTCAAGCAATCTGAATAGCATACTAAGTGGTGCTATTCACGCCGCATATCGGATAATGCGTGAGAATGCCCAATACAACATCTGCGCAATGCTTCAGAGCCAAATATTCGAAAACATGAAGAAGCTCGGAGTTGTGAAAAAAAAATCCATGAAGTATGGAACTCTTCTGATGTGCCTTTACTTCTACTACTTGGACTTCTTCCCAGGTATCGATAAAGTGACTTGGTCCACCGATAAACCAGTCATGCATCAAATCACTAAAATGTCCAATCGACTGGGAGACCAGTTAAGCAAAGTAATGACTGAGCATTTTGAAGCATTTCAATTAAAAATGCACGAAAGAGAAAGGGTGTCGTCAACTATTGTTGACCTGTATCAGGACGATGTATGCTTCTTGGTTACCATCGACAATTGCATCATTCAAGCAGTGGAACCTAGAGACGTATATGCTCCTGAGCTAGGATATGAGATCACTGCCAAAGTTGCTAAGGCATATGCCGATGCCTTAAATGATGCTAACCTGGATCTCAGCGTCAATCGGTTTGGCACATATACTGAGATTCTTCAGAATCTGTCAAAAAGGGCACCAATCAAGATTGTCTACAAGAGAACGCCACCACCAAAAAAGAAACCAACCACCGAGCAAACCAAAGCTCGAACGCAGAAAGCAGAACCGGTATCTAGTGCCCAGGCAACAGAGCAAGAGGAGACTGATACAGAAGATACAATTCCATTGATCAAAAGGAAGAGGGGGTCTACCAAATCAACAAAGGAGGATCCACTAAGAGAGGTCAAGCTCACAATTGATAAATTCGTAACCTTACTGAAAGAAACAGGGGAAATGAGCACAGTAGAGTCAAAATACAAGTTTGCAAATGAAGAAGACAAAAGAAAGATTGAAGGAGTCGTGCACTGCCTTTACAAATTTAACCTGCATCCTATCGAACTTACCAAAGTTGTACCGAAGGATCTCCTAGATATTATTGAGGCCAAATGGGAAGCTTCAAAGGAAAGAGAGGAGCTGAGGATTTGTGCTCTTCTAGAACTTCAAAACCATCTCACTCTAGAAGAAGCCACAAAACAAGCTGAACTGCATCAGCAATCCTTCCTAACAAAAAGGAGGATCGGTCTCATGCTTGTTGGTCAAGCTGAGACAGTGCATAAAGAAGCAGTTGAGATATGGACCAAACTTCTTCAAACCTAGCAGCAAGCAGAAGAAGCAACTCAAAAAGCAACAGTTCCACCGCTTTCTGTCACCGGTAAAGGCAAAGGACTGCTTGGAGCAGAAGTACCTGTCAAAGAAAAGAGATCCACAGTACCCGTCATCAACATTACTGATGATAAGAACAGTGGACCAGCAGTCCTCATTTCTCCAAGCAAAGGTAACACTAAACCTATGTCTATCGACAATATTGTAGATGAGGTGATGGACTTTGGAATAGTAGATAATGCTGGAAAGTGGTTCAGTGTGTTAGAAGAAAACGATAAACAGTCAGTTATTATAGCAATAGTGGAGACATTTATGGACTATCATAGGACTCCAAGGGACTATAGGTCCAAGTTCCCACCGGAACTAAATAACAGGCTACAAACCAAATGGAGAATCGGTCTAGGCACAAACACCAGAATCACTAGGGAAACATTGCTAAAGGTCAAACCTGGATTTAGTGAAGAAAGAATAAAGCTTCTATTAGAAGCATCCATGAACCTAAAGACAACAAATAGAGTTGCAGAGATATTAAACAGCTATCAGAATCAAGTTTACAAAGCGACTTTGGACTACTGGCATAAGTATGACTTCAGTGCATTGGATAAATTAGGTCCTCGAGATCAAACTGAACGAATGCAAGCACCACCGGTTGGCCTCACTTCTGCTTAAGAGTCTGCCACCGGAGCTGAAAAATGTCAGACAGAGGAATTCACAGCTAGTGAACGAGTCAATGTTGAACAAGGGACTGACAGTGATATTCCCTTAGGGGAACTTCATACTGCTGAGGAACAACAAGACGAAGTTGTTCTACAAGGAGAACAAGAACAGGATGCTGCAGTCAATAAGCTACCGGAAGAAGAAACTCAGACCAAGGAAGAACCACTTGCAAAACAAGTTCAACCAGGAGAGGACAAGCTTAAGGGAAAAGCGAAAGAAATCCAAGTGCACAATAAAGAAGCTCAACCGGAGCAAGAGCAAAAACAAAAGGAACAAGCTGACATATCAAGCTCCTCATCAAAAAGGAAGCTGTCTTTTGCTGAAAAGAAGGAAGTTAAAAGGAGCAAGGTCACCGATACAGTGGTAGACATTAGCAAGATGTCAACTAGACAGCTCAAGGAGCTGACCAAGAGAAAACAAGACAATATTCTGACCACTGTCAAGAACATATTGAACATCTTTGTACCAGACACTGACATTGATGAAGATGAACCGGTCATCAACCAGCTCGAAGTTCTCGCACAGGCAATCGGTGAGGATCTAACCGATCCAGAAACTGTGGCAATCGACCACTATGAGAAGAAAAGAGTGGAGATACTGCACAAGCAAGTTGCCGATATCAAGGCCAATGTATCTACCCACCTAGGAATGCTCCAACAGCAACTTCAGGAGGCAAGAAGTTTGATGAGCAGGACATCAAACTTTGATGTGTTTTTGCAGAATTTGACAGAGAACTCAGAAAAAGTCTCAGAAGAGATCAAAACCCTGTCCACTCAGTTTGATATCAAGAATAAAACTGCAACTTCTTTCAGCAGAGAAATGACAAGTTTAACTCTTACACTGAGAAAATTTGTTGAAGAAAAGAATAAGAGGATCCAAGACATTATTGGATTTCAGATGTTTCTGGCACCAACTCTTGACATTATGAATCAAACAAAGAATTCCAAATTCCACAGAAACCCTGATCAATGAACCAGCTTACAAAACTGTGGAAGATATGGAGAACATCAATGTTTCTCTGAAAGCTACCCAAAAGAACATAGAATATGTAACCGGTCAATGGATACCATTCCTTCAATCTGCCAAAATAATATACAAAGACATTTTCACAAAACTTTGAATCTGTGAGATGTCACACCCTTTGTCCTATGGAGGCAAAAAGGGGAAGGAGAGCAGAAAGTGAAGAAAAAAGCAAAACAGTCACTGGAGCACTCAGACAGGGGAACTGGTGCAGGAGCACCACCTCCACCTTCGAATTTCATATCTTTTAAAGTCATTTTCATTAAAATGTTAGAATTTTATTATTGTTAGTGATGAAATGTAATGTAATGGAATGTACCCGAAATGGGTCTATGTGATATTTGCAATCAAAAGACTGAATGGAATGTAAACGGTCATGGGTAGATAAACGGTTTTATAATCGTTAGTGTGTCTTTAAATAGACAACAATATGTAATCGCAGAGGGAGGAGAGATCGACAATAGTATTGGGCACATTGTAAAAGTTTAAAAGGTATGGTCTCTCTGGTCTTCGACCAGAGAGCCATGAATGTTATACTGCTTTGAATATCAATGAAATGTATTATATGAAGTTATATGTGTTTCATCTTGTCGATCTCTGTCATGAATAATAGAACAGTGATAAATATATAAGTATCGGTTATGAAGATTCTGATTTGAGTGTTCATGTTCTTCACATTGGCAAGGTAATGAGGACTAGTTTTATTCTTATAGAATCACAATTATCTTGTTTTGAAATGATAACCGATAACTTCATGCACCGACACTGTTTTGGTTCTGAGAGTATTGAAACTGCTATCGAAGATAACATTGAAGAATTTGTTTTCGGTTATGAATCAGTTTCTGTTGTGATAGTTCAAAAAAATCTACTGATTGTTTATTGCTTACGGTTTTCTAGTTCATGACAATCCCGACCTTGGATGTTGTTGATTGTTATAGCATGGATCTATTGCTTTCGGTTTTCTTTAGGAAGAAATTCAACAGTGAATGAATTTAATATATGAAACGGTTTCAAGAAACCGTTATACATTTGTATGGTCGAATCTTGCAGCAGTTATTGGAAGTTGATGTGTTCTCTTATACCGTGATGTTATTGTATCGGTTATAATGTATTGAAACAGGTTTGAAGATACTATTATTATTGGCTTCAAACATAGAATGTTTATCGGCCTTTGATAACGAAAAGGTGGCAAACTTACAATCATTTCATGCTCGTGTTGAGCCGACCCGCATGGCAATGGAATTAAGGTAAAAGTTATGTTGGTGAGGTAGATACCAAAGTTGATATCATTATATTAAGTGGACAATGTTATTATTGAAATGATGGAAGGAATTAGCCTCTAAATTGATGTTTTCAAAAGAAGATAACAAACTGTTCGCAGACAAAAGAAGTGTATGCAGATTTTAACAATATCATCGATGCCCTCTACATCAGGAAGTGTTCTACAGAGATAATTGTCACAAGTAAGTGAGTGTGGTTTTGTGCACAGTTTTGCAATTTTGCCACCAATGACAAAGGGGAAGATTGTTAGCAATTTAAGATTGTCATTAGTGTAAATTCACAAACACCATGCACCGGTAAAAGGTCACCGGTTACTCATGTTACTTGGAAAGCACCGGTAGACTAGAAACACGGTGTATGCACCGGTAATTGAAGAAAAGGATATACACCGGTAGATCGATCTAAGTACTTAGTACCGGTCTCGAAATGCATACAAAGTTGAACCGAGAATAAAGGTTGCACCAGTCTAAACTGCCTAAAGATCCGCACCGGATTTTGCGGAAGCAGTTTGAGTTAAAACCGGATTATACGGGACATCCACCGCATTGAAGTGGAGTTAGCTTTTTAACAGTTGTTAGCTTTATTTCAACGAATGTTTTGCAAGGTAAACTCCAAATCAGAACGCAAAGCTTAACTGCTAGTTGCATGATTTTCTTGTTGAGTTTACAGCCTGGCGGTTCTATGAGTTAAAGGTTTCATAACGATGAAATCTTGTATAAATATAAGTCATAGGACGCAAGAAAGTTGTTGATTATTGGTGATTGCATAAGAGCAGAGGAGAGACATCTTTTGAGAGAAGAGCTATAGACACAGAGGTAGCAGAGATCAATAGCCAGGCAAATCGGGAAAGAGGAATGATCTAATCAAACATTCAGTGTCATAACAGATCTTTGCTTTTATAAGTAGTAAAAGCAAGTTGAAATCCCTTCTTTAGGGTGGACCTAATCGGTTCGTTGTAAAAATCCCCTAATAGGGTAACATCTTCTTGATGTTCTAAGTCTTGTAACCAGGCAGCTCCTAACAGGGTTCAGATCTTAGCAGATCTCTTGTAAAATCCGTTAACCGGGTAGCACCTTAACCAGTGCTTTGTAAGCTCCTAACAGGGTGCCTTCATTCCACAGTAGTGAAGTTGTGAGCTCTGTCTCACCGTGGTTTTTCCTTCTAACCGAAGGTTTCCACGTATATATATGGTGTTGATCTGTGTACTTACCTTTTATGCTTACATATAATTGATTATTTTTAGAAGAATATTGTTCAAGAAAGCTTTAGAAGATAAGAAACAATTCAAACTAATTCACCCCCCCCCCCCCTCTCAGTAACCGGTCGATACTAACACTATTTGCAATCTTAGCATATGCGGTGTCTTTGTTCAAGAAAGGATTAGATATTTGGTGTTTCATCTTGGTATACTGAGTGTTTTATACAACATGTTGAAGTGGTCACAAAACTCCCATCAACAAGATGGATATTCAAAACTCTAGGGGAAAGTGGGCAAACTAAGCATCCCATACTTCAATGGGTCTAAAAGACTACAGCAAGATCATGGGAGCAAAAATTACACACCTACTTCCCATTGAATCCTATGACAGAAGAGGAGGCCATAAAATATGTTGCACTACATTTGGATGGAGTGGCACACGAATGGTGGCATCATGGGATGCCCAAGATTACATCTTATGTTTAATTCATAAAAATACTGATAGAGAGATTTGATCACAAGGACCTAGAACTACATTTCAAGGAGCTGGCCCAAGTCAAGCAAAATGGATCAATTAAAGATTATATCATGGATTTTCAAAGAGACCTTGTTTTAGTTACGAACAAGTCCAAGAGGCGCTTGATAGTTTTGTTCATGGATGGGTTAATGGACCCACTAAAGGTTGGGTCAAGGCAATAAATTCAGGCACCTTACAAGAAGCAATAAAGAAATCAAGGGACATGGTTCTAGCCACCACCAAGAGAAAGGCCCCACCACGAGAGACATTAAAACCTAAGGAACAAACTAATCTGGCCACCAACAAAGAGACCCCTAGAAGGTTCAAGTCAAATGAGTAAACAAGACAAGAGCTAAGGAGAAAAAACTTATGCTTCACTTGCAAAGAACCTTGGGCACCTGGATCCTAGTGTATAAGGAGAGGACAAATTCACTATATTGAAGTGAGACCAAATAGTAAAGATGATGATGAAGACATTGATAGTGATAGCAGTGATTTAGATAATGGTACCAAGCCACCTTCTTGTACAAGGAAAAGTGGAACCCTAGCAACATTGGATCGATCACACAAAGGCACCTTCCGAGTAAAATGCAACATGCAAGAAAAAGTATTAAGCATACTCCTTGACAATGGATCTATACATAATTTCATCAACATTGCATTGTTTTTTATTAGGGGAAAAACAGATTTTGAAGGGACCCGAAACCCTTTACAAACAGATTTTGGTGGGATTTGGAACCCCCAAAGAAATAGCTACAAAGAAAAGAACTTCAATCAGCGGTAGCCCCACGCACAGAAACTTCGATGTCAAATAGAGTAATGGGACAATCTTGGAGTGTAAGACCATAACCCCAAAGTTGGAGATTGCCATGGGAGGCTACATAATCCAAAAGAATGTTCACATAATAAAGCTAAGGAGGATTGACATGATTCTTGGAATCCAATGGAATAAGAAAACTGGCAGTTTCAAACAAAACTTTCAAAGCATAATTTTTAAATCAGGAAACTATGAAGCCTTATAAATAAGGCGGTTTCATTGCCATTGCACAAAAAATAAGGGTCGGTTGCAATTGGTGATCACCTTTAGAAAGGATAATGACATTATGCCAATTACATATCTTGACATCATCATATGCTTGTTGTAGAGATCAAACGAATAACAAGTATCATGAACATTTCCATATGGAACTTATAAAGATTGCTACATTTGTTGTTGTTTCATCAGATTTAGGGTATGTCATTCTTTTAAAATTTTATGTATATATTAGATAAATTCACAATAGAATGTTATCTAGTCTTAGATAGATATAAGTATATCTTGATAATTTTTCCTTAAAATATTATCTTTATATATATTGATCTCCAAATTGATACTATATCAAATCACTTATTTGATATATATCATTATCAATATAATAGAAATAATCTTATTATTAACCAATATGTATAGAGGACTTTATATATATATATATATATATATATATATATATATCAAACTAAGGCTGAATTGTATTGTTATTAATAATCAATTTCATCAAATGAATTTGATGTAATATGAATATTCTTCAAGGATCTCTCACGAAGGGACATACCTCTTTGTGAGACTATGTGTGTCACAAAGAGTGATGTCTCTTCATGAGACATTCTTATATGTGTCTCGTGAAGAGTGATGTCTCTTCATGAGACATTCTTATTATCAAAGTTCACCAACATAGCAAATTGCATTATCGACATGTTAAAGTTGATCCTCATTATCGACTTGTTAATGTGAATCTTGGTATTAACATTGAACATTGTACTAGACTATACATATCGGCCTTCATTCCATTTGCTGTCCAAACATATGTTTAACAGAATCATTGTTAGTAATGATACTGTCGACAGTATCCTTATTAACAATGATAAGTTTGTTACGTTGATAAGAATGAAGTCAAATTAAGTATTTTGATGATCATATAAATATGATTACCATTATTGATAATGATAATCACAGTGATATCATTATCAATAATGATGAATCAATGTTATAATTCAGACTCATATTTGATACCATAATCAACATAAAGTAATATCTTGATTTGGTCGATACCATAATCGACTTTTGATAATCAAATCAATAATGTTAAGTTGGTATTGTTATCAACTTTATTAACAATTAAAGTTGATAACAATATCAATTATAACATTGATATTACTTTTACTCATATTAGTTATCAATAATGATAACTATAATAGTTATCAATTATAACTATCATGGTTATCAAATAATAATAATTATAGAATGAATCTTAATGAATTCTCCAGTTGATAAGATCATCAAATATATAATGAAAATGTATATAACATATAATTCTCATTCCTATCATAAAGATGTCAAGTCATGGTATAAGGATATTATTCACACATATTATTCGTCATGATAGTTTTAAATATTATAGCTTATCCATAGATATCAAGTCTAATGATATCTACCATAATGTTTTATTCATCATCATGATATGTCCATGGATATCAAGTCACATGATATCCATGATGATACTGGGTTTACTTAAGTGTTTATCCATTGAAAAGTCGTCATCAAAGAATATCCTAGGGCCCATAAAGTCATGGAGTCACACACATGACAAGTAGAGTCTTAAATTTAATAATTATATTTCAACCATACCAAATTTCTTACGGAAATGAGCAACTTTTGCCTTGGCTAATGGTATGGTGAGAATGTCAGCAGTTTGTTCATTTGTACTTACATGTTCCAATCGAATCACATTTCTACCTACCATATCTCTGACATAGTGGTATGGAATCTCAATGTGTTTCGATCTGCCATGGAATATTGGACTCACTGAGAGTTTTATACAACTCTAGTTGTCATAATGAATAATGGTTGGATTCATAGGTTCACCAAACAATCCCACTAAAAGTTTCCAAAGCCATACTGCTTCTTTTTCTCTCATGGATGTTGCAATATATATGGCTTCTAAAGAACTTTGTCCCACTGAGAATTGTTTCCTATTGATCCATGAGATCATAGCTGATCCTAAAGTGAAGCAGCACCCAGATGTACTCTTTCTCATCTATCACACAACCAGCCCAATCTGAATTAGTGTACCCATGAAGGTTGACGTCAACATTGGTGTACTTGAGACCATACTTAATTGTTCCTCGAGGATACCTCAGAATATGTTTAACTGCAACTAGATGTATCTGCTTTGATTCACACATGAACTAACTTAAGGCATTTACAGAATAGCAAATATTTGGTCTTGTGTTAACCAAATACATCAAGGATCCAATTATCTGTCGGTATAAAGTAGCATTTGCCTTTTTGAGTCAACTGTTGTTGTCTTTAGCTTGTGCAAATTTGTTTCCATAAGTGTTGTCATGGACTTGCATTCCATCATTCCAAACCTCTTTAGAATGTCTATAGTGTACTTCCCTTGATTTAGAATAATGCTATCCTCGTGTTCCCACACTTCTAACCCAAGGAAGTAATGTAAAAGTCCTAAATCCTTCATGTCAAATTCTGATGCAAGATCTTTCTTACATTTTGTAATTAGGTGATCTTCTCCTGTGATTAGTAAATCATCAACATAAAGTACATGAATTACCATTTCACCATTGATTACCTTGTAGTATAAGTCTGTATTTGCATCATCCTTGAAGAAGTTTAGACCTAGAAGGTATTTATCAATCCTTTCGTACCAGGCTCGAGGAGCCTGCTTAAGCCTATAAAATGCCTTCTTTAATTTGCACATATGTGAATTGATGTTAAGTATAACAAACCCTTCAGGTTGTTCCATGTATACTTCTTCTATTATCTCATTAAGGAAGGCAGTCTTTACATCCATCTGATGAATCTTCCATCCTTTAGAAGCAGTAATAGCAATAATGGTCCTAACAGACGTGTATCTTGCAACTGGGGCAAATGTTTCCTCAAAATCAATACCTTCCTTTTGAGAGAAGACTTTGGTTACAAATCGAGCCTTATATTTCTCAATGTTGCCATCTGCAACATTCTTGATTTTGAAGAACCATTTAGAAGATACTACAGACTTGTCTTTAGGTGTGGGCACAATATCCCATCATTCTTCATAGTGGACTAATACTCTTCTGACATGGCATCTTTCCAAGCTTGACTTTTGGTGGCTTCATCAACATTGAAAGGTTCTGCTTCAATGATCTCACTCATTAAGGTAACATAATTAGAGTAACTGCCAGGTTTCTTCCTTTCTCTGATGGTTCCTTCAGGTGTAACATATCTTTTTGCCTCTTGAATCATCTTCCTTGCCAAAGGTGGCCACTTCAATTTACATCAGGGCTTTAGGTTCATCCATAGATTTAATTTTGACATTCATCTTCAAGAGTCTCTCTCTGAATCTTAGGAACATGATCCACTTCTATTTTGAGGTGGTTCAAGATTCTCTAACTCATGAATGCCTTTTAAACTTCTAAAGCAACATCTTTTCTTAATTCACTCTGATTAGGTATAAAGAAGTTTTGGATACTTCTAATTTTTGTACTCCTTAATCTCAGCATTTACACATTTATCAGAAGAATATTTCCCCTATGTTAGTACTAAGAAATTTCTCTTCCTAGATATATTTTTCTAGAGTTTTAAATTACTTGAACCTTATACGCAATTCTTCTGACTCAAAAAAATATATCTACGACTTCTTAGAGAAATTATTTACAAAAGGTAACATACACATCCTCTACTTAACAAAAATATATATATATTAGATATATATATTACACCTTTCCTACGATATGATATGATTGTTAAGTATTAGAATAAAAGTTTCTCAGTATTATTTTCCAGCTTTACCTTGCCAACTTCTACTATGGAGACTTGAGGTTTAGGTCTTGTTGGATCACTTGAAAATTTTCTTTTTGAAGCTTGGAAAAGTGCCACATTTTTATGTTTGGTAAAGGAGAGCTCTTATATTTGGAAAATTATGATGGAAATCCTTTCAAGGGGCATGTTTCGCTATTTCACGGGTCCTCAAAACATAAACCGCAAAATAGCAAAATTTCGCTATTGCGCTAGGGTAAGGATAAGGATGTGCGAGATAGCGATTTTTCCCTATTTCGTGAGCCACATTGATAACAGTTGATGAAATAACCCTTACTATAAAGGCCACTAAAATTCCCAAATCTGAACCGAGTCAATTTGTCAAACAGTTGGCATGCACTTGAATGGTTTTGTTTCAATGTTGTGTTTCAGTGTGATAATCGTTTTGGGCATCAAAAAGATAACAATACCAATATAGAGAGTAGCACAAAGAACAACAATGCAACTCTAATATCAATGCAATGATCCCTATGTCAATGTATCATGTATTTCTCAAATTCTGATTTGCAATGAATGACTGTTCCAACAATAGAATGTAAGCATTGTCTATGGACTGATTACAACACAATAGCTAAGACATGAGACATATGAACCATCTTTCACGAACAAGTCTTATCAATGCACTTTTCCCATTCCAAACCAATAACAAGTCTGAATACAATGACTGTTCTCAGATTCAGAATTACAATGCTATGACAATGTGGCAATACCCTTGCTAACATATATCCAAATCTGATGTTAGAAGACTGACTGTTATAGCAGAGATATATCATGTGACTGATTACAATGACAAGATTGATGCAAGAACAGTACAGTTTTCAGACTGATATATTAATGGACTGTGACATACAATTCATATGCAAATTATGGCATTCAATGACATCAACATATGCACCTGGAAGCTGCTTCCAAAGACCTGCTATGAATGCTGATGCTGACCGTTCCTAGGAAGACCTAGGCCTGATCCAAATCCGTCCCCAACACTGCAACTATGCCCAGCCGTACCAGGTTGTACATGCACAGCTCCTGCAGAAAATAAATGCAGGGTTTTTGGAACCCCAAAATAGTATTAACCTGGCTGCCAATGATGTATTAATCTTCCTCCAAGAGCATAAAAATTATCTCCAAGTATGTTGGGAGATATGAGCAAAATTCTGAATCCAGGCCCTGGTATGAAGTGACTGAAAATGTGCCAAAATGTCTTCAATCTATCACCAAAATGATTCACTAATTAAGTGATGAATTCCAAACCCTTATTCAACCAGTTACAAACCCTCAATATCAATTTTTCAGATCTGCTTTTTCGGACTACTTTTTCGGGTCTGCTTTTTCGGACTGCTTTTTCGAATTTGCTTTTTCGGCCGCCTATAATTTCGGCCCTACTAAAAATGCCTCCTGAAATGCTGTTTCAATCACAAACAAACCTTTACATCAAATTCTCAATGAAGTACCAATGAGATGGCTGAGTACCAACTCCAAACTTGCAACCCTTCAGTAGATATTTCACTACCTCAGTTATGCCAATCTAGGGGAGTGATTCGTTCCCAAAGATCGAATAGTATTTGCAGACCACAAGGCTACAAATTGCTTCACAATGAAGAAGTAGAAGAAATCCCAAATCCAAGCATGTTCAAATGAGAGGCCCAGCCCTCTATTTATTCACTTTTTGGAGAAGTTGCTAAGAACTTCTAGAAACATCCTTTATAAAATCATATTATAATGCACTTTATAATAAAGTAACTTTATAATATAAAAAAGTGCAATCTCAACTTAAAATTATAACAATGTAGGCCCCAAAAGTCTCATAACTGAACGTAGGCTCCACTACAACTGCATGTAGGCCTCAAACTGGATGTAGGCTCTATCGAATGTAGGCTCTGTCAGCAATATGCAATCAAATGATCAGCACAATGACTCTCTCTCCAAATCATTTGCCTACGAGAGTCGATAATAGGCAAATCCGGCACACAAAACGATGTCAGCCAAAATGGGGACATGACAGTTGAGAAGTGGCAAAATTTCGCCATTTCGCAAAGGACCAAAAAGAGACTTGTGAATTGGCAAAAAGGGTGTCGAAAGTTTATAACAATGGACATTAATGAAGGTGGTCAATTTGATAACTCGAAATGTACATCTCGAGTACAAAGAGGATCTATCAGAAGATTTGAATTTAAGGCTTGAAAGATAAATTGGCACAAGGTAGATTAAATGCTAATGATCTCAAATTAAAGGAGCCAACACATGAATTAAAATAACACAAGTAACGATCGAGCTTTGAGGATTTATTGAGAAGGAAAAAGAGCAAATCAAAGAGAATCATGGAGTTATAGTATAATAGAGTTCAAATGACACAAGATATATTGATACAATTTCTCTAAGGTTTGCAAATTAGAACGAATTCTATCAGAAGAAAATCTTTGAGAAAACATGCTTCAGAAATGTTGTAATTTCTACATGCTACAAAAATGATGTCAACAGAGGGTGCAAACGCGCAAAAATTGCAAATCTAAAAACGACTTAGTTCAGAATATCCAATTTCCAAGCTCCGGTCAAAATCTTAGCTTTTCACGAGATGTTTTGGGTTTACGACCAAACCCAAATCAGAAAGATAGGTAGTTATTAGCTAATTTATTGATTAAGCTTTTCAAGAGAAGTTTTTTTATTTTAATGTAGGGTGGTGTCTTTTCACCCTGAAAGGATGTGGAAACCATTCAACCACATATATATATGTGTGGTGTAAAATGTAAAGTGAGAGAGAAGAAAAAAACTACAAAATACTATTTGTAGGGATAGGCATAATAATGCAATTGAAGCACAAATCAACTATACCTCTTTTTTGAAATTAATACAAAGACTCTCTTTTCAGTCCAAATTGAAGAATTGTTCATTAAACTTGATCAAGTTAGTCCTCTGGGATTATTGATTCAGATTCAATTGCTACCTTTTAATATGTTTATTGAAGAGATAAGTGTTGCAGTATACTTTTTGCATCATCAAAGATTGCATGCAAAGTTGTTGTCCATGTAACTTTGTCTAATTGGTTTTCTCTGAGAAATTAAATTCAATTAGACTAAGATTTGTACTGTAGAAGATCCTTTTCATATATATGTGTGGTAGTGGATGGTGTATGTTGTCTCTCAAGAGTTGTACATGAAAATCTGACAAGGAGTGACTCTATCTGCCCAATATTGGATAGGGACTGGTCTAAGGATTGTTTCATAAATCAGGGAATATCTTAAAGGTGTGAAGTTCATTGTTTTGTCAATCATAATCTCAATTCATATATATTAAACCCTATATTTGAAAGAACCCAATTCTAAATAATTAATTCAAAGTTTCCTGCATTTATTCAATGTACAATCTGATTCTCCTAGAAGATTACTTGCCACTTTAAGGAGATCACCCAAGTTTTCATATGTTGCTATCTGCTATAAAAATCCTTAAGCCGGGAAGTCTGGTTAAGGTATAGGCTTACCCGCCTTGGTTCTGCAGAACCTAAAGTGCAGGGGAGGAGGATCTTAATCGATCACTCCCGTTTGTTGGCCAAGATAGTTGGAGAATCCCATAATTGAGTAGGCAAGCTCATAGAATTTCCAATCTACGGTTTTGGGAACCAACAAGTCTATCTGTGCACTTCAAGGCATAGTGTCCAAACTAGTCGCATCTGAAACATTGTACTTTGGATATGTCCTTTCTTTTCTTAGATGATCTTTTGTCTTTAGTTTATTTGTCATTCTTCCTCTTGAAGTTCCATCTTTTTCTTTTCTTGTGAGAATTAGTATTTTGCAAATGAATATCTTCATTTGTAGAGTTTTGACCAATACCCCTGGATATTAGCCTAGATTCCTCTTGAATGCAGTCTATCTTCAACGGGTCAAATTTAGGGAATTTTGGACGAGCACTAATTCCTTGAGTGAATGCTTCCCATGAAGTTGGTAGTCCATTTAAAGCCAACATAGATAACTCCATGCTATTAATAAGTTGCCCGATAGTGGCAAGCTGGTCCCTTAATTCCGCAATCCTCATAAAGTATGATGAAATAGATTCTCCTTTGTTCATCTTTCAATTGCTTAAGCAATAATGCCATGCTAGTGTTATTAATCTGATACATATTTTCTAATGTTGAGAACATTTTGTATGCAGTGTCCAATTTGGAGATAATGGGCACTATATGGTCTTTAACAACATCTACCAATAGTTTCATGGCTTTATTGTTATTCTTTATCCATTGGCGTTTATTTCCTTCATCTTTAGACGTCTCTTTCTCATTTTCTACAAATGTGTCCAATTCATGTTCTCTAAGAATGAGCATAATTCTAAACTTCCATGAAACAAAATTTGAGGCTCCTTCAAGACAATCTTCAAATCTGACTTCGTTTGTCATTTTAGTCTTCGTATAGAATTAATACAAATGGGAGTTTGATTGTCCTCTTGATTTGAAATCTGATCGGGTCTTCCTTAGACTAGCTCTAATACCAAGTTGTTTTATCAAATTTAGGGTATGTCATTCTTTTAAAATTTTATGTATATATTAGATACATTCACAATAGAATGTTATCTAATCTTAGATAGATATAAGTATATCTTGATAATTTCTCCTTAGAATATTATCTTTATATATATTGATCTCCAAATTGATATTATATCAAATCACTTATTTGATATATATCAATATCAATATAATATAAATAATCTTATTATTAACCAATATGTATAGAGGACTTTATATATATATATATATATATATATATATCACAAACTAAGGCTGAATTGTATTGTTATTAATAATCAATTTCATCAAATTTAATAATCAATTTCATCAAATAAATTTGATGTGATATATATATTCTACAAGGATGTCTCACGAAGGGACATACCTCTTCGTGAGACTATGTGTCTCACGAAGAGTGAAGTCCCTTCATGAGACATTCTTATTATCAAGGTTTACCAACTTAGCAAATTGCATTATTGACATGTTAAAGTCGATCCTCATTATCGACTTGTTAATGTCAATCTTCGTATTAGCATTGAACATTATACTAGACGATACATATCGGCCTTCATTCTATTTGCTGTCCAAACATATGTTTAACAGAATCATTGTTAATAATGATACCGTCGACATATGTCAACAGTATCCTTATTAACAATGATAAGTTTGTTACATTGATAAGAATGAAGTCGATATAAGTATTTTGATGATCATATAAATATGATTATCATTAATGATAATGATAATCACAGTGATATCATTATCAATAATAATTAATCAATGTTATAATTCAGATTCATAGTTGATACCATAATCAACATAAAGTAATATCTTGATTTGGTCGATACCATAATTGACTTTTGATGATCAAATCAATAATGTTAAGTTGGTATTGTTATCAACTTTATTAACAATTAACTTTGATAACAATATTAACTATAACATTGATATTACTTTTACTCATATTAGTTATCAAAAATGATAACTATGATAGTTATCAATTATAACTATCATGGTTATCAAATTATAATAATTATAGAATGAACCTTAGTGAATTATCCAGTTGATAAGATCATCAAATGTATAATGATAATGTATATAACATATAATTTTCATTTTATCTAAAGGAGATATCAAATGCTTAAGGTTAGAATAATTTGACTGAAGCTACAAACATTAACAGCATCATCATTCTATGGATCAGTTAGTGAACAATTACAAAGATGAAGGCATGTCAGCAAGTACACATCATTGCGAGATGAATGAAGTCTTCAAATAAATCATCTGAAGCATGGATCAATATCAAGGAAATCAACAAAGAGCGGTAAGTACACCATTAATATACAAGGAAAACATATCGATCACCTTATAGAGAGTAACATCGACATGATATGGAGATTGATAGAAATAACAAAAGCACATCAAAGATCCTTGATAAATACTTAGGATCAACAATTTGATACACAGAGTATCCATGTGCAGCAATAAGGCAAGAAAACCGATTAGCAATATCAACTAAGGCAAGAACATCAATTGGGTATCGATCAAAGCATCTTGACAAAGTGGGACTAACATCTATCATTAATATTAGAAGAGGGTATATTAATGAATATATGGATTATCGTATTGACTGCAAGGAGTATCGAATGGAGGAAATTATATGGTTAGCAACACTACAAACTTCAGTGTATAAAGTGTAAATTAACGACTTATATCATATCTAGCCAATGAACAGGAGGACAATAATAAATGATATTATGATCATTAAGTTAAGGATATGGATGATGGTCAAGGAAGTCGTTCAGGTCAATCCATCAATAGGATAAGGTGAACAAGTAATCAAGATGCAAGTGAGCCACTACTGGTTGACTTACAGAAATATGATGATGAGGAATATCGTATCGCCACTGCTCCATTCAATCACTAAACAATCTGATGACAGAGAATGGCAAAATCAGAACTGAAGGATAAACAATAAGAAGAGATATCATAAACAGCATAATCGATATGAAAGGCTGAGTATGGTGCGATCAAATTAAAGGATATTGGTTAGGGTTAGGTTAACATATGCTAGACCGATAACTATTGGTCAAAGACTAATAAAGTTCATTTTAATGAAAAGACACCATGTGTATATAAAAATTGTAATGACCCTTACTATAAAGGGCACTAAAAACCACTAATACTAAACTGAGAAAATTCGTCAAACAGTTGGCATGCACTGAATACACTGCTGAAAGAAAAATACTGAATATAGGAAATTATTTTGCAATATATGAGTTCGCTGTCCCAAAATTTCAGAATAATAGATAGCAACCAAATACCATCTAAAACACTATCAATGATGTGGGAAATTGCTCAAAACCATATGTCATTCATATATCAACAATTTGCAACAATGCCATACATTTTTCAGTCAATAATATGATCATCAAACCCTAGGTTTGCAATATAGATAGACTGAAAATTACAATGCCCTTTCACTTGCAAAATCCTAGCCTTCCTTTGTTACCAATAATGCCAAATGGCAAACAAAAACAAGTACAATGTAAAATAGTAAAGTGCTAAAGCTATATTTTGTACTCAGCTGAAAACATACATTTCTCAGAAAATATGCCAAATGCCAAATGAGAAATGAGGAATCTGATTGTAGATGGCTGCCATAATTTTTCGGACTGCTTTTTCGGATCTGCTTTTTCGGATTGCTTTTTCGAATCTGCTTTTTCGGATCTGCTTTTTCGAATCTGCTTTTTCGGACCTGCTAAAAACGGCCGCCTATAATTTCGGCCCTACTAAAAATGCCTCCTGAAATGCTGTTTCAATCACAAACAAACCCTTACATCAAATTCTCAATGAAGCACCAATGAGATGGCTGAGTACCAACTCCAAATTTGCAACCCTTCAGTAGATATTTCACTACCTCAGTTATGCCAATCTAGGGGAGTGATTCATTCCCAAAGATCGAATAGTATTTGCAGACCACAAGGCTACAAATTGCTTCACAATGAAGAAGTCGAAGAAATCCCAAATCCAAGCATGTCCAAATGAAATCCCAAGCCCTCTATTTATTCTTTTTCTTGAGAAGTTGCTAGAACTTCTAGAAACATCCAATTATAATGTACTTTATAATAAAATAACATTATAATAATAAAGTACATTTCTCAACTCAAAATTATAACAATGTAGGCCCAAATGTCTCATAACTGAATGTAGGCCCAACTACGATTGAACGTAGGCTCAAGACTGAACGTAGGCTCTACTACAACTGGATGTAGGCTCAAACTGGATGTAGGCTCACTCTAGATGTAGGCTCCACTACAACTGCATGTAGGCCCAAACTGGATGTAGGCTCTACCGAATGTAGGCTCTGTCAGCAATATGCAATCAAATGATCAACATAATGACCCTCTCTCCAAACCATTTGCCTACGAGAGTCGATGATAGGCAAATCCGTCATGCCAAATGATGTCAGCCAAAATGGGGACATGACAAAAATGTATTTATGAAGAGGTGCGAACTAGTCATGGAGAGAAGAGACGTGTCTCTCAAATCACATCCATTCCCACGACACAAGGTAAAATTTGGAAACCGATCTCATTCTTGGAGGCATCAGGTTGAAACTTATTTCTTATTTATGCATTTTGGATCTGCTTGATAGAGTACTTGCCTTGCTGGCAAAAACAGGCTACAAGCATTTAATATAAATCAAAGAAAGCGCCATAGTTGCAGGAATCAAGAGTTTATATCAGAAACATCTTTATCATTGTTGCGAGAATACATCTACATATCCGAAATGGCAACCTTTTTGCCATAAGCGCTATAAGTCGTATAACCAATTCATCATTGCATATACATATTGGCATGTCAAATATAGCAGCCTATTCCTAATTGCATAAACTTATTGACATATCAGACATAGCACAGTATTTATTGTTGCACAGTTATATAGATATATCAGACACAGCATCATTGAAAGAAAGTTCATTGCATAGTTTGCAGTGATATATAAGAAAGAGCCTAACTATGTATGTATATATATATGTATGTAAGTATGTATATATATATATATATATATGCAGATTGGAATATCTAATCTTTGCATACAGCAATGATTCAATATCCAATCCATATAATATCATTGGCAGATAGTACATATCATAAAGATTATCTTGAGTATTATCAATATAAATAGACTTAATCATCTTGCATATTTCCAATTGTCATATTAGGGATAGCAGTGATATAGTTATTAATTTTATACATGAGCACTCAGAAGAGGTATCACTGATCATCATTTACAGTGTTAAGTAAAACCTAAAAGAAATTAGTCTCTTGCAGTTGAGTTTGCAAGGTAATTGTACCTATTTCCCAAGTTAGCCAAAAAGGGGACATTACATGCTATTCCATGAAGGATTGTTGAAGACAATGGAGTTCTTGAAATTGAATGATGATGATTTTCAATGATCACACTTGCAGGACTGCACATAATCAGTTTAATTTCATTTCTGATTTACGTAACATATATGTTGAAAGTTGGTAATAAAGTGTTTGATTTTAAGCCAGTCGCTATATCGATCTACTCTATATGCTGTACCTTGTTATATTCATGAAATGGTGAACGAAATCTGAAACTAACCAATCAGCAAACCATTCATGTTAGCTTTCAAACTTGCAAAACGTTTTCCAAAAAAAATCAGAGATACACAACAGTGTCTCATTGACCTCAACACGCTTACGTACAAGGAGAATCCAGCAGCCCAATGGGATGTAGAGCTAGGAAGCCGACACGTGTTGGTGAAGAAGTGGCACAAACCAGGTTGGCTGATATTGTCTTGGAGGTGCTTGACCTCAAGGAACGCACCAATTCAAGTGATGAGGAGCTTGGCATGGACTTTGAAGATAACTAATTGTATTAAGCCATTGACCTGTTGTATTTTGACATTTGAATATGATATATCTGATACAAACATGTAGCAATGCCCTTTTTAATGTTTTCATTGTTCAATGCAATGTGTTAAGTTACTAGTGTTTTGAAGTTTGAATTGTTATTCCTTATTATACCAGATTTTCAGGTACTATATATTTGCACTGTTGACCCACTATATCCCCAAAACTAGGCCCTTGGTTCCCCTGTCCATGAAACCACCCCCCAACTTTCCCCATCGCCCCATTCCAAGACTCTTTGGAACCATGTCCACAACAAGTCTCTGAAAAAAAACCAATTCTTACTGATGAGGCTAAATATCTCAGACAGAAAACCACAACCTTATTCAATGGATGAATATTTACATAAACCATAGAAAATGGTGAACATTTAATATTTGCTAATGCTTCATTGTTTTATCATTGTAAACATTGAAATTTTGCAAAACAACATTAAAAGCTTACTTCTTGCAACTCTGCAACTGCGTTATCAATACCTGCAACATCTTTAAACATAACTCCGGTTGTTCCCTGGAAAAGTAAATGTTAAATATTTATAACTAAATGACATAAATACCGAACTCATTGCATTTTTCTAAAGGGAATCACAAGAAAATGAAAGCAGAGATTCCCCATCCTAATTTAACAAATAATATGAGATGCAATAACTTACCTCTACCCGGGCTTGAGGTTTAGATTGTGCAAACTCGAGAGCTGTCCATATATCCTGCAGGAAGGCAATGTTAAACAGTAACATCTTGTTTATGTATTGACAAAATTTTCTCAACCAGATATGATTGAAAATAGCATACTACATAAGCATCCAGATATATTTAGAAACAAAAAATGGAAAAGCTTACCCAATTCTTCATGTCTTTTGGCCTCCTAATAATAGTATATCTTATGATAAGAGTCATGGCTGCAACAACAAATACTATAACTCCTGCTGTCTGCACCATTGATATAAAATCACTCGAAAAAAAGAAACCGATAACAGCAAACAGACACTTGAATACCCCAAACAATATGGAGGACAAGGGTATTAGCAAAACTGTTAATAGAATAGTGGCAACAAACTCCAGTACACGAATTCCAAGTCGAAGTACACTTATTAGAGAAAATGCAGTCACAAGGTTTGTGACTTTGAAAACAATTGCTGGTAGCAGGCCTCGCAGTGAAAAGGCAAAAGCCGTTATCGCACTTGTTAATGTAGTCAGTTCAATCAGCAGTCTGCTTGAGATAGAGAATGCCACAGGATGAGGCATTGCAGGGGGAGGCACTACATAAGGCTGCAAATCATAAACAAAACAATAAGAACATGAAATTAAAGTAATAATTAAAATTAAAAGTCATACAGAAAATAACATACATGACTATTGTTCATCCATATGACTAATACATTCAGATCCTAAAAATCTTCATTGTTCACTTTGATCATACACCAATGGAAGAATGATGAATATAACCATAAGAATGTGTACAGGAACCCATAGGACTAGTTTGGAAGAATGACAAAGATAACCATACAAGTTTGTATGGTAAACCCGTAGTATACTCAATGAGGTGAAGTATCAAAATTTACCAAGTAATAGAAATTTGAGCCAACCAGGTCCCCCTCTGAAGCCAGTTGGACCCACATAGCTCTTGCACGGCTGCGTCTCCATGCAAATAAGAATAAGCATGAAATAGTACCCAAACACAGTATACAGAGCCTGAAATTATTAATTTTATTTCATTGTCAATTACATTCTATGGCTTCGGAAGATTCACAGTACCTTGTCCTCTATGAACTTAGACAACGCCAAATCAATCATTTATCACGCAAATGTATCCATTGACCCATTTTGTTCTGATACCAGTTTAATTCAGTATTGTTAAGTATTTTGTTATCAGACCTTCTCAGAGTTTATGTTCTGTATTTCACTGTTATTGCTGAAAATTGTCAATTTTTTATTAGTTGGCCTATATCTCAAACATAAAATTCATAATCTCAAATCCATTGCAACAAAGGAACATTAATCAAAATATTCAGCTCTCCTATTAGGACTGTACCTGGATCTTATTCATGTTCCAATGATACGACATGGCGGTTTGAGATCTTAGTTTGCATCTATTGGCCTAGGATCTCATTTCCCACATATCACTTCCATTGGCTCGGAAAAACAAAAACAGTACTCGAGGTTGCTCCTAGCAAAAACGTTTCAAGCCTCTAACACAATCTAGCAAGTCATAAAAATATAATATTTATATTTATATTATAAGTATTATAATATTATATTCTTATTATTTCTATATTAAGAATACAGTTATATTAATATATTATAATGTGATGCTTACATTAATAGATTTATAATTTATAAGATTATCAAGGTATTAAAACTGGAGCAACGGTCGACTAGACCTGGCGATGGAGACCCTCGATTGCAGAGCTCAAACAGGTTTCGGACGCCTTGGCAGAACAGAGCTGAGAAAGGCCAAACTCAAGGGCAATGGTTACCCTACCAGTCTAGAGAAAGATGGCATTTTAATAGACGAGCACAAACGGGCTTCCAGACGCAATTTAATGGGTCGGGCAATAATGAAAGTTGGGATCAATATCCGAACTCCTCAAACCAGAACTTTCCTGGAAGGCATGGCAGGGGCTGGGAGAATCAAAAGACAAGGAAAGGGAGTGCAATCATTCAGAATAAGCCTTTTTGAGTTTCAAACGATTGTGCACAAATTTTCTAGGCCGAAAATCCACAAGAAGCCATTGATGAATCCTGCCCTGACATTGGATGACCAGCAAGGCACTTCTTCGGCTAACCCGGTAAATGGTAATATCTTTTATGGCGCTCTCCTCTATCTTGATAGATAATAAACAATGGGTTGAATCGGTTTCTATCCTAGATGATAGAGCTTTTCTAGTTAAATGGGTAGGGTCGTGGCCATCAGTAGACAAGATTGAAAAGTGATGTGAGAAGGTAGATGGTAAGGACTGGATTCTTAAAACCCTACACAATGGCTTTGTCTTAATCACCTGTTCTTCCAAAGAGGAGAAAGATTGGGTCTTAAATAATGGCCCTTATATTATCGAAGGTAAAGGCCTTTATATTAGAGACTGGTCTACAAATTTTGATCCCAACAAGGAGAAAGTTAAAGAACTCTTGGTTTGGGTTAAGCTACACAATCTTCCACTTGAATACTGGGCAGAAGACACCATTTGAACCATTGGCAACAGTTTTGGCATATTCATTCGGATGGAAGAAGCCTTGGACAAAAATGATTTCTCATGCTACCCTAGGATCTTGGTGCTTATGGAGGAAAGTCATGACCTTCCAAGCTATATTATGCTTGGCTCCTCAAAGGGTGAATGGCGTCAACTGTTGATGTTTGAGACTCAAGTGGATGTCAATGGGAAGCACTTACAGGATCAAGTCAGTGTTTCAGAAAAAGGGAAAAGCTTGGAAGCTAACAGGGTGTTAGATGAAATCTGCAAGATTACGGACATAAAAAGAGCAAAAGGCCTTGATTATGCACTAAGGTGGGAGATGTTGATGGTTTCTAAGGTGCTTAGAGAAGCTCCATGCAAACCTAAAGAAGACAAAGATATTTGGTTATCAAAGATTAATCAGCTCGAGAAGTCTGCACATCCCAGAGGGGGGGATCAGATAGACTGGAACTCAAGTCATATGGTGAAAGAAACCCCACACTCGCAAATTCCTTTGCAAGTAAACAATGAGATGGAGTCTTGCTACAGGAGCACCTAGGCTAGCCTCCATGGTTAGTGTGTTTTTGGCTTGTACTTGACTCTAGCCAAGTCAAGAAGTTAGAATAGGTTGTTTGAGGACCTTAGTAGGTCTCTTGCTATGTTCCCTAAGTGAGTTAGTCATTAGGACTAAGGTCACAATAATAGCCTTTGTTAGTTGTTTATTCAATTTCTTAAGTTAGAAGCTTAGCTTAGGTGAGAGTCTTAAATGTGTTCTAAACACATCTTCTTGTTATAAAGATGCCATAAGGTTATAAATGGCTTTGGATCCTCGAGACATAGGAGGTTAGAAGCCCAAGAATATAGGAACATGGCATATGTGGAAGTTGCCAAATGTTCAAAAGAAGTTGTCTTCAATTTTGCAATTATTACAAAAGAGTGCATGCCATTCGGGTATCTTTGGATTCCCTAAATTATAGGAGGTTATAATCGACCAACAAGCCCTAAAAGCAAGGAAAATGGCATCTAATGATACCGAAGACAAAGACATGAGACTCATTCATGCATTGTAATAGTTTTAGACAAAGAAAAGAGAGCTCTGCAAGTTTTTCAACAGAGATTTTCTGGTGTTTGTGTTGACAGTCGTACTTTATGGATTGAAAGACTAAATCTAATGCTGGATTAGGTTTCTATTGACTGTTAGGATAAGTTTTCATTTGAAGAGCAAGTCGTTTTGAGTTAATCCAAGTGCTGGTTTTTGGTATTCTAGTTCAGGGAGTCTATTTTTAGCTTGTTTTGAGTAGTTTAGAGAGTCATGGCTCCTCCATGAAATCTAACCGTGGATAAACATTCATGTTAGATGGAAATGGCAGAGGAGTCATTGTTGTATATAGTTTTAGGAGTTAGGAAGTTTGACAGCATAAGGAACTATTTTATATACTAGGCCCTAGGTGAGTTTGTGAAACCCGGTTAGAGGTCTAGAGGTGAAAGAAGTGAAGAAACATTGCATGGTTGTACGGATCCGTACTGCTCAAGGAATTTTTCATGAAGGTAAACATCATATCTATCCATTCTATGCAGATAGAAGTCATACCATTCATTTAGGATTTGTTTTGAACAAGTTTTCTATCAAAATCACAGTTCAGTCCTAGAAATTAGGCCTATTAGGCCTCTTGTCCTTGTTTGTAGGAAGCACCTGTACAGTCACTGTCAGACCCAGAAACTTTGTGAATCTTTTAAAACTTCCAAAAGGGTATCCGAATCAAGTCTTAATTTTTCAAGTTGTTTGGAAAAGTTTTGCAAGAAACAGCAAAAGGTGACTGGTAAGGGCTACTAGAATAGGCCTATTTTTAAGGTAAATTCATGATGAATCATGGAATCCGATAAGAAGATGATTGAAGACCCTTCGAAAATGGATCAAATGGGCAAGAAAAATAATGTTTTCATGATGGAGAAGACCCCTACAATGTTGGAGCATGTTTATGGAGATTTGGCACTAAGAGCCTTCTAAGTAAGTGTGGAGAAGTGAATCAAAACTAAGGTGTTGATCATTCAAGGTTAAGTTTTCAAAGCTTGACTCTTATAGCAGAGTTTGAATAGGTCTTAGTTAATGATCTAAGCCTATTGGAAGATCCTATAGAGGAATAGGATACTAGGAGGCAAGTGAAGTCTCTTGGAGGGTGTGAAAACCAGCCTTGAAGTTTATCATACATCATATTGGTATCAGAGCTTGGTTGATCAAGCTTGTGGGAAATGTTGCAATCTTCTGAATCAGTAGGAGAGAATACACCAGATAAAGCAATGGTGACTAATGCTGAATTAGCAAAGAAGGTTGAGGAACAAGAGGAGGATAACAAATTGCTAAGGCAAAGACTAGCTCAAATGGAGCAGCTCTTGGGTTCCAAGACAAAGCAGATAAGGTCAAGGATAAGATTGACCAAAAGGAAGAAGATGAAGCAAGGGAGAAGGAATTAGAGTTGGAAGAAGAAGCAGCAACACCTGACCCTATTCTTCCTGAAGAGCCATTCCTAAAGGCATTAAAAGCATTGAGTGGTAAAGCTTTGGAAGGTGTGCCACTATTTAGTGGACAAATGGATCCAGATTCAGTTGTGGATTGAATTGATAGCATAGAGAACCATTTTGAATGTGATGGTATCTCTGAAGCACAAAAAGTTATGGTGGCCAAGTCTAGACTAAGAGGTTCAGCTCTTACTTGGTGGAAGTTCGTGCAAACCGAGAGAGAGAAGGATGGAAAAGGTCCTATTGTGACATGGAAGGGTATGGTATCCAAAGTCAAGCAAACCTACCTTCCTGATGACTATGAAGTCCAAATGCATAGAAGGAGACACAATCTTAGGCAAAAAGATTTGGATGTCCAAGCCTACACCGAGGAGTTTCAAAAATTGTGTTTGAGGTCCAAGGTAGTTGAAGAAGAGAGCATCAAGCTTGCAAGATACTTGAATGGCCTCAAATGGTCTATTCAAGAGGAGATGAGTCTAGTGAACTTCAAATCCATTAGGCAATGCTATCAAATGGCCATGAAGATAGAGGAGAAAAGTAAAAGAAAACAAGAAACCTCCAAAGGCAAAGGCAAAGGCAAAGATACCAAAGGTTAAAGAGGTGGCTATGGTGGAAGAAGTTCTGATTCAAGAGCTCAAGTTGAGGTAAAATTCAGTGAGCAGCAAGAAGGAAGCTCAAGTAGAGGTGGTAGAGGAAGAAATTCTAACTCTAGCTTTAGAGGAAGAAGTAGTGGTTCATCACAAAGAGGAAGAGGCAATTATTTTACCAAAATGAAGTGCTACCATTGCAATCAAATGGGGCACCCTGCCTATAGATGCCCGGAGAAAGATGGTTCATCACAAGGAGGTGATAAGAGGACTAATTTAATTCAAGATGAGTCCAATGCAGCAGACAAGCATGATGAGGTACCATTAAATTTAGAGGAAGGAGAGAACCTTATGATGAGGAGGACTCTAATCAAGGAACTAGTGAAGGAGGAGCCAAGCCAAAGGAGATCTTTGTTTAGGATCAAATGCAAGATAATGGGGAAAGTATGTAGGGTCATCATTGATTCAGGCTCTACTAATAACATAGTGTCAGAGGAAGCAGTCAGCAAGCTCAAGTTGACAAGAATATCCCATGCCAATCCATACAAGGTCACTTGGCTTAACAAAGGCCAACATATGTTAGTGAATGAGCAAGCATGGGTGGAGTTCTCCATTGGAAGGTACAAAGACAAAGTGTTGTGTGATGTGTTGCCTATGGATGCATGCCATTTGCTCCTAGGTAGACCATGGCAATTAGACCACCAAGCCATACATGATGGAGGGAAGAATTCCTATTCTTTCAAGAAAGATAATGTAACCTTCAAAATTCAGTCATTGTTGGAGGATGCTGAAGTGAAGACAGCAGGTCCAAATGTTCTCATGGTAGGTGAAAAAGAGTTCCTACAAACCATGGAAGAGAGTGAAGGCATAGGCTATGCATTGGTGTTGAAGCCAAGAGAGGGAGATGAAGGCAAGGCAGCCAAGAAGACTGAATTACCAAGGGAGATTCAAGGTATGTTGCAGACTTACCAAGGCATTGTAGGTGATGGACAACCATCAACCTTACCCCCTCAAAGAGCCATAAGCCATAGGATAGACCTTATCCCAGGAACTACCCTACCTAACAAAGCTGCTTATAAAATGACCCCTCAACAAAATGAGGAAATAGCAAGGCAAATACCAAAGCTCTTAGACCAAGGCCTAATTAGGAAGAGTATTAGTCCATGTGTTGTACCCACCGTACTTGCACCTAAGAAAGGAGGAACTTGGAGGCTATGTACTGACTCAAGGGCTATCAATAGAATAACCATAAGGTATAGGTTCCCTATCCCTAGGATTGAAGACTTAAATGACTGTTTAGGTGAAGCAAAGTACTATAGCAAGATAAACTTGAAGAGTGGCTATCACCAAATAAGAATCCATGAAGGAGATGAGTGGAAGACAGCCTTCAAGACCAATGAAGAGCTGTATGAATGGCTTGTCATGCCATTTGGATTGTCAAATGCCCCCTCCACATTCATGAAGCTCATGAATGAAGTACTCAAGGACTACATAGGCAAGTTTGTAGTTGTATATCTAGAAGATATACTGATTTTTAGCAAGACAAGGAGTGAGCATTTGGAACATCTTGATATTGTTTACAAGAAGCTACATGAGGAGAGGTTGATGATCACCTTGGAGAAGGGTGAGTTCATCAAATCAGAATTAGTGTACCTTGGGTTTGTCTTATCACATGGCAATCTGAAAATGGATAAGAGCAAAGTAGAGGCTATCATGAATTGGCCTACTCCAAGGTCAGCAACAGAGGTAAGGAGTTTTCATGGTCTTGCACAATACTATAGAAAGTTCATAAGACAATTTAGTGCAATTTGTGCTCCTATGTTGGATACTATCAAAGGAGGAATGAAAACCAAGTTTGTTTGGAATGAAGATGCTAACAAGAGTTTTGCGTTGTTGAAGGAGAGGATAGCTACCCAACCTGCTTTAGTGCTGCCAAGCTTTAAGAAGCTATTCACCATTGAATGTGATGCTAGCAATGTAGCAATTGGGGTTGTTTTAAGCCAAGAGGGCAGACCGGTGGCTTTCCATTCTGAAAATTTAAGTGAGGCTAAGAAGTACTCCTCATATGACTTAGAGATGCATGCATTGGTCCAAGCTCTAAGAAAGTGGAGGCATTACTTGCTTCCAAAAGAATTCATTGTGTATTCAGACAATCAAGCACTTAGTTTCCTGAATTCACAAGAGAAGTTGAGTCACAAGCACATGAAGTGGGTTGAGTACCTACAAGCTTACACCTTCAATATCAAGCACAAGAAGGGTGTACTAAACAAGGTGGCTGATGCATTGTCAAGAAGAGCCCTCACACTACAAGAAATTCAGTTGAAAAGCATGGGGATAGATCATTTCAAGGATCTATATGCAGATGATGAGGACTTTGTTGACATTTACAAGGTATGTGCTGAATACAAGAATCATTTCAATAGTAAATATGCTGATTATACTTTGCAAAGTGATCTCTTGTTCAAAGGGAATCAATTGTGTGTTCTTAGAGGCTCTATTAGAGAGAATTTGATTCAAGAAAAGCATAATGGTGCTTTGAGTGGTCACTTTGGGATCATTAAGACTCAAGACCTTGTTTCAAGGTTTTACTTTTGGCCTAGAATGAATCTTAATGTTAGGACGTATGTGGAGAGTTGTGTAGTATGTCAAAAGGCCAAGGGCACTTCTACCAATGCTGGTCTTTATCAACCACTACCAATTCCTACTAGGCCATGGGAATGCTTAATTATGGATTTTGTAGTTGGGTTACCCAAGACAAGACAAGGGATGGACAGTGTGTATGTGGTTGTGGATAGGTTCAGCAAGATGGCTCACTTTGTGCCATGCAAGACCACAAATGATGCAAGTCAAATAGCATCCCTATTCTTCAAAGAAATAGTTAGAATCCATGGGTTACCTATCAACATTGTGTCAAACAGGGACACTAAGTTTATGAGTCATTTTTGGAAGACTCTTTGGCAAAAATTGGGCACCAACTTATCTTTTGGATCAGCATACCATCCCCAAACCGATGGTCAAACTGAGGTTGTTAATAGAAGCTTTGGGAATCTTCTAAGATGCTTGACTAAAGAATACGGTCAGCAATGGGATCAGTTGATTGGGCAAGCTGAATATGCCTACAATGACACCTTGAATAGATCCACACGGAAGAGTCCATTTGAGATAGTTTATGGACTACATCCAAGGGGTGTCTATGAGTTGAGAGATCTGAAAGAAGGAGTCAAAGCAAGTGGATATGCAGATGATTTTGCATTTGCCATGAAAGAGGTTCATGAGACAGTGAGGAAGACATTAGTAGACAACACCAACAAACACAAAGCAAAGGTGGATGAAGGTAGAAGGATAGTTGAGTTCAATGTTGGTGATCTTGTCATGGTGCACCTAAACAAATCAAGGTTGCAAAAAGGAGTACCTCACAAGCTGCAAATCAGGAGGATAGGACCCTGTCCTATATTAGCAAGGTATGGTGACAATGCTTACAAAGTAGACCTGCCGAATGACAGTGGACTGTCAAATGTTTTCAATGTTGCAGACCTTGTCCATTATAAAGGGCCTCAAAAAGACAATGACCAGACCATACATGAAGTGATCAGGGATGTTGAAGACTTACGACTTCCTCCTGCTGCAAATACAGGACCATACAGTGTACTAGACACTAGAGTCTACAAAAAGACTAGACTCAAGGAGTATAAAGAACACCTCATTCAGAAGTATGGGCAGAGTGCTGCTGATGCAATTTGGGTCAAGGAATCAGAATTCAAAACGATGGGAATTGATCCTAGCATCATCAATCCAAGGGTGGATTGAAGTTCTTATTTTGGGGAGGATGGTGCAGGAGCACCTAGGCTAGCCTCCATGGTTAGTGTGTTTTTAGCTTGTACTTGACTCTAGCCAAGTCAAGAAGTTAGAATAGGTTGTTTGAGGACCTTAGTAGGTCTCTTGCTATGTTGGCTAGGTGACTTAGTCATTAGGACTAAGGTCACAATAATAGCCTTTGTTAGTTGTTTATTCAATTTCTTAAGTTAGAAGCTTAGCTTAGGTGAGAGTCTTAAATGTGTTCTAAACACATCTTCTTGTTATAAAGATGCCATAACGTTATAAATGGCTTTGGATCCTCGAGACATAGGAGGTTAGAAGCCCAAGAATATAGGAACATGGCATATGTAAAAGATGTCAAATGTTCAAAAGTTGTCTTCAATTTTGCAATTATTGCAAAAGAGTGCATGCCATTCGGGTATCTTTGGATTCCCTAAGTTATAGGAGGTTATGCTCAACCAACAAGCCCTGAAAGCAAGGAAAATGGCATCTAATGATACCGAAGACAAAGACATGAGACTCATTCATGCATTGTAATAGTTTTAGACAAAGAAAAGAGAGCTCTGCAAGCTTTTTAACAGAGATTTTCTGGTGTTTGTGTTGACAGTCGTACTATATGGATTGAAAGACTAAATCTAATGCTGCATTAGGTTTTTATTGACTGTTAGGATACTTTTTCATTTGAAGAGCAAGTCATTTTGAGTTAATCCAAGTGCTGGTTTTTGGTATTCTAGTTCAGGGAGTCTATTTTTAGCTTGTTTTGAGTAGTTTAGAGAGTCATGGCTCCTCCATGAAATCTAACCGTGGATAAACATTCATGTTAGATGGAAATGGCAGAGGAGTCATTGTTGTATATAGTTTTAGGAGTTAGGAAGTTTGAAAGCATGAGGAATTATTTTATATACTAGGCTCTAGGCGAGTTTGTGAAGCCCGGTTAGAGGTCTAGAGGTGAAAGCAGTGAAGAAACATTGCATGGTCGTACGGATCCGTACTACTCCAGGAATTTTTCATTAAGGTAAACATCATATCTATCCATTCTATGCAGATACAAATCATACCATTCATTTAGGATTTGTTTTGAACAAGTTTTCTATCAAAATCACAGTTCAGTCCTAGAAATTAGGCCTATTAGGCCTCTTGTCCTTGTTTGTAGGAAGCACCTCTACGGTCACTATCGGACCCAGAAACTTTGTGAATCTTTTAAAACTTCCGAAAGGGTATCTGAATCAAGTCTTAGTTTTTCAAGTTGTTTGGAAAAGTTTTGCAAGAAAAAGCAAAAGGTGACTGGTAAGGGCTACTAGAATAGGCCTATTTTTAAGGTCAATTCATGATGAATCATGGAATCCGATAAGAAGATGATTGAAGACCCTTCCAAAATGGATCAAATGGGCAAGAAAAACAATGTTTTCATAATGGAGAAGACCCTTGCAATGTTGGAGCATGTTTATGGAGATTTGGCACTTAGAGCCTTCTAAGTAGGTGTGGAGAAGTGAATCAAAACTAAGGTGTTGATCATTCAAGGTTAAGTTTTCAAATATTGACTCTTAGAGCAGAGTTTGAATAGGTCTTAGTTAATGATCTAAGCCTATTGGAAGATCCTATAGAGGAATAGGATACTAGAAGGCAAGTGAAGTCTCTTGGAAGGTATGAAAACAAGCCTTGAAGTTTATCATATATCAAGCCTCTCGATAACCAAATCCCTGTTATGTTCTCACACACTACAGAACTAGATGATTCAAACAATCCTACCAATACTAATTATAAGGAGGATTTAGAGTTTGTTCCTGATACCTATGGGGCAATGGAAGGCATAAATAGTGATACAGTGGTTTGGAGTGACAAGTTTGTTAAGCCTCTCAGCCAGTTGGAAATCATCGAAAATCAGTTTATAGAGGGAACCCCAAAATGTCCACTTAAGGATGACCCACTTGGGAAGGATTCTTTTTCCAAGAATATTAAAATTTCGCCTATTAGGCAGCTTGAAAGTTTATTTGAAGAATCTAGGGATAGAGGTGGCAACAGAATTAAAACTGATTTTGATTATGATTCTCCAGGTGAACTCGATGAGGATGATGATTTAGGTTTCTTTGAGGAACCTGGGATCACAGAAAAAAGAAATGTTGAGCAAACGAAGTCTAAAATCTTGAAGCCTAAGTTAGGAGAAAAGAATAAGAGAGGACCTAAATCTATCCAAATGAAACTAGCCTTGCTTGGGAGTCCTTCCAACCAAACCAAACTATTGAGATCGGGACGGGGCTGTTCAGAAGCCCCCTCCCAGAAGCAATGAAAATCCTATCGTGGAATGTCAGGGGCTGCAATGCCCCTGACAAGTTTCATTTGATCAAAAGAGGTATTGATTAAATGAAACCAAATATTGTTTTTTTGCAAGAATCTAATGTTAAAGACTCTGATATTGATTATTTTAGAAAGACATTTTTCAAGTGGAATGGTGCTTGGGTAGGCTCTGAAAGTGGTTTTGATGGTCTTGGTCTTCTTTGGAACTCAGATAGTATTGACCTACAGATTCTGGAAGCTGGTCAACATTGGCAATTAGCAGAGGTAAGATCTAAACAACTCCTTACAAGTTTCTTGACAATCAATGTGTATGGTCCTAATAACCCTGCTAAAAAGAAAGAGGTGTGGGATGAAATGTCAAGACTCTTTACCAAATATGAAGGAAGATTAGTTGTCTTAGGCGGGGATTTTAATGCCGTTTCGAGGGCTGCAGGGAAACAGGATGGCAGAGATTGGATGGGAAAAAGTCACAAAGACTTTTCAGATTTTGTGCAGAATAATGGTTTGATGGAGGCCGATTTGAGGAATGGTTTTGATGGACGAGGATGACTATAGGTTAGGAAAAGATCTTACTAAAAAATACAAAGAGGTGTTGGCTAGAGAAGAGATCTTTTGTAGACAGAAATCCAAGGAAACTTGGTTAAGAGATGGGGATAGGAATACAAAGTTTTTCCATTAGTCAGTGAAGTTGCACATAGCCCATAATAAGATCTTCTTGATTAAAGATGCTAAAGGCATTACACTGGAGGACAAGGAGGATATTAATAATGTTGTTGTGGATTATTTCTCTAAATGTTTTACGGAGAATACGTTGAGGGGACACACTGATAGTAAGATTATTGATATTATCTCAAGCTGTATTATTGAAGAACAAAACAAACTTTTGATGAAGTTTATTACTCTAAAAAAAGTGAAGAAGGTCGTGTTTAGCATGGGGGGAGAGAAAGCATCGGGGCCGGATGGCTTCCCTGCCATTTTTTTTCAAAAATGCTTGGGACATCATTGGTATGGATTTATGGGGTGTGGTTGACGAATCAAGATCAAAAGGCTTCATCCTAAAAGACTTTAACAATACTTTCATCACTCTCATACCTAAGAAAAATGAGTGTCTTTCCTTTGATGACTACAAACCTATAGCCCTGTGTAATACAGTCTATAAAATCATCACTAAAGTCATGACCAGCCGACTAAAAGGGCTCTTGCCTAGCATCATCTCCCAGGAACAAAGTGGCTTCACCCCTAATAGATCCATCTTTGAGTGTATTATTATTATTGCCCATGACGCCATTCATTCAGTCAAAGCTGCAAAATTAAGGAAGATAATGATTAAGGTTGACATTAAAAAGGTATATGATAATGTTAATAGAGTTTTTTTGCTCAATGTTCTTAGAAAGTTTGGCTGCTCTGAAAATTGGTTGAAATGGATTGGCAATTGTATTAACACCCCTAGAATCTTAGTCCTGGTTAATGGCAGCCCTCAAGGTTTCTTTGAAACTTCTAAAGGGATTAGACAGAGAGACCCAATTTCCCCTTTTCTCTTCATCATCCTTGCTCAGGTCTTACAAAGATTGATAACACAACAGAGGTGTAATGGTAGCTAGAAAGGTATTAGAGTGGCGGAAGGACTTGATCCCCTTTCACATCTCCAATTTGTAGATGATATTTATCTAATGGGGGAGGCAGAGATAAGGGAGGAGGCAGAGATAAGGGAGGCTAGAGTGATTAGAGCTACTATGGATAAATATTGTGCAGTTTCTGATCAAAGTATTAATTGGTTGAAGTCAGAAGTTTACTTCTTCAACACTGAATTGGACACACAGAGGTTTATTTGCAGAGTCTTGGGTGTGACTTGTGAAATATCTGTGTGTTCCCCTCTTTGCTGGAGCGGAGCGTTCTAATCTATGGAAAGGGCTTGTTGATAACTGCATTAATAGATTGGAAGGTTGGAGAGGGAAGAGGCTTACTTCTACTGGTAGGATTCTCCTTCTACAATCTGTTATTTCCTCCATCCCGATTTATTCTATGAGTTGTTTTAAGGTTCCTAAGAAGGTTATTAATTATTTAGAGCAACGATTAAGGAAATGTTTCTGGAATGGGCCCAATTCAGATGATAGAATTCCTTTAATTTCATGGGAAAAGATTTGCTGCTCAAAGATGAATGGTGGTGCAGGGCTTCGAAATTGGCATTGGACCAATTTGACACAGAGATGCTATGGGTCAAGATCCTAAAAGCCAAGTATTTGGCTAGCATGGAGAACGACAGAATCTTGACAGTCAAAAATCCCCCTGGTGAATCTGCTATCTGGTACTTTATGTTGGATTGCAGACCAATTATAACAATTCACATGTCTTGGCTCATAGGTGATGACAAGAAAGCATCCTTTTGGGAGGATTCTTGAAATGAGCACCCCGACCTAAAAGATATTGCTGCTCTTCAAGAAGCTAAAAAAGTTTTCTTGAATCTTTGGGGTGACAAGGTGTGTTATTATCTTGAAGTCAAAGTTTCTGCTTCGGGTCAGGAAGTTGGCTGGAAGAGTATTGAGAGCTTGGGACTATATGAGCAAAATAAAGTGTTAATGATGAATGTCCTCAAGAGTAGAGAAGCTTCATCCTCGGGAAGACAGGATAAACTTATTTGGTGTGCTGCAAAGAGTGGCAGGTATTCAATCAAGTTAGGCTACAAGTTAAAAGCTTCAGAGAGATTGGAACTGGAGTGGCCCTTTAAGCTTTTTTGGAATAAGGATTGTCTTCCAAAAGCAAGTTCCTTTGCTTGGGTTGCTACTCATGGGAGGATTTTAATAGGGGAAAGAAGGAAGAGGTATGGCTTTAATGGACCAACTAAATGTGTAATGTGAGAGGCAGCCTTTGAGGATGTAAATCATCTTTTAGTGAATTGCAGCTTTGCTAACGAGTGTTATGAGTTGGTTAGAGGTAAGTTAGGTTGGTGTGGACCTCAGCAAAATACCATTAAGGATTTATTCATGAGTTGGCCGGTTGCTCCAAGAAAATCCACTCTATCAGCAGTTTGGCTTATTTCTCCATCCATTGTGGTTTGGGAAATTTGATAGGAGAGAAATCGGAGAGTTTTCCAGGATTAGTTGGAGCCTCTAGAAAGAATTAAGGACAGAATAATTATATCCATTGAAGAGGTGTTGAGAGACTCAACTACACATTTAAACTCTTATATCCCTTATACGTCTGATGACAGAAAGATCCAATGTGAATGGTCGGGGGTCAAAATCATATTTTTAAACAAAGGTTTGGCTGGTGTTAGTAAAGCAGTGAGAAGCAAGGTTGTGACTTGGACGAAACCGGATAAGGGATAGTGAAAAGTAAACTTTGATGGGGCTGCCAAAGGTAACTCGGGGCCGTCTGGTGTAGGATTCATTGTTAGAGATTGGCTTGGTAATGTTATTGCTTGTGGAGCACAAAAGTTGAAAGATGGAACCAATAATATGGAAGAAGCGAAAGCGGCCTTACTTGTTGTTAGGATTGGTAGAAAACTCAATTATAAATAAAAAAAATTAGAAGGTGACTCAAATTATTGTGCAAGCCTTACAGAAAGGTGGATGTATAGTTTGGCATCTTCAGGTTGTTATTAGCTCTATACTGGAGGAATTAAAATTCTTTGATGAATTTAAAATTAGTCATATTAGAAGAAGTGGAAATATGGAAGCGGATGTGTTGTCTAAATGGGCAGTTTCATTTGAGAAAGTTGATGAACTAAGACTAGAGGTCTTTTAGTAGCTTATCCTTTTTCATGCTTTAGTGGTTGGATTTCCAATTTTAGTGACATTTCTTAACGGCTTCCTCATCCAAGCAGAAGGATGGGTTGTCACTTCTGGACACCTTTTCTTTTATTGAGTATTTATTACTCCTTGAACCAAAATATTGTGCAGCATGAGGGAAATTTAACAAGGTGGAGTTATGATGTCTTATCGTGCAGCAATCCTTGCAACTTGTGCAGAAACGACTTGTGTCATGTGAAAGTTTGTTAGATTGGGTTTAAATACCCTCTTTTTCAGACTTGTTTTTATCTGTGGTTTCATATTTGCTTGTTGAAGCTCGGTGAGGTGGTTGATAGTTGGTAGCAGCAGTGATGGAGGCAACATTCTTTGTGGATACCAACAAACAAACAAAAAAGCTTTAAGGGCCCAGTGAGCAAGGAGAGAATGAAAGGTCTCCTGAAAATCAAAAATCAAGAGGTAGTGGATGCAGCTCTGGAGGTTTTGGGAGACTAGTTTCAAAATAGGAAGGTGAAGCGGAGAGTTAATCTCGATGTTATCTCGACGATTATTGCTTGGGTGCTAGAAGTAGGTGAAGAAACAGCTGTAGTAAATCAAGTTGTTCGAACATTGTTTGATGAGGAGCTTTTGGGTAGACTGGAATCGATTTTAGAATGGGCCTTTCCAGGCATTGGCCTGAATTACACACAGTGCTTCGAGGATGAGGGTAGAATTTATGGCATGGTGTCATTTCTAAAATGGTTGAGGAAGGTGGAGAAAAGAGAGTTTCGAGCAAAGAGATTGAGGGCTTGGCAGCTTCTTAAACGAACTGTTCTAGAGCACGAGGAATTCGCTGAAGCTAGGAGAAGGGTCTTTGATGCCCCAATCTAGAAGAAGAGGGGGAAAAGAGGTGGAAAGTGAAACTGATGAGCCACAGGTAAAATTTTGAATTTTGAAGTTCTTTTTAAATTTGGGTTAGGGTTGGTTGCTCTGGTAAGCATGCAAGAATGGAAGTTTTTTATCTACACAGAAAACCCAAATAGGAATGAGTGACATCGTAGGAAAACGATGAAAATGGATGAGCGGTGGCTTTTTGGCATTCTGGATATGAAGGTGCAAGGTAGCGAAGCTATATTGGAGGATTCTCATGGAAGAACGGAGAGAGGTTCCTGGCAATTCTGAAATATGGGTGTATGCACAGAGTGTTGTGAAGTGTTTCAGAATATGGAAATGGTTAAAGTTGGGGTCTAGTACACAGTTTTTTGGTCCAGGATGACCCACTGTTTGATATTACATCCAAACTTATGGCCAGCTGTTTTGGAGCTTATTATGTTTATATATTTGTAACTCTTTATCAATTGCTTTCTAAACATACTTGAAATGTATTTACATACTTTATATTAATAAAATATCACTGTTATAGACCAAAAAAATATAGATTTAGAATATATATTTATTAATAATAAAACATTGTATTTACATAAACTATATTGCAATATTTGTAACATTATTGCAATGAACTACAAAGACGTGTCCCCCCACCCCAAAATCCTCATGTTTCTCAAACAAGGACATTTTCGAGACATAGAGACTTGGGCTAAACATCCCCATGTTGCACTGCCACCTCTATTGGGACACTACTAAGACGTCAGGATGTCAAGGGAGCTCCCAAGAGTCCCTTGACAATCCTAGGGATGCCCAAACATCTCTCACAGCCCCCAATAAGTAACTCCAAGTGAAAACAAAAATAGGTGATAAACTTGTGAAAATGACCCCACTAGGGGCTTGTTGATGTGAACATTCTTACACTACAACATGCAGAATCAAACATCCACTGTTTTGAAGTGAAACAATAAATATCCAATCCTCTCTTGAAAAAGGTCACTTCTCATGCTAAGCTTGCAAAGTAAGATCATGAAATGACTTCAAGGTTCCTTCCATCGTGGATAATCGCTCGGTTGAAATGATGTGATTTGCTGTAATCACTAAAGGGACTTACGACATTCATTCAATGGATATCAACTGCTTTGTAATGTCCCCTGTTGGGACCTTTCTTAATTTATCCTAAATTTCTAAATTAGGGTTTGGATTGTAATGTCCGTGATAGGATTAGTCATTTATCTCATTAGATTTAGTTATCTTTCATACTCATATCCAACCTTATTACTATTTTAACTCCTTGAAGGGAAGAGTAGACGTTATCCAAGGTGCCTAGAGACCAACTACAATGGGCTCCCTCAAAGTTTACAGGTCCAAGCCCATATCCTATCTTCTGGGACGCTGACCCCTACCCTATGTTGGGACAGATAGCCATTGCTTGGATTTAGACAAGCCCGTCCTTGGTAACATTACAACCTTCTCTACATAAGCCAAATAGTAAAAGAGATCTTGTATAATATAATTGACATAATTCCTATATATATTAAATAAATTAGAATATATAAAGACCTCTGGTATTGATAGAATGTAATTATAATATGTTGTTATTATCATTGATACATAAATACTTTCCATAGTCGCAGTCTTATTCCATCTTCTCTTCCTTTTGAAAAGTATCCATTATAGTTCTTAATTAATTCTTCTATTTCCTAATTCTTTTAATACTAAAATATACTCCGAAATAACTAAAGCTTTGACATATATTTAATTTAATATATAAATGAATTGGAACGAAATCCCATATATTTTATCATACTAAGAGGACATACCTTTATTATTTTGTGTTGGTTTTCTATTCCCTAACACCTCCTTGTTCCTATGTAATGAATGAAATAAGTTTATTATTTTTATTAATGTTGGTTTGATCTTGCAAGTAATCATTTATACTTTATTTTTATAATTTCCTTGTATGGTCCCAATGTAAGGTCTTAATATTTTCTTATTTTCCTTTAATACTTTTTTCCTCCCTTGAGTTTCTCTTACATTTCCTCCTTTATTTTCTCCTTGATTTTCTCCTTCATTTTGTCCAATATTATTTTCTCCCAAGTTTTCCATATTATTTCTTAATGTTTCTTCCTTTCCCCCCCGTGATATAATGTCTTTGCCCACTCAATATATATATAAAGATGATCAGTCACGTCGTTTGGATTATACTATTAGTATTTGTTATTCCTAACCGGTTACTGAGAGGGGGGGAGAATCAGTAAATTCAATTTCTTCCTCACTTTTAAACAAACAGATATTCTTGTTAATACAGAATTCAAAACATTATTATAACACCCATAAACAGAAATTAAATGCACGGGTCAACACAGCATTTATATGTGGAAACCCTCCGTTAAAAGGAAAAAACCATGGTGGGACACAACCCACAAAACTCCACTACTGCAGTAATAAAGCTGCCCTATTAGAGGCTTACAAAGCACTAGTAAGAGTGTTGCTCGGTTCAGGGATTTGATAGAACACCTATTAAAATATTGACCCTGTTAGAAGTCGCCTTGTTAAAGGACATAAAAACACCAATAAAGATGTTACCCGATAAAGGGATTTATGTTGGCATTGAGTGATGGTAACCGATAAGCCTACTACCGGTACAAGTATTGTCATTGATTGGCAAAAGAAGATAGAGTTTTGTCACCTCTATTAAAGTCTAAAGATCCAAGGAGATCTGCATGAAAGGAGGATGGCTTGGCAGATAGTGCAATCATACAAGACGGAAGTGACTGTAAGCAAATACTCCCGTCACTATACTAAGTATCAGCTAACCGGGTATTGTATACAATCAAGGAAAAGAGGATTCAACCATCAAACGAGGAACAGGCTACAACCGGTGTAGTCAAGCACAGAGAAAGCAACAACAAACCGGTGTCAACAACAAAACCGTGGAAAGTGCGACCAGTAAGTCAAGAAAAGGACAGTGACAGGTCAAAGACTCTTACCTGTTCACAGCATGATGATCTCAACCAATCTAACAATGACTCTGATACGAACCGAGGAAGTCATAGTCAACTATCTGTTCCAACCAAATCTTTGACCGGGATTTTCTGCACTAAATCCGGAAGACTTTGAGTTAAACTGGTTATCGGTTTGAGGCACGTCTGGAGGTTTTAAAGCCGAAATCAGTAGCTTTAAAATAAAACGTTATCTCTTATGAAGAAAAGTTACTTGACACGCAACTATTGCTTTCTTCATAAAGCAGATAAAGCAAGGGCATGCATCGGATATTTCCTAAGTGAACCGGTACTCCACTGAGTAATGAATCCGATAAGGTTCTGTAATTAGGTCATGCATGAGGAGCGCAATTAGGGCTAAGGGCTCTATATATTCTTCTGTCATAGGATAATAGAAGCTGCCTTCATTCTGCCGAGTAAAAGAGTGAACCTGTATGCTGAAGAAGCCAGGGGTGAAAAGAAGAAAGAAGTGAGAAAGAAGAGTGTGCACAAAAGCACAATAGTAGAGGAGAACACACCTACAGCGACCGATGATGCTTCTTAGTTGAGCACAAACAGAGATCTTATTAGGCTAAACATAGCCATCTGTAAAAGGCCAATCCCTCTATTGTTATCTAGCAATTACAATAGTTAAATCCCAGCATGTGGGTGGACTCTAACAGGTCCCTTGTATCAAATCCCCTAACCGGGTGACATCTTGATAGGTGTTCTAAGTCCTCTAACCAAGCAGGCACTAACCGGCCTTAATGTAACAAATCCCTTAACCAGGTTGCACTTAACAATGTGTTGTAATCCTTTAACCGGGAAGGCTCCTAACAGGGCGTACTCCGGAAGAGTACAAAATTTGTGAGGTCTCCTCACACCGTGGTTTTCACCCTAACCGGGTTTCCACGTGATAAATTTGGTGTCACTGCGTGATTGTTTGCTTGTTGTCATTATATGTTTAAATCTATCTTGGCTTACAGTTACAAGTATACTTCAATAGATTTAAAGAGAAAAGTTTTGGAGGTGTTGATTCACCCCTCCCCTCTCGGCACCGATTGGGACTGTCAATTGGTATTAGAGCCAAGTCCTGTTTTCTTTACTGCTTAACATAAAGAAAAAGTCAAGATGATGAGAAAGGAAGGACCAAAGTTTTCAAAAGAAAATTTTACTCTATGGTGCAGCAGAATGAAGTTGTACATGAAGACCACCGGAGATCAATACTGGACCCATGTTACCACTGATTACAGTGACCCGCTGGCACCCTGACACCCGATCAACTGAAGATCAAAACTGAACACACAGCTGCTATGGATATGATAACTAGCACACTACCTGATCATGTCTATGCTGAGATAGAACATCTAGAATCTGCCTTCAAGATGTGGGCCAAGTTGCAAGTGGTATATGCAGGAGACCCAAATGTTCAAAGAGACAAGGTCGAAAGCCTTAGAGGAAAGTATGATGACATGAGGATGAATGAAGGAGAAGACATCAAGCAATACAGCAACTGGATCAAAAAGGTGATCAACTCCATCAGAAGCGCTAGAGGAAAGCTCAGTGAAGAGGAGGTGGTTAGCAAAATACTGAGAACTCTCAAACCTCAGTATGCCATTAAAATCTCTGCTATTCAAGATATCAAATAGGTGACCAAAGATCAAGTCACCCTAGACTCCCTAATTGGTAAGCTGGCTGCTTTTGAAATAAGTAATTTTGATAATAGCTTACCCATTCAGGAAGTAGCATTTACGTCTTTTGTCAATATCTCTTCCACCAAAAAGGTTAGAGAAACCGGTAACTGCTCTACCGGTAAGATTGGTAATCTTGTTGAGAATCTGCTCTCAGAGAAGATGGAGCAAGATGAGTTTCAGGCACTCATCGCTAGGAGATTCCCCAGAGGGAAAGGGAAGTACAAAGGAAAGCTTCCTGTGAAATGCTTCTCCTGCAACAAGATACGACATATTGTTGCCAGATGTCCAGATAGTGATAATAAAGATAAGAGAGACCGGTTCAAGAGCAAAGCAAAGAAGGAATGCTATCTTGCAGAGGAAGGAGTCACAGACAATGAGTATGAAGAAGACTCTTAGGATCTAGAAATTACATTTATTGCAATAAAGGAGGAGAGCCTAGTGGTAAATGAAGTAGCACTCATATCTAGATCTCATTAGCATGATGATTGGATCATTGACAACGGCTGCACTCACCACATGACCGGTGACAAGAACAAGTTTATCAACTTGGAGCTTAATGACAGCGGATCAGTTACCTTTGGAAACAATGCCCCATGTGCCATCAAAGGTAAAGGTTCTATTGCACTCTACAACAACACTATCTGTGAAAATGTGTACTGGGTTGAAGGATTCAAGTACAATTTAATGAGTGTTGCACAACTGAATAACAAAGGATTCCTGTTAGAATTCGGACAAGGTTCCTGTATAGTCAAGAATCAGTCTGGAACCCATGTTGCAACCGGTAGACAAAGCAAAGGTAATCTATTCTACCTAGACTCAATGGAAGGAGCTTGTCTTATAGCTTCAGTCAAAGGAGAAACAAGCAAAATCTATCTTGTTTCCAAAGAAGATAATAGCTAGCTATGGCACAAGAGACTCTGCCACATAAACTTTGACAGTATTGTCAAAGTGAGCAAAAAGAAATCGGTTAGACGACTCCCTGAGATTACAAAACCCATCAGTGGTGTTTGTAAAGATTGTCAGTTAGGAAAACTAACAGGAACAAGCTTCAAGAGTAAGTCTTTTACTGTTGAAAATGTTATAAATCTTGTGCACACAGATCTGTGTGGTCCAATGAAGACAAAGAGATATTATGGAGACTGGTACTTCATGATCTTTGTAGATGACTTCTCAAGAATGATGTGGACACTTTTTCTCAGAGAGAAATAAGAAGCCTTCCACATGTTTAAAATCTATAAAGCTAGAGTGGAAAAGAAAACGGGCAAAAACTTGAAGTGCCTGAGGTCAGATAGAGGAGGTGAATACACCTCTCAAAAGTTCACTCACTACTGTGAGGAACATGGAATTAAGAGAAAGTTTTCTGCACGGAGGACTCCTCAGCAAATTGGAGTAGCAGAAAGAAGAAACTGGACTCTGATCAATTGTGCTAGAACCCTGTTGATTCAGAAGGATCTCCCTCATCACTTCTGGAGAGAAGCTGTCAGTACTGTTGTCTACACACTTAACTGAGTTCAAGTCAAAAAGGGGACCAATAAGACCCCTTATGAACTTTGGTTTAAGCATACTCCTAGTGTAGGTTACTTCAAAATCTTGGTAGTAAATGTTACATCAAAAGAGATATGTACTCTGGGAAGTTTGATCCCAAAAGCGATGAAGGAACTTTTTTGGGGTACTCTACCAAAAGCAAGGCCTACCGGTGTCTGAACAAGAGAACAGGGAAAATAAATGGAAGTATCAATGTAAAAGTTGATGAATCCTCAGAACCGATTAAGAAGACCCGTCATAATAATTATGACAGTCTGGAAGGTCAAATTGAAGGAAATGCCTTTGAGTTCAATGAGGCAGCAACTGAAGACGAAGAAGAACACCATATGAACAGACACCCGGTACAGGAAATTGTACCTTAAGCACAGGATGATGAACAAGATGTTTAGAATCATGATGAAGAAATTGCTTAACTGGAAAAGCCTGACCAGGAACAGCGCCCGGTTCTCCCAAGGTATGTCACATATCACTCCATTGACAACATTATTGGTGACAAACATGCTAATGTCTTGACCGGGAAAAAGGCCAAAGAAAATATCTGTTTACTTTCCTGCATAGAGCCCAAATCCACTAGGGAAGCTCTAGAAGATGAAAACTGGGTCAAGGCCGTGGAGGAAGAAATTGAGTGAATTGAGAAGAATGACACATGGGAGCTTGTGCCAAGACCAAAGGACAAGAATGTCATAGGGACCAAGCGGGTCTACAGGAATAAGCTGAATGAGGAGGGGAAAGTAATAAGAAATAAGGCAAGATTGGTCTGCAAAGGGTATGCCCAGGAAGCTGGACTGGACTATGGAGAAACCTTTGCACCGGTGGCAAGATTGGAAGGAGTGAGAATTCTTCTTACTTATGCTGTACACAAGAAATTTAAAGTGTATCAGATGGATGTCAAGTCTGCATTCCTGAATGGAATACTGGAAGAAGAAGTCTAGATTGAACAACCGGAAGGCTTCACATCTGAACATAATGATGGTATGGTCTATAAGTTGAAAAAGGCTCTTTATGAACTTAAGCAAGCTCCAAGGGCATGGTATGAAAGGTTGCATTCATATCTTCTGACCATAGGATTCATAAGAACCGGGGACAACAGTAACATGTATCTCAAGATCGGAAGAGATGGAAATCTGATTGGTGAGATCTTTGTGGATGACATTATCTTTGGAGGTGATGAAAGAATGAGCAAAGCCTTTGTTGAAGAGATGAAGAAAGAATTTGAGATGTCCATGATAGGCGCCATAAAATTCTTCATTGGACTCCAGGTCCATCAGCTAAAAGAGGGTATTTTTATCTCTCAGTCCAAGTATATAAAAGAAATTCCTAAAACCTTTGGACTTGAAGAATCCAAACCGGTTGGAACTCCAACGATAACTAACCTCAAGTTATCAAAGGAGGATGATGCAAAAGAGGTAAATGAAACAATGTATCGGTCCATGATAGGAAAATTACAGTATGTTGTTCATAGCAGACCGGACATTGCACATGCGGTTGGCATAGCAGCTAGATTCTCTACAAATCCCAAAAAGACACATCTGATAGTAGTAGAGAGAATCTTCAGATATCTAAGGGGCACTGAGGAATATGGCTTATGGTTTCCACACAAGGGAGGATTTGAAGTAAAAGTGTACACTGATGCAAACTGGGCTGGCAACATTGATGACAGGAAGACAACAAGTGGAGGCGCATTCTTTCTCAATGGAAGAATAGTCTCTTGGACAAATAAGAAACAGAACTGCATTTCACAATCTACTGCAGAAGCTGAATATGTTGTTGCTGCAATCAATTGCACACAGGTAATCTGGATCAAACAACTTTTGGAAGGGATCAAAGAACAGATACCTAAACCGATAGCTATCTATTGTGATAGCACCAATGCAATTAACATATCCAAGAACCCTGTCATGCACTCCAAGACCAAGCATATTGCCATAAAGTATCATTACTTAAGAGAGTTGGTACAAGACAAGGAGGTAAGATTCGAGTATGTTCCCACAAAGGAACAAATTGCTAATATCTTCACAAAGCCATTACCAAAGAGCACTTTTGAGCATCTCAAAAGTAAACTAGGGGTGCTACCCCTTAATGATCTTAAATAAACCTGCAAAGGTGATCATCAGTTCATTATGCTTCAACGGAGGGTTACACCTCATCTTTTCTGGACTGATGAAAAGAAATGCTGCTCATAAGGGGAGCAGATTAGAAAAAGGTAGTCTTTCTAACTAGCCTTTGGCATTATTGTCAAAAAGGGGGAGAGTTTGGCAACAACCGGTAGACAGTAGCAGTAGCAGTGATATAGAGAAACAAGCACAGGATTGCCCATCAAGGTTTTGCCATCAATGCCAAAGGGGGAGATTGTTGGCATTGAGTGATGGTAACCGGTAAGCCTACTACCGGTACAAGTATTGTCATTGATTGGCAAAAGAAGATAAGAGTTTTGTCACCTCTATTAAAGTCTAAAGATCCAAGGAGATCTTGATACAGACGGCATCGATGATATTGTTAAAATCTGCATACACTTCTTTTGTTTGCGAACAGTTTGTTATCTTCTTTCAAAAACATCAATTTAGAGGCTAATTCCTTCCATCATTTCAATAATAACATTGTCCACTTAATATAATGATATCAACTTTTGTATCTACCTCACCAACATAACTTTTACCTTAATTCCATTGCCATGCGGGTCGGCTCAACACGCGCATGAAATGATTGTAAGTTTGCCACCTTTTCGTTATCAAAGGCCGATAAACATTCTATGTTTGAAGCCAATAATAATAGTATCTTCAAACCTATTTCAATACATTATAACCGATACAATAACATCACGGTATAAGAGAACACATCAACTTCCAATAACCGCTGCAAGATTCGACCATACAAATGTATAACGGTTTCTTGAAACCGTTTCATATATTAAATTCATTCACTGTTGAATTTCTTCCTAAAGAAAACCGAAAGCAATAGATCCATGCTATAACCATCAACAACATCCAAGGTCGGGACTGTCATGAACTAGAAAACCGTAAGCAATAAACAATCAGTAGATTTTTTTGAACTATCACAACAGAAATTGATTGATAACCGAAAACAAATTCTTCAATGTTATCTTCGATAGCAGTTTCAATACTCTCAGAACCAAAACAGTGTCGGTGCATGAAGTTATCGGTTATCATTTCAAAACAAGATAATCGTGATTCTATAAGAATAAAACCAGTCCTCATTACCTTGCCGATGTGAAGAACATGAACACTCAAATCAGAATCTTCATAACCAATACATATATATTTATCACTATTCTATTATTCATGACAGAGATCGACAAGATGAAACACATATAACTTCATATAATACATTTCATTGATATTCAAAGCAGTATAACATTCATAGCTCTCTGGTCGAAGACCAGAGAGACCATACCTTTTAAACTTCTACAATGTGCCCAATACTATTGTCCATCTCTCCTCCCTCTGTGATTACATATTGTTGTCTATTTAAAGACACACTAACAGTTATAAAACCGTTTATCTACCCATGACCGTTTACATTCCATTCGGTCTTTTGATTGCAAATATCACATAGACCCATTTCGGGTACATTCCATTACATTACATTTCATCACTAACAATAATAAAATTCTAACATTTTAATGAAAATGACTTTAAAAGATATGAAATTCGAAGGTGGAGGTGGTGCTCCTCCACCATACTCCCGAGTTTTAAAATTTTCCATGTCCCATGGAAATGCTTTCTTGAAACTTCTGTAAAGTCTTCGCCTCCTCGCCTATATCACTACAGATTTTAACAATATCATCGATGCCATCTGCATCAAGTGGTATCAGATCTCAAAAGATTCTGAGCGTGTAGATAGATAAAATCTACACCAGGCAGTATTGGGTTTATTTTAGATTCTTGGTATGCAGTTTATGGTTGCAAATTGGTGCTGGTTCACTCAGCTGCAATGGTGGATAGGAAGGTCTACCAGAGGGACCATGGGAGATGGTCTTGTGTCGCCAACAGACTGGGGAGAGAGGCATGATGGGACTCCCAGGTGAGGGACGAGAGGTTGTGATGCGGCATGGACGAGTGGATTGTGCAATGGCTAAAGCACCATTGGAGGCGACCAGCATAAACTCCATGGATAGGAGTCACAGATGAAGGAGATAAAGAAAGCGGAGGAGGCATCGAAGCAATGATGGTGAAGAGGCGAAGATTCTCATCAATGCATTTCCATGAGGACATGGAAAACTTTGAAGTTCGGGAGTATGGTGCAAGGGCACCTCCCTCTATTAATTTTATATTGTTTAAATTCATCTCCGAAATGATTTATTTATTAAGTTATTGGAACCATAATGTGAAATGGTCTATTTATTATATTGTTTTAATCGGGATCATATGAAATTTGTAATGAAAATCCGAATATGAATATGAAGAGACACGGGAAGGTAAAATGGTTGTAACCGTTCTCAATTGTCTTTAAAAAAAGACATTATTGTAATAGCAAGGAGAGATCGACAGAGTGGTTAGGGGTATAAGGAATAGGTTGTGAAAGTAAATCGGGCTCTCTGGCTTTTAACCAGAGAGCCATTGATATTTTGTTGACTCTGATATTAATTGAAATGTATTTTTATTAAGTTTTTATGTTCCTACTGTCGGCTTTTTGATCTCTGTCATGAAGATTATAACAATGATAGTGAATCGGATTTCTCCTTATCAATGGAAGTCGATATGCAAGAATTTGTTTTAGTTGTGAACCGTTTTTGTTGAGTTATTGGGAATCAATACTAAAGCAAATGTATCGGTTTATGTCTCGGGTTTCAATTAAAAGAATTTGATTTAGTTTGATGGTGAACAGATTTAATAGTTCATGAATCGGGAATGTAACAGTGATATATTTTGGGTTCTAAGTTAGAGATAACAATAATGAGGAAATTATATTGTTTATGATTCAGATTTGCACCAGTCCTGATTGGGACATTAATATCCATTATATTCTGCAGAGAATTTGTTGAACCTGTTTGTTCATATTCGGATGCATTGAATTTGTAACGGTTTCAAGAACCATTAGATTGCAGTGGGTCGAATGTAAATATAATACTTTTAATGTATTGAGTGAACCCAATAACTCAATGGGCATGCAAATTCCGAAGTATATTGAGTTTAAAAATGGTTGTTCCAAAAACCATTGCTCATATTGTATTGACTATCATGAACCGAGATCCCTATTGTTTTGTCATAGAGATATTCAATATGTTGGTTTTATTATAATGGTCCCAAATTGAATGGTCAAAGTTATTGTTTTCAACTATGATATTATGGATGCAAATCGGCCTTGGTCGATTCATGTATCGATGGAATACAATGGATTTCTTATGGTTGGTTATTCATTATGAAGAATCCCAACAATGAATGACATCAAAGATTGTTCCCAAGACAGCATCAACACACAAGGTACGAAAAGAATCAATGAATGTAATGTTAAGTTAATACGGTGACATTGGTTCAATGATAGAATATGAAAGATCATGATTGAGTTGATATTATTATGAGCCTCTAGCTCATTGTTTGAAGAAAGAGGAATGAGAATATGCAGATTTATGAGTAACATCGATGCCGTCTGCATCAGATCTGCATGAAAGGAGGATGGTTTCGCAGATGGTGCCATCATACAAGACAGAAGTGACTGTAAGCAAATACTCCGGTCACTATACTAAGCATCAACTAACCGGGTATTGTATACAATCAAGGAAAGGAGGATTCAACCATCAACCGAGGAACAGGCTACAACCGGTGTAGTCAAGCACAGAGAAAGCAACAACAAACCGGTGTCAACAACACAACCGTGGAAAGTGCGACCGCTAAGTCAAGGAAGGGACAGTGACAGGTCAAAGACTCTTACCTATTCACAGCATGAGGATCTCAACGGATCTAGCAATGACTCCGATATGAACCGAGGAAGTCATAGTCAACTATCTGTTCCAACCAACTCTTTGACCGGGATTTTCTGCACTAAATCCAGAAGACTTTGAGTTAAACAGGTGATTGGTTTGAGGCGCGTCTGGAGGTTTTAAAGCCAGAATCAATGGCTTTAAAACAAAGGATTATCTTTTATGAAGAAAAGTTACTTGACACGCAACTATTGCTTTCTTCATAAAGCAGATAAAGCAAAGGCATGCATCAGATATTTTCTAAGTGAACTAGTATTCCACTGAGTAATGCATCCGATAAGGATCTGTAATTAGGTCATGCATGAGGAGCGCAATTAGGGCTAAGGGGTCTATATATTCTTCTGTCAGAGGAGAATAGAAGTTGTCTTCATTCTGCCAAGTAAAAGAGTGAACCTGTATGCTGAAGAAGCCAGGGGTGAAAAGAAGAAGTGAGAAAGAAGAGTGTGCAGAGAAGCACAATAGTAGAGGAGAACACACCTACAACGACCGGTGATGCTTCTCAGTTGAGCACAAACAGAGATCTTATTAGGCTAAGCATAGCCATCTGTAAAAGGTCAATCCCTCTATTGTTCTCTAGCAATTACAATAGTTAAATCCCAGTATTTGGGTGGACTCTAACAGGTCCCTTGTATCAAATCCCCTAACCAGGTGACATCTTGAAAGGTGTTCTAAGTCTAACCAGGCAGGCACTAATCGGCCATATTGTAACAAATCCCTTAACCGGGTCGCACTTAATAGTGTGTTGTAATCCTTTAACTGGGAAGGCTCCTAACAGGGCGTACTCCGGAAGAGTACAGAATTTGTGAGGTCTCCTCACACCGTGGTTTTCACCATAATCGGATTTCCACATGATAAATCTGGTGTCACTGTGTGATAGTTTGCTTGTTGTCATTATATGCTTAAATCTGTCTTGGATTACAGTTACAAGTATACTTCACTAGATTTAAAGAGAAAAGTTTTGGAGGTGCTGATTCACCCCCCACCTCTCAGCACCGGTTGGGACTGTCAATTTATACAAAAGAACCTGTAAGGGTTCACCCTGATTGAGGGATTTAAATATGCTTCACAACTTAAAACAATGATCTTATGATGACACTATATCTGTTGATTCAAATCATACCTGTTTATCCTTTCCTCTGCTTGGCTATTGAATCTTTCTCTCCCTTTCACCTTTTGTGACTATGATTCCTCTCAGAAGATTCTACTCTCCTACTTTCCTTTGCTCTATGCTCTTGATATTCAACAACACACCTTCCATGTCTTTTGACCTGTATTTATAAGAAATTATCTTATTAAAAATACATCTTATAGTTCCGCCAAGCTGTAAACTATCCCAAAAATCACGCATGCAAAACCCTTGATCAAAAAGCTTGCAAACTGAGTCTTAGTTTACCTCAAAACGCTCGCAGAAAAAACAAAGCTAACTTCAATTTAACTGAAAAACGCTCCGCATAATCCGGTTCGGATTATTATGCACTTAACCGGTGTAAGATTTGTATTTGGTTAGTCATCTGTTCCCCGTGTATTTTGTCAAGACCGGTTGGACTGGTATAAGAGTGACCACTCGATGCGCTTGGAACATCTACCAGTTCCTTCTGCCTTATTTCCTATGCAGGTTCTTCTTCTACAGGCTTCTCCTCTTCTTCTGTAACAGGCAGCTCCTGTTGTTGAGGTATTTCTTGTTGTAGTGCCTCTTCTGGATGTACTTCCTCTTCCAGTGGTTGCTCTGTTTGTTGTTGTTCCTCCACAACCTGTTGACCATTTAAAATAGCTTCTACTTTATCTGTTTCATTTTCTGCAGTCATCTTTGCTGATGACTCTCCCTGTTCTTGTTCTACAGGCCTCATAGATGTATCTTGTACACCTGTTTGAACTTCTTCTCCTAGGTTCACCTATTCACTGGCTCTGAACTGTTCAACAGTAACTTCCTTTTCACCGGTGGTTCCGTGTTCACCTGTTGAAACTTGTTCACCAGTTGTGAACTGTTCAGGCGGAGCCATCTCCTTTACAGGTTCATTATTTGAGATATCTTGCGGACCTGTGGACTTTAGAGTGTTGAAGTCATATTTCTACCAAAATTCTAGTGAAGCTTCATACACATCTTTATCTTGACCATTAATGATTTTGGTCACCCTGTCCCTTGTGCCCAAATTGAGTGACATAGCTTCCATCAAAAAATTTATTGACTCATCGTCAAGATCTGGTTTAACTTTCACCAAAGTTTCCCTAATAATCTTATTGTTTTGAGCTAGACCGGTTCTTCATTTGGTAATTAACCTCTTCAATTCTGCACGAAAGTGGGGCCTGTAGTCCCTAGGATTTCTGTTGAAATCTAAAAAGGTTTCTAACAGAGAAACCTCAATTTTCTCGTTATCTTCATTACCCAGAACACTAAACCACTTAACAGTATTCGACACTTCACTAAAATCCATAATTTCATCTACTATATTATCTATGGTCAAAGTTCGAGCTTTACCTTTTACTAGAGACGCAAGTAGGGTTGGTGGAGTGAGATCACCACCTGTGTCTCAAGTTATGTCCACGATGACCGATTCTATTGCAAACTTTTCTTGCACTAGAGTCTCTACTCCCAGTATGCCCTTTCCTTTTCCATTGTCTTTTACTAGTGGCTCTATGGTCTTTTGGCATTCTGCTTCAGCTTGATGTTTCTACTTCAGAATAGTCGTCCATATGGCAACCCCTTCATCATCATGTACTTTATCCACTTCTCCAATCAGGACCTGACTAATTCTTTTCCTGATATTGAAACTTTGTTTATACAAGTCAGCTTGATTAGTTGCCTCTTGCAGGCTAAGGTGATTTTGTACTTCTAGTAGAGCCCTTATCCTCAATTATCTTTCCTTACCTAAGGAAGATTTCCATCTACCTTCAATTATTTCTAGTAGATCTTCAAGTATTGTTTTGTGAAGTCCAGTGGGTGTTAAGTTGAACTTGTGAAGAACGTAAACTACAGCTTCTTCTAGCTTTCTCTTATCTTCTTCATTACCAAGCTCATATCTTCTTCCAACTCCACCCAATCCACTTGTTTCCTTTATTCCTTCAACCACTTCATCTATGGTTGGTTTCCTTCCTTTAGGTGCATCAACCTTTACCGGTTTCTCCGTCTTTCTCTTTTTGAGAACAGTAGTGGTTTCTTCAATTTTTGATTCCTCCATTTCCTCACCTTGTGATAGTTCAGCGGACGCTGGTTGTGTCTTCTTCCTTTGAACCTTTGGTTCTTTAGCCACTGGCTTTCTTTTCCTAGGTTTGGGGGTTCATTTTACATAAACCTTCTTAGGTTCCTTAGAAGGTGCCTTTCTCTTCAAATTAGATTGAATTTCCTCATAGGTGCCAAACCGGTATGCAGAGAGATATAGGTTGCTTTCCTGTAGTGCATCTGCATATGCCTTGGTAACTTTAGATGTAATCTCGTACCCAAGTTCCAGTGCATACTCAGTCCTTGGCTCCATAGCCTGCATTATGCAATGATCAGTGCTCACCAAAAAACACATCTCTTCCTTGTATTCTTCTACAATGGTAGAGGGAATTCTTTCCCTGTTGTGGATTCTTAATTGAAAGGCTTCAAAATAATCGATCATAACCTTATTAAACCGGTTCCCCGAGTTATTTACTATCTCTCCTATCTGAACCATTACCGGTTTATCTTCTAGCCATGTAACCTTGCCTATCCCTGGAAAGAAAATTTGATAATAGAAAAACAAACATACTAGCAACGTCCCATATTTGAGAAACTTCTTTTTGACCAAACCGAGCTTCTTCAAATTTTCAAATATTTGGCTCCTTAGCATAGCACAAATGTCATACCTCGCATTATCGTGCATAATTTTGTGCGCAGCATGAATCGCACCTCCAGGTATGCTATTCAGGTTAGTCAACTGATATATTTTGTAACCGATAACCACAACAAAAAACCGAACACTGTTGTCTTCAATATCGTTCACAGTCATCATCCGATTGTCATATTTTGACTTAGTCAACCGTGTGACTTCTGCATTTGCTATAGTTCTTAGGGTTAGTGCTTCCCCTACGGCATTGTACCCAGTTACCCTATGTAAATCTTCTTTTGTGATAGGTGTAACCACATCTTTCGCCAGCCACATCCCTTGTCCATGAACCCTGCTAAGCACCAACCTAATCCAATCCAGTCGAAACACGGTTGGATATTTGACTCTATTAATTAAACATGATGATTCCAGCTTAGCGTATTTTGCTTGAAGCTTCCCATCTTCACACAGTGAGAGGTATTCACTTTGAATAAAAGTTTTACCCAATTCCTCTTGTTTCTTGTGGATGAATGTCGTTACATCCTCAATTAGCAACACACCTTCAGGAATGGATGATAGAGCTCTTGCCATATCATTCGCTCGATTTTGAACCGCCATGATGTCGTAAACAGGTCTATCAAGTTGATTTGCATTGATGAGGCTCACCACAGAAGATGAAGATGCCATATTGCTAAACCGGTGTGTGCAGAAAGTTCTTGATGCAATTTCCGGAATTCGCACAGAAAAGATCGTAAATCACAGCAAGAAAAGATTACTCAAGCTTTTGAAAATAATAATCACAAAACGCAATGTAAAGTGAAATGAGTAATCGACTTTCCCTTTTATACACTTAGGTCATAACAGTAATTAGCAAACAATAACTTTGTTAACAGTTACTGTATTAATTACCCTTACCTAAATTTTTTTCGACAACCGGTTCACAGACTCTTTACCTGTTTACAAATCCTCGGTCGCAATCTCCACCTTGCTACGTCAGGAACTCTTACTTGTTCGGTTAATATGTTAGACCGGTGACTCCTTCCCGATTCGAATTCTTGACTGAGTGAGATCACAACTCACCAGTTCCTCCGAGAACAATAGCCTTGCTACCTATTCCCCTTAAGCCCTTAGGCTTAATTTGCTGAAGAGATATCACCATATGTTGATGATGACCTTACCTCAGATTTCTCCTCAGCGGAACTCTTTGTCCCCTTTATGGACCAAGTCTTCTTGACTTCCCTGTTGGTCTCTTTACTCACATTATCCTTCTAGTTGGGGGACAACTTCTTGACCGGTTTGGCCGGTCCTTTTCCTTTGTGCATCGACCGATTCCTGCATTCCTTGGTCAGATGCCCAATCTTGTTACAGTTGTAACAAGCCATTGCAGTTCCTCTCCATTGATTGACCCTTCTTTCCCTGTCCATGGGTGAGTGACAATCAGAGTTCCTATGCCCTGGTGGTCCACAGGTAGCACAGTTGGATGTGCTCCGGTTTACATTCCTATTATGGAATACCGGTCTTGGTGGATATTTGAATGTCATTGTTTTGGACCTGCATTCTTTCGCTTTGTGTCCAAATTTATTGCAAGCATAGCAATAGCCCTTGAAGCTTCCCCTTCTTCCACTGGACACACTGTTGGAGCGAGACCTACATTCAAAGGTCATGTGACCATACTTGTAACAGTTACTACAGTAACTGTTAGAAGTAAATGGTTTCACCGGTGCATTTCTGCAGTCATTGGTTTTATGACCTGGTTTGCCACAATGTTTGCAAGAGGGTTTGAAGATCTTTTTACCTTTGTCTTCTATTGGTTTCTTCTTTTCCTTCTTGCCTTGCTTGTCTCCAAAGGACTCACTAGTTTCATTATTGCTTTGACTGATGTACCCAAGTCTTGTGGGATCCTTGTGCTTTCTTTGAGCTCTCAGTTGCTTATCAAGCTTCTCAGAACTTTCATTATACCTTCTAAGTTTCTCATTCCTCTCTTCAAGAGTTTTCAATTGTTCCTTTAGTTGATCCAATTCAACAACCATCTTTTTGCATGCTTCATCTTTGTCATGCAAGTGCTCATGCATGATTGCATTCTACTGATTTATGCCATGCATGTCTGCATGCAGTTGCAATATGAGAGCATCACTCTCTCTTAATGCATCTTCAACCAGATTTCTTTCTCTTTCAGCACTTAATTGTGCTTCTATGGCACTAGTCTTCTCATCCTCAGCTTTTCTTTTGGCTTCAATGAGTTCAGTCATCATTAGAGCATGACCTTCCTACTCCCTTTTTAAGTTAGAGATTTGATCGGTTCGATTCATATTCTTCTCTCTGAGATCAGAGACCGCTTCTTCTGCTTCATCAGATCCGCTCTGCCCAAAGAGTTCCTCAATGGTTTCATGACTTTCACTCAGTTGCAGAGCCAACTCTTTCCTCTCGGCAAGAGACCTCCTCAGTCTATTCTCTAGAGAGGCTACCATGTCATTGGCTTCCTCAAGCTGCTTTTGATACCTGTAACCCTCCATGATCTTTTCTCAAGCGGTTAAGCTTACTATTTCTGAGAACTTAGGCTCTAATACCAATTGTTATTCCTAACCAGTTACTCGGGGGGGGTGAATCTGTAAATTCAATTTCTTCCTCACTTTTAAGCAAACAGATATTCTTGTTAATACAGAAATCAAAAGAATATTATAACACCCAAAAACAGAAATTAAAGGCACAGGTCAACACAGCATTTATACGTGGGAACCCTCGGTTAGAAGGAAAAAACCACGGTGGGACAAAACCCACAAAACTCCACTACTATAGTAATAAAGCTGCCTTGTTAGAGGCTTACAAAGCACTAGTAAGAGTGCTACCCGGTTAAGGGATTTGATAGAAGACCTGTTAGGATTTTGACCCTGTTAGGAGTCACCTTGTCAGACGACTTAAAAACACCAATAAAGATGTTACCTGGTAAAGGGATTTATACAAAAAAACCTATAAGGGTTCGCCCTAATTAAGGGATTTAAATATGCTTCACAACTTAAAGCAATGATCTTATGATGACACTATATTTGTCGATTCAGATCATACTTGTTTACCCTTTCCTCTACTTAGCTATTGAATCTTTCTCTCCCTTTCACCTTTTGTGACTATGATTCCTCTCGAAAGATTATGCACTCCTTCGCTCTATATTCTTGATAGTCAACAACACACCTTTCATATCTTTCGACCTATATTTATAAGAAAGTATCTTATTAAAAATGCATCTCATAGTTCCACCAAGCTGTAAACTATCTCATAAATCACGCATGCAAAACCCTGATCAAAAAGCTTGCAAACTGATTCTTAGTTTACCTCGAAACGCTCGCAGAAAAAACAAAGCTAACTTCAGTTTAACTGAAAAACACTCCGCATAATTCGGTTCGGATTATCATGCACTTAATCGGTGTAAGATTTGTAACCGGTTAGTCATCTATTCCCTATGTGTTTTGTCAAGACCGGTTGGACCAGTATAAGTGTGACTGGTTAAAGTACACTGCTTACATGCTTAGTCTACCGGTTCACAATTATGAGTACCGGTGTGATGTACCGGTGGACTAGTGGGATTGATGTTTGCCAATGACTTTACCAATGACAACTAACTTTATGTCAACAATATTAATAATTTGCATTTAATTATTATAAAACTCTTTATTGGTGGTGTTAGTATTAATTATAATTCTTCATCGGTGATATTTATAAATTATAACTTTCCCCTTATTTACAATGTAGGAGTTTAATATTAACTATTTATTAATTAGGAAACTATATCAATAATTAATATAGGGAATCTAATCATTTAGTAATAGGACAATATAAGAGACACATTTAATTATTAATTTAATATTAAATAATTATCATTATTTTAATACATATAGATTATTGATCGATTTATTTAATTAGTCTAATAATACACTGTATCGTTATTTCTAACAATTATATTAATTGTATATCGATTAATATTGATGGCACCTATTTAAGATGACATTTGCATCAATTATAGATACACATTAGAAAATAATATATTTGTACATACATTGATTATGGCTCGTGACATGCTTGCACTTCTGAAGATTTAGTTTCACAATGTGCAATGAAAATATAGCTTTTAAATTTCCAACTCTTCAACTCTCAACTTAAATTAAAACTTAACTTCTACTTCTACTTCTAATCTAATAATGGAAGTATGGATGAGTTGGGCTCTACTAGGTGCAATCTTGTCAGCTTCTCCACCCACCTAGTGCAAGCTTCTAAGGATATACTCAATGGTTTTCAAATCGATATTTCCTCTTCAATGCCATCAATGGATGCAAACTACAGATTAGATATCAATTGAAGTTAAGTACTTTCACTAGCTCACCACACAAGGCACTCCTACCATCAGCAAGAGGCTAGTGGCCTAGTTTATATTCGAGTCAAACAAGTAAACACCCACAATTTCTTTCATTCAACTAAGCTACTTCTAAACAACATGAAATGAAATCTACTCCAGGTGAGGAATTGAAGAAACCATGCAACACTTCAAAGCAACATTATGTGATTCACCATGAAGACCAACAATGAATCATCAATCACTTTAATAGCATTATGGAAATAGTTCCAACAAGTTTCTCCTTTAGCTAGCCTACCTCTACTTCTAGCTCTCTAATATAATGACTTAACTCTTTACAAATGAGAAGGCCTTGGCCTTTTATAGTTGTTCAATTACAATGAAGGGTTAAGATCTATTCAAGATCAAGGGCCAAGATTAACCTACAAACCCTAATTAGTGTTGCCACCCTTTCAACCAATTACATGAAGGCACCACCCAGTTGGCCAATAAGAAAATTACAATGCTTTTGATAGCCAATGAGAAATTTGTACACTTGCATAAAATGATTGAAACATGTGTAACTGGAATTTCTTGATTGGTAGAAGACAACTAGGTGCCACCTCATCATCCTCATCTTGAAGACTTGATCAATCCTTCTGGTGATGGGAAAATAGCTCTTGATACTCAACATTGCCAAGCCTTCAATAGTGATGGCATATTCCCAAATTGCTTCATCTTCTCTAATCTTCTTCAACTTCTGGAAATTTTCTCATTGCAATGACTTGAACTTAGTTGAACTTGTAAACTTGGTATCACTTTCATGAAGTGGTGAAATCCTCCATGTAGCTGGAATCTTTCAAAGCAAACTTGGATTTATGGAGGAAATTCAAGTTAATTAAATTTCTTTCACTTGTAGACTTTGATTCTTCTTCCTCCTTGGATTCCTTCTTGATCTTAAATTGAATTTGCATTATGATAACTTGACTTGAATTCTTCTTCTCATCGGGGATCCTTGAGCTTAGCCTATCTCCTTCTTGCTTTCGTCAAATCTATCTCTCCATTTGAGCTCCTTGTGGTTGAGCTTGACCTCCTCAAATCTCTTTGCCTTCCAAACTTCTCCTTCTTGAAACATGGGATGCCCCCCCCACCGAGCCCCACATTTTCGAGATAGGGACCGGGCATCCGCCTACCATCCCACCACCACCATTGGGATGTCTGGACATAGCAGAAATGGCCAGGAGTCTTTGGTACATCTCAAAGACATTCAGGAGTCCCTTGAGTGTCTCGGAGACTTCTAAGTCTCTTATCCCCAAATGTCTCACAAGTGTATATTTTTTAAATTTCCGATGCAAATAGAAAATCCACACAAACCACATATGCAAATTAAAAAAAAAGGATTTGGTTTAAAATATCAAACAGATCTCATATAAAATTAGTCCACATGCAAATAAGAACAATGAGGAGAAACTATCTCCCTTCTCTCAAGTTTCTACTACAATCTAGCTCCCAGATTACATAGTTATTGTGAATCATCACATGACCACATGATCATCAAATAAACAACTCCAATCTGCAATAAATCAGAAAATAAGCAAGAGGAAACTACATCTTTTCATAACTAGTTTTTCAAGTACTATACGTATATCAGCTCTACCCCCCACCACCACCACCCCACCCACTGTCGTCCCCCCATCCCCAACGGGTGGTGGAACACTAGTTAATGTTCAATGCAATCATTGTCATGCTTTTAATGTTTAATAGTTTACATAGAATGCCAAAGTTTCATTTTCATTTTTTGTACTTATTCCTTACACATTGTTTCATAACTAATTTCTAAGTACTATATGTATTTGTGTCATACCCTTGCCATTGTCCCCCCACTATCCCCAAACTTAGGCCCTTGAATCCCTTGTCTGTTATTATAAATCGAAATTTACAATGAAGATGAAAGGCTCTATTTATAATAGATTACATGACAATGTTTCTAAAAGAAACACTCATGAACATAAGACAGAAATAGAAACTTACTAAAGCAACTAAGATGACCATAAAAGAAACATTACAATATTTTAATACCCTCCCTTAATGGTCATCGTTCTGTTGTGACCTTTTCACACCATCACCCCATTGCAAATGGAGACACCCTCTTTTTGCTTGTTAGTTGTGTTAGTTTTAGGGTTTTAGCAATAGTGTCAATTTTGTTGCTTAAAGGATTGAGGAGAGTCAAATTTTCAAGTCGCTGAGGTTGCAAGCATGGACAAGTCTTAAGGGTTTAAAGTCCTTAGGATAAAATGCAAAGAATTATCAAGTTCTAAGGGAACATTTCTATGTGTCGGGGTGTTTTGGCTAGTTAAATGGTCTTCAAGATGTATTAATGCAAAACGATGAAATCTTACAAGTGCAAAGTGCCTATGAGGATCGAATTTCCACCAAGTTTGGACTAAAAGTCCCTATGTAATCGATTTTCCACTAAGTCCTTATGAAAAGTCCTTATGGGGGTCGATTTTCCATTCCTGGGAAGCAAGAACAAGTAAAAATCAAGTTGAAAAGGCCATTAGTCCCTATGAAGGTCGAATTTCCACTCCAGGGCATGAGGAACAAGGTCAAAATGCAAAAGTCCCTAGAGGGGACGTTTTTCCACTGGCTAGATACTTAGAAAAAAATGGAAAGGGTTGAGGTGGAAAGTCCCTATGGATAGGTAATATCCACTTTGTCCTTGTGAAGATCAATTCTCCATTGGCCAAACACTTAGAAAATTTTGGAAGATCAGTTCAATGGGGAAACTCCTTATGAACATGGTTTTTCCACCAATCCCTATGACAATAGAATTTCGACCTTGTCCCTATACAGCCAAGATTTCCACTTGAAGGGTTAAGGACCCAATTTGTCCCTATGGATAAGGAATTTCCACTTGTCCCAATGCACATAGAGTTTCCACTTGTCTCTATGGGGGTCGAATTTTCCCTTGATGACTAAATGAGCAAGTAAGGTGAAATGTCAAAGGGACTAGTTTGTCCATATTAGGGTTGAATCTCCACTTGGAAAGCAATTGAATTAACAACATGGATTTGTCCCCATGAGCATCAGATTTCCACTAAGGGGTTTAGGAAAAGGTTTCAAGATGAATCCAAGAACAATTTGGGAACTGAAATAGTCCCTATAGACATCAAGTTCCCACTTGGGGCTTGATTGAAAGTTTTAGGGCAATATGTGGAAAAAAAATTCAAAATTATCATCATGGTCGTCAATTTTCTACCACAACATTAAGCAATAAAATTCAAAGGAAATTAAGAAAGGAATGAACTTGCACAAGTTCCTAGGTTTTAAGAGGCAAAAAAGTTTAATCCCGCATTGGCAGTGGAGATGCATGTCCAAGGATAAAACACTTTAAATTGCCATCAAACAACATGATTAAGCATAATGTAAAGAGTCAATTCAAGAAGGAAGGTCAAAGAGAAAAATTGAAGGATGATCAATCAAAAACCGGTCAAAGGAGGGAGTCATTAGACCTAGGCTGCCAGCAACGAAACCATAGAAGAGGACGACTTGGTGAAGAAAATCAGGAATATTATTGGAGGGTGAGAAAAAGAAGGCAAGACAAGGAGAAAACCATCAAATCCAAGAAACTACAATTCAAGGAAGTGTAATGTCCTCGATGTTAGAATGTGAAGTTGATGCTATTCATGTTGTCATTAATGGTTGTCATTGATGTTAACATATTCTATGCATTTTCATGTTTTGGTTGTATAGGTTGATGTGTACCGATATATAGGTAGAAGTGTTCAACGAAGGATGTGTTTTAGATGTCTATCCTTTTCCTTTTTGGTGGTGGTCCTATTTTGTATGCAACATAAGGTGGATCGATTATTTGGGTTTGGTCCTATATAGAGCATGTTTGTTATGTTTCAATCCTAGCAGCTATCATGTAACATGTTCATCCTATCCATTGGTACCAAAATCTTTGGAGATGGTGTAGCGTGTTGGCATGCTTGAGGTGTTTTCTATTAATCGAGATGATCCACATTTCATTCCTTACCACCACAAGAATGTCTTGGTGTGACCTATTTCAAATCTCATTTGGCCGAAATAGTTGATGGCATCAAGCAGTATAGGAAGAGCAAGGATTTTAGTTGTTCGTGTGGCTTATGTGTTGCTTGTATCAGAAGTGATTGTGAATCTGTTTACAGGAGATTTGTGTGTTGATGATCGTGTACGTGGATACAATCGAAAGCAGACTGATATATCATTTTCGTATTGCAGAGTGTTGGTGACAGTGATCTCAGTGGTGGATTCAATCTCTTTTCATATATTTTGGCAATGAACCTATTTGTACTGGCAGTGAGCCTCTTTGTATTGGTAGTGAGCCTTTTCATATCTAAGGGTAGTTAGCCCAACCAACAGTGAGCCAACCTACAATGAGTACAACCGACAATGAGCCTATGTAAAAATCACCTTAGCCGGTGTTTTCATTTCATGAGAATTAGCTTCTCTGTGGTTTTTCTCAGTTTGGGTTTCCACATAAAATTCGGGTGTTCTTTGTGTTCGTGTTTTTGGGGTTTCATGTTTACATCTATTATGAATACTTGATGTGGTTAACCAATAGATCAGAAGTTCATATTGTTGTTGTATATAAGTTTATCGACAAAAGAAAAGTTTTATAAGGTGTGTAGGAATAACTGATTCACCCCCCTCTCAGTTATTTGGCATGTTCAACAATTGGTATCAAAGCTTGGCTCCTTGGTTTAGAACTTAGCTGCTTGGGGTAGATCCGATGGCACACAAACTAAGTATTCCTATGTTCGATGGATCAGACTACAATACATGGAAAGATCAAATGAAAGGATATTTGATTTCGGTTGGCTACAAGACTTGGAAGCATGTGGAGACAACGTATGTGCTTCCTCAGAATGGCCTTAACACTGAAGATGAAATCGAGGCATATGAGGAGAATGAGAAAGCAAGGTATGCTATCACTAGTGCTTTATCAAAAACTCAATTAGCTATTACCGAGGAGGCACTATTACCGATGAGGACTTCATGGAAACGACATTGATGACATTACCAGATAGTTACAGTAACAAGATCTCTGCTATAGAGGTGTATGATCCAAATAAGTTTACTAAAGAACAGTTATTTGGCACTTCGACTGCATTTGAGCTAAGGAAGTTTGGAAGAGAGAAGAGCAGATTTGAGACAGCTTTCAAGGCAACTAAATCAGAAGAAAATCATCACAATGATGATGATGAAGAATTTGAAGCAAATTTTGCAAGGAGACTGAAGAAGGGTACCGGCAAAGACAAAGGTATGTTACCCCTGAAATGTTTTAGATGTGGTAAAATTGGTCATTTGCCTACTAGATGTCTAGAGAAGGGTCCTAGACAAAAGTTTAAGAAGTTCAATAAGAAGGCTTACTATGTGAATGAAAATGCTAGTATTTCAGATGACTCGGAAGCAGAAGATTGTTTGTTTTATGTTGAAGAAGATAAGGAACCGGTAATTGATATCTCTATCATTTGTGTTGAAGTTGATGATGATGTTGAAACTGCTTTGTATGTTAGAAGAAACAAAAATGAATGGCTGATTGATAGTGGTTGTTTTCATCATATGACTGGAGATAAAAGTAAGTTTGTGTCACTTGACAAATATGATGGTTGTCGTGTTTAAGACAATGAAGGGATGTTAAAAGTATCATAAAATAATAAATACTTTCATTAATCATTCCATACTGGCAAGTACATTTACATCATGATGATCATACAATATATCTCATGTCCAACCTCCGAGAGAGTATATAAAGTACCCGAAGGGCCACGACCAAAACGTCGTGACGTAACTGTCTAACCTCTCGGTCGCTAACGACCAAGAGTAACATAATACTTTACTAATATAATAACCCGTACATACAATTATCCCGACAACATCATCCCCCCCAAAAAAACAAGTCGTCTCCAACGACTTACAACAATAGGGAGATGAAATACACCACATAGAAGAAGAAAATCACTGAGAAGGGGCAGAGGGGCGTCCCTGAAAAGATGAAGTGCCGCCCTCCCCATCAATGCTACGTCCAATAGGTCTTTTCCGTCACATCCCATTCCTCCCGTGCCTGCACCAAACTTGTCTCCAAAACATACTGTTCAGCTATAGCCTCCGCTAACACCATACTGTCTCCCTAGCCAATCTGACCTTGATAGCCACCCGTGCCAACTTCTCTGCTTCCAACTCCTGGGTACGCTGAGCCAAGTGTTGCTCTACTGCCTCCAACTGGGTGGTCAGCTCCTTCCGAGCTCTCTATGCATCCACCAAGACAGTCTCACGTCCAGCCAACACCTACTCCAAGTGCCTCAAAGCGTAGTACCCCTCTTGAAAGACTTGCTCCAGTGCTCTTTTCACCTCCGGCATGCAGACACTCCATGCCTGTAGCAGCTCCGATCTCATCAACAGGTCACACTCTCTAAGGGTTGATAACTGAACCGACTGGGGGTCTAGGGGGCAACGCCCCAAGCAGGGTCGAGGGGCAGCGCCCCCGCCGCCAAGACCAAATTAGCACCCTCAAACCCACACAGAAGTCTATGCAACACACCATTTTTGTGATTTTCTTCCGATCCCACACTCTTTTCTGCCAGGCACTTATGTTTTCCTCACTGCTTGCTTATGCCCTTCCCTTCGGTACCATTTGTTCTTCACTGTGAACTATTTTGTTTTGTCGTCGTTTTTTGTTTTTTTTTTTCAAACCCTGCTCCCATAATACCATACGGATTCTTGACATTGCCTGTGTGGTGTCTCTGCTTATACCATTGCTGTACGGTTCGAATGAATTTGCCTTCAAACTTATAAAATGCCGTACGGTTCTTGTTTACACTTGCTCTTTTTATAGTCTCCCTTCGACCGCACGGCCGTACGGTCTTGTTCTGTTCCTCGACCTATGTTGTGCTATAGCCGTACGGTCTTCGTCATATGCCTCCCGTACGGTGTTGGCAATGGATACCTTCGAACTTATGTTTGTATTTAAATTTTCCTTCTCTTTTGTATTGTTTGGAAACTGCCCACAACTTTAATCTCGTTCCAAGATTAACCCGCAGTTCATCTTTTCTAAGCTTCCTTCGTTTCTCCAAGTTGTCGTACGGCCGTACGGTTCATGGATATGTCTTCGGCTTTTCTTTTTCAACCTTGTCGTACGGACACTGTTGCTTGATCTGTGTCTTTACTTTTTAAAATCGCCCATGCATACCTCCGTTCGATATTTTATGTCTTCGCCTATACTTTACATCTTCGTTTAATACTTTTATGTCTTCGCTTATTTTGCATCTTCGTTTAATACTTTATGTGTTCGCACCTTATGTCTTCGTTCAGCATGTTATGTCTTCGTTCACTATGTCTTCGTTCACTATGTCTTCGCTCAATATGTCTTCGTTCACTATGTCTTTGCTCAATATGTCTTTGTTTACTATGTCTTCGCTCAATATGTTATGTCTTCGTTCACTATGTCTTCGCTCAATATGTCTTCGTTCATACTTTATGTCTTCGTCTTCGGATTTTATGTCTTCGTCTTCGGACTTTATGTCTTCGTCCGTACGGTGCTTTTTATGTGCTTGCTTGCCTTCACTCCCAAGTTGTCGTACAACCTTTATTGCTTCGTTTCAATTTTTTATTTTTTTTTATTTTATTTTTTTTATCAATTGCCAGGCAGTTGCCTGTGCGCCTCCGACCTGTGATGATACGCTTTTAGTTTCGAACCGTTGATGACATCCACCATTTCCTTTCCGAAGGCTTCTCTGGTCGCCCGTACGGACAGCTCTACCTGCCTGACCGCTTGAGTCCCTCTCGATTGTTCTGTCCCTCCTCTCAAATCCATCCTCTCCGGGGAAGGTTTCAATTTGGTCCCGTTGCTGGCATCATGTATCCGTTCGTTGAAAGTCCACAGAGTGTGCAGCCGTTCCCTCTCCTTGTTGCCGAGTCTGTTTCCAATGGCAATCCAAAGGCTTGGAACCATAAATTCTACTAGGACCACGATCTCTTGCCCATACATTAGAAGAAGAAGGAGAATCAAGAGTTTAAAGGCTACAGTCTTCCACATAGGATTCCAGTCGTCTCCCGTGGCGATGGTTTTCGGATTTCTCTCATCCGTCTCCGTACCCAGATTCAAAGGTTTCACCATCGGTTCTTCATACTTCATAGCCTCGTTTTTAAACTGATGTGCGGGTACGGTGTCCATTGTAGCTTCTCCTTCCTTATACTCCCTGTACTCTGGAGGATATTGATCTGGCTCTTCTTCTTCGACGCTTAATACATTGCAGGAGGGTGAGAACATCTCATAGTCCTCCTGCTGCCAATGGAACAATCCATTTAATGAGTTTGTGTCATCCTCCGAACAGCATCCTCCGAGTTTTAGTATCCCTTCGGCATCCGGATCCATCCCCTCTTTGCCTTCGTCTCGTGGGTCATTCTCTCCTTCGGATTCGGATCCCGAGGAAGAGGCAAGTTCCTCGCTCACCAACTGGGTCCGGAGATCAATAGTAAATTTCTTGCCTCCACTCTCCATCGAGAGTGTATTCCGTTTCCAGTTGTGGTTTGCCTTCGCTACCACTAGCCATCCTCTTCCGAGTATGGCATCATACCCTTTCTGTTTCAATGAAATGACCACAAAGTCGAGCACAAATGGTTGTGCACCCACGGTGACTTGTTGTGCCATCAACGTGCCGAGGGGTTTAATCCCGTGCTGGTCGGCACTTAGCAGATTAAACGTAGGTGGCCACAGAGTGGGCTTCCCTAGCTTTTTCCATGTGTCCTCCGGAAGGACGTTTACCCCGGATCCGCCGTCTACTATAGTATCCATTAGGATGGTGCCCAGGATGCCCATCTCCACCACGGCTGGATGTCTGTCGTTGTTGACGGTAAGCACAACTGGATTTGTTGCCGAGCTTCTTGGTATAGAAGCGTCCGTGTGTCTCAGTTTGGGTTTATCAACCTTTGTACCCAACAACACTGTCCCCAATTGAGGCATGGTGTATAGGAGGTTCTCCAGCTTGATAGGCACCTCTAGTTGAAGCATCTGCCGTACAATGTTCCTCTCCGCATCTGTGCAGTAGGGTCCGGATGATTCGTGTGTCTCTCCCCGTTGGGCTTTCATCGCCCTTTCTATTTCCTCCCTTGCCTCCCCGCCATTCTCTACTTCTCCGTTCGGGGATGGGGGTAGCGGGCTTCCTTCGCTTGCCCTCGAGTAAGAGCAAGTATAGCTTCTTTAATCCGTGTGTTGCCTTCGATATCAATCAAATTGGCCCCTACGCCAGACTTCGGACAATTAGCATCTTCATGGTCCCCAGGGCCGCACCACCGACACAGCTGCTGAGGGGCGTCATTATTGTTACACTCACTTTCGTAATGACCCCATTGGTTGCATGCCCTACATTAGATCATTGGGCGTCCCTTCGCGTCATACTGGACCCTGTTATGGGTGGAACTATTATTGTTCCCTCCTCCACCTCGCCGGTTGCAACGATAACCTACTGAAGATGCATTATTGTTTGGTTCCGTCCCCCCTGATGTGGATGGTTGTTCTTGTGTATAGAGCACTTGCTGGTTACGCGCCTTCAAATTGTATGGGCATTCCTTCGTAGAATGTCCCATAATCTGGCAGATGTCACAAAATGCCTTCTTGGGACAAGCACCCTTCGTGTGGCCGCTCTCCTTACAATCCGTGCACCACAGTTCATCATCCTTGCTTGTTGTCCCCTTCATTGTCTTAAACTCTTTTAACTCTTTGGTGATGATAAGGTTGCTTATATTGTTGGTAGAAGATCTATTACTTTTGATGAAAAAAACAATACTGACAACGTCTATTATGTGAAGGGTTTATGCCACAATCTTTTGAGTGTTGGATAGATGTGTGAAAATGGATATGATGTTCTTTTCAAGAATGAAGGATGTGAGATTCGAAAGAGATCTGGAGATATGATTGCAGGTGGAAAAAGGACGGGAAGGAATATGTAGCAGCTTGAAGGAGCTTCGGAACGATGATTGGTGCAAGAGTTTTGCAGAGGAGATAGCAAAAGGAGTTTGAGATGCCTATGATTGGAGAGCTGAATTTCTATCTTGGATTGCAAGTAAATCATAGCAGTAAAGGCATTTTCATTTCTCAGTCCAAGTATGTCAAGGAATTATTGAAGAAATTTGTGTTGGAGAATTCCAAACCAGCATGTACTCCAATTGTTACCAGTTGTAAGTTAACTAAAGAAGATGATTCACTAAAAGTAGATGCAAGAATGTATAGATCGATAATTGGAGGATTGTTTATACCTGACTGCTACTAGACTAGATATTATGTATGAAGTATGTTTGGCAACCAGATTTCAGCAAGAACTGAAAGAACCACATATTAGATTGTGAAGAGAATTTTCAAAATCTGAAGGAACATAAGAGTTTGGTTTGTGGTATCCAAAAGGTTTAGATTTCACACTAACAACTTATACAGATGCAAATTGGGCAAAATGTTTGCATAACCGAAGTACTAGTCGTGGAGCTTACTTTCTTAGCTCTGAGTTAGTTGCTTGGTCGAGTAAGAAGCGGGATTCTATAACTTTATCAATTGCTGAGTCAAAATACTCGGGCATTATGGATGAAACAAACTTTAAAGGATATAAGTGTTACTTTTGATAAGCCAATGTCGATCATGTGTGATAATACCAATGCTATAAGTATGTCCAAGAATCTAGTGCAGCATTGTAGAACAAAGCATATATCTATTAGGTATCATTTTATCAGAGAGAAAGTGTTGGACGGTGAAGTGAAGCCTGAGTATGTATCAATAAAGGAGCAAATAGCAGACATATTCACAAAACCTTTGTGCAACGATACTTTTCAGTATCTCAGGGGGAAGTTGGGTGTTCTATCTCTTCCTAGTGTTCACTAAGTGCACCGGTGTGCATTGGTCCAATGATTTGCATGCATATTCTTTTCTGGATCAGTGCTTGGCGGCTTCCTCTCAAGGGAAGCAAAGTGAATTAGTAAGGGGGAGTTTTTTGGCCCTTTGTCATTGTTCTCAAAGGGGGAGAAAATTGGAGAATTTTGATGCTAATATCTTTTGGAGCTATTTGTTTGCTTTGCTATTGTTGAATATTGCCATCAATGACAAAGGGCGAGATTGTTAGAATGTGAAGTCGATGTTATTCATGTTGTCATTAATGGTTATCATTTATGTCAACATATCCTATGCATTTTCATGTTTTGGTTTTATCGGTTGATGTGTACCAATATCCTTGGTGTATCAGTAGAAGTGTTCACCGAAGGATGTGTTTTAGATGTCTATCATTCTCCATTTAGGTGGTGTTCCTCTTTTGTGTGCAGCATATGGTGGATCAATTATTTGGGTTCGGTCCTATATGGAGCGTGTTTGTTATGTTTTGGTCCCAACAACTATGATGTCACATGTTCATCCTATCCATTAGTACCAAAAGCTTTGGAGATGGTGTAGTGTGTTGGCATGCTCGAAGCGTGTTCTATTGATCGAGGTGGTCCACATTTCATTCCTTACCACTGCAAGAATGTCTTGGTGTGACCGATTTCAAATCTCATTTGGCCGACGTGGTTGATGGCATCAAGCAGTATAAAAAGAGCGAGGATTTCAATTTTCGTGTGGATTATGTGTTGCTTGCATGCGAAGTGATTGCAAATTTGTTTACAAGAGCTATCTGTATTGATGGCCGTGTGCGTGGATGCAATCAGAAATAAACTGATATATCATTTCTGTATTGAAGAGTGTTGGTGACAGTGATCTCAGTGGTGGATTCAATCTCTTTTCATATATTTTGGCAATTAGCCTTTTCATATCTAAGGGTAGTTAGCCCGACCGGCAGTGAGCAAACTTGCAGTGAGCACGACCGGCAATGGACCTTTGTAAAAATCACCTTAACCGGTGTTTTCATTTCATGAGAATTAGCTTCTCCGTTGTTTTTCCGAATTTGGGTTTCCACGTAAAATTCCAGTGTTCTTTGTGTTGGTGTTTTTGCAGTTTCATGTTTACATCCGTTATGAATATTTGATGTGGTTAACCAATAGATCACAAGTTGATATTGATGTTGTTTATAAGTTTATCAACAAAAGAAAAGTTTTATAAAGTGTGTGGGAATAACAGATTCACCCCCCTTTCAGTTATTCAGCTTGTTTGTAATGTACCGAAGGCCTTATGAACTACTCTTACGGTGTCAAATTGCTGTCGTACTCACACAATGTGAAATCATCTTACACGCAGGCTTATGCAAGCCGTACGGCGATGCTTGGAAGAGTCTATACGGTAATGGACTAGTCCGTACAGTGTGAAGGACCGTACTGCAAATCACAGACCGTCTGGTGTACGAAATGCCCTCGGCTTCTGCAACTGGCTTCATGTTCGTACAGTAGGTAGGTTGTTTTGGGTTGTGCAGTGGGGAAAGGTCGTACGGTGTTGTTGCATGGGTCGTATGGTAGGGAGGAGGCCGTACGGTGTTTGTAAGTGTGTTGTCTCCAGTCTTTGATGCGCTAAAATCTATTTATCCTCTTCTTCGGGGTATTGAATCAATATACTCCGTAAATGAAATAAGTGCCCAATACAATTCTAGAACAAGTACTTGCAAGAGGAATAATAATATTATTATATAGCGCTTCAAATTTGCCAGATCCAAAACAAGAGAACAGGCAGAGTAGGGTGAGGGTTGAATCCCACCGAAACTGCAAATACCAAATAGGGAGGATCTTTCACCCTTGAAATGGAAGCCAGCAGAATTCCAAAAGGAATTCGCAATTACAAATAAAATATCAAAACTCAACATGAGAAATACATCCCACACGTCGGTCATAAATACCCATCGGACAACTACCGAGGGTGCACAAATAGAACCGACACAACACCTACGCCTACACCAAAAATAAAGATGGGTCCAAGTCTTCGAGATAAATTAAATCGATCAGAACCCAAATACAAATATTATTATTTATTTAATGACGGGGCATTACAGTCCTCCCATCCTGAAAATTGCTTGTCCTCAAGCAATCGCAAACTAGGGTGTTCCAAAATCTCCTAGCCCTCCCAAGTGGCGTCTTCTAGCGGTAGATCCTTCCAATGTACAAGAAATTTTTTGATCGTGTGTAACCTCAGCCTCTTCTCCCGAATGTCGATGATCTCAGTTGGTTCTAACACTAACTTCCCTCCTTCGTTGAGGGGGTGGCAAATCTGTTGAGACCATGATGTGTTGACCCACAGCTTTCTTCAGGCAAGAAACGTGAAAGACATTGTGGATTTGGCTTCCCTCAGGTAGTTCCAATTCGTATGCAACCTCGCCCACCCTACTAGTCACACAGTAGGGTCCGTAGAAACGTGGCCTCAGCTTTTCCTTTCCATAAACCCTCAGAGAGGACTGCCTGTACGGTTGAAGCCAAAGGTACAGTAAGTCCCCAACTTCAAAACTCCTCTCGATTTGATGCTTGTCAGAATATATTTTCTGTTGATTTTGAGCCCGCTGAAGGTTTTCCTTGAGGGACCTCAAAATGTCTATTCCTTCCTCTAGCCAATCCTTGGTCTTTGATGCACAACTATCACTCAATGCCATGTCCACGAATGAAGGGGGTTCATAACCGTACAATGCTTTGAATGGTGCCATCCCAATCGACATGTGGTATGTGGTATTGTAACAATGTTCTCCTAGATGTAGCCACTTAACCCATGCTTTCTGTTGTGCTAAAACATAGTTTCTGAGGTACCCTTCCAGCCATTTGTTCACAATCTCGGTCTATCCATCAGTTTGCAGGTGATAACTGGTGCTTGACGACAACTCTGTCCCTGCGAGCCGAAACAATTCTTTCCAATAAGTACTAAGGAAGCGGCTATCTCTATCACTTACTATGTTCCGAGGGAGACCATGCAAGTGGAACAGTTCCCAAAAGAACAGATCAGCTACCTATGCGGCTTGATACTCGGCAGAAACAGCAAATAATTACACATACTTGGTCAATCTATCGACCACTACAAAAATACAGTCCTTTCCTTGCACCTTGGGAAGCCCAGAAATAAAATCCATCGAGATGCTATCCCACTTTTGCACAGGGATCGGTAAATGTTGAAGTAGACCCACTGGTAAGGTGTGTTTGGATTTATTCTACTGGCAGGTAGCAGATTCCCATACATACTGTAGGATATCATTCTTAAAACTCTTCCATGAAAACCTTTCCCGGATCTTCTTGTAGGTCTTCAGGTACCCCTGATGCCAAGCCAAGGGCTTATCGTGCATCTCCCTTAAAATTTTCTCCTTCAAATTGGACTCAGGTACCAAATAAATTTTGCCCTTGTAATAAATGATATCATCAACCACTTCATACTTGTTGTCTTGTACTTCAACATCCAGCTGTTGGCATGCGAAGGTGCTATTGGAATATTCCACCAAGAGATGTGCCCTCCAATCTGCCAAAATCTGAGATAAGGTGCATATGGTCGACCTTCTTGATAATGCGTCAACCACAACATTATTTTTTCCTTTTACGTACTCAATGTCAAGGTCAAAGGTCTATATTTTACTCATCCACTTTTGTTGCAGTTCGTTCAACTCTTGTTCCAGAAAATGCCTCAAGCTGTTGTGATTTGTACAGACTACGAATTTGGCTCACACAAGGTACTGCCGAAATTTTGTCAAGGCATGCATGATGGCAAGCATTTCTTTGTCGTAGATGGAATACAAGCTTTCAATTCTCGAGACCTTCCGACTCTCAAATGCAATCGGGTGGCAGTCCTGCATCAGCACAGCCCTGATGCCTTCTCTCAATGCGTCACACTCCAAGATGAAGGGTCGAGTGAAATCTGGCAGTGCAAGAATGTAGTGATCCGAGGCTGTCCTAACTATGAAATCTCTGACTGGTATTATTTTTTTTTGTAAAGGTATGAGTTGTTTAATAACGCCAGTTTATTCAACACTACACAGGTCAGGCAGTTTTCTCGACGTTTGCTAACATCCGATTGAGTTTATCAAGACCTTTCAAGATAAGGCTATTGAGAGTGCATGTGATTCATTTATTTGCAAAACATGTAAACTTCATACATTCATCCAAAATATTACTATTTCAAATACATAGCCGCTAAACTATACAGCAACTAGTTACAATGAATGAAGAAGAACCGAACAGCTTATTTCATAACTTGAAAATCTAAGTATCTACAACCAATGCAAAGTGTGACCAACCGTATTACTCCAGTCAGTCAGCCAAGAAGAACTGGGCGTACACGCTACCAGTGAACAGGTCTGTGTCTCCTCTCTGTCACACAGCTCCTCGTGCAATGCAAGAACAACCCGCACTCTTTATCTACTCCCGCAATACACCCGCACTTCCTCAAGAAACTGGCCAATTCTATTCCCTGTCACCACCCGAGCACTAACTAGTGTATTGTCTGGTTGCAACAGGAGGTTGTGAAACTTCTTTGACTACCTGCACTCCCTGCTCCTTGTTACGCACTAACTAGTGATGTCCCCATACTACCGGGTTGGGCGTGTATCACTCCCAACCTCCTCACTCCTCGCGCACCAACTTAGCTATCTGGGCGTTGCAGAGTGGGCGCACAACCTGCCAGACAATCTGTCACCGTCCTCAGCCAAGGTGACTGCAGTGTATCACACTTGCGCGCGTGCGTGCTTGTGGTGACTAGACTTCATAAATGTGCTCCGGCAATGAGTGCAAGCATACTACAATCACCATCCTGGTTACAAGCCCGTGTTCAACAACAGCCAGCCATTATCTCTATTCATGGTCCTGGTATTATGAGGGGCTGTGTTTAAACTAGAGCAATCTGCTGGTGTACTGAAGATGCCGACTTCCTTTCTACTATCATGAAGACAACTCACTTGATACGCCCTGAATTCTTTTACCAAAACTAATTTCCTGAGATTACATGTTGTAACTAGAATGCTTATTTCTTACCAATATACTTGATGCTCAACTTGTGAAATCTGTATGATCTCACCAAGATAGAGATGCTGGGTTTGCGTCCAACGCCTCGAGATTTTCTCCAAGGGTTTTCGTCCTTGAAAAATAACCAGTCACGAAGTAACCAAAATTATTTTCCTTTGTTTTATATTTTCATGGTGCTTTTTCTGAGATGTACTTTTCTCTTTTATAACCTCGAAGTGAGTGCAGGCACACCAAACTAAGCCATGTGGGATAAAAGCTCACTTAAGTCACTTTTATAACATAAAGTGACTTTATAATAAGACATAAAGTGACTTTATAACAACATTTTATAAAATAAAGTGATTCTGACTATAGAAACAAAGCCCAAATAATAAATATTTGCCCACACAAACCTATGACTGGCTGGCATCCTCCGAATCGAAGCCATTAGCCTATCCGGATGGATAGATAGACTAATCAGGCATCTAAATGGCCTACTGCTAGGAAGGGGACATTACAAAGAACCAGACAAGAACTCATAACCCCCTTGAGTTTTTCGAACGTTTGTTGTGCTCGTTCACTCCACTGGAAGGATCCCTTCTTCGTTAGTTCGATAAGTGGCGTACTAAGCTATGAAAATCCCTTCACGAACTGTCTGTAGTAACTGCACAACCCAAAGAATCCTCACAGTTCCAAGAGAGTTTTAGGAGGTGGCCAATCCAAGATCGCTTGAATCTTTTCTTGATGTACCTGAACTCCTTGGCTACTAACTATGTGCCTCAAATATAATATCTTTGTCATCCCGAATTCACATTTGGATCTTTTGGCAAACAACAGTTGTGACTCCATAATCACGAGCACTTCTTCCAAATGCCTTAAGTGCTCCTCCCATGTCTTGTTGTAGATTAGTATATCATCGAAGAACACCAACAAGAACTTGCGCAGTTGTTTGTTAAAAATGTGATTCATGCAAGATTAGAATGTAGCTGGCGCATTGGTCAAACCGAATGGCATGACCAAAAATTCATAATGCCCATAATGGCAACGAAGGTTGTTTTCTCCACATCTTGTTCCCTCATGCGGATTTGGTGATATCTCGAACCAAGGTCTATTTTGGAAAAATATAGTGTCGTGTAACTCATCCAACAACTCGTCGATCCTGAGAATAGGATACCTGTTCTTGATGGTCTTCTTGTTCAGTGTGCGGTAGTCCACACATCGCAGTGTTCCGTCCTTTTCAACCAACACTTCTGATGACGCAAAAGGACTGGAGATGGGCCTAATCCAACCCTTGTCAAGAAGTTCTTGTATTGTCTTTTCAATCTTGTCCTCAAGCTTCTTAGGGTGGCGGTATGGTGTGGTGATGACAGATTTGGCGCCAGCCTCCATCTCAATAGTATGTTCGAACCCGCGGTGTGGTAGTATGCTTGGTGGTATGTCAGCAAAGATCAAGTGGTGCTTATCCAAAACTGCTTGAAGTTCCTCATCCTGGTAGTAATCCCTTTGTCCCTGTACAAGCTCTGGTGAGATCAAACAGTGTGCGACCAAAACCACATCGTCGTGTCTGAGGATTCCCTACATCCATCGAGCTGAAATTTCATTTGGTCCTCGATTCAACATCCCTCTCAGCACAACCTTCTTGTCGTCCACTTCGAATGAGAACTCCATTCATTTGTAACTCTGTGTGTACTCGTCAAATGTTTCCATCCACTAAATGCCAAAAATGACTTTCATGTCGTCAAGATCAACCACAAAGAAATCATCTGTCACCGTGTGGTTTCCCATGGTAATGCTCAGTTGCGAAACCAGATGGGTACATGTGAAAAGGTTTCCTCCTACCACTATGACGTTGAATCCTTGGTGTGCCCCAGTACTCAAACTCTGTCAACTGACCAACGATGAGTTGATGAAGCTGAGTGGCTTCATTGTCGAGCGTGACCACAACCCGCTGCCCCTGCAAGGTACCCCGAACCCGGAATACAATACACCTCGGAGTTCCTGCGAGAGTCACAATGGCACCTCCTCTCTACAACAATGTGGCAATCCTTTCTGCGCGATTGATGTTTATATCACTAGAAGCTTGTTGTTCATCCCCTTCGGGCTCAGGCACCTGCTCCTCACCGTCCGAGGACACCTCAATGTAATGGATCTTTCCCTTGCCTAGGCAACGATGCCCTGGTTCCCATGGCTCCTTACAATTGAAATAAAACTTCTTCCTCCTAAACTCTTGTCAAGTGGCCTGTAATGACCCTTACTATAAAGGCCACTAAAAACCCCCAAATCTGAACTGAGACAATTCGTCAAACAATTGGCAAGCAACTGAATTGTTTGTTTGAGATGTTGTGTTTCAGTGTGATAGTTGTTTGAGCATCAAGTACAATTGAGATAACAATACCAATATTGAAAAGTAATACAAGGAACAACAATAGAACTCTAGATAGCAATGCAAAAGACCCAAATGCCAATGTATCATATACTTCTCCAAATCAGATCGCAATGTTCAGTAGACTGGTTTTCTATAAATATATGACTGTTACAAACTCTTACAAATGAGCACTGAATTGTGACAAGAGAATGTATGACTATCACACTTGAACAAACCCTTGCAATGCACTATCTCAACCTAACTACAATATAGCAATGTCTGATTTCAATGGACTGTTTCACTGAATTTATAGGAGACTGTTACATGACAAGAACTTATGGCAATGCCATTACCATACAATGCACTATAATTACTATGACAATTTCAGTTACAATCTTGATAACAGAGACTAAGTATGACTGCTGTAACAGTGACTGAAAACATGCAATTTTCATCAAATATGACAACAACCAAAACTCATAAAGGAACCTGGAATGCTGCACTCTGATTGTTGACAATTGCTGATGAAGCGATAACTGAACTGCTCCCCAAACAGACCCCCAAACTGCTACTGCTCCTGGTACTGTACCTAGCCGTACAGTACGGACATGTACGGCCCTGCTAGGAAATAATTTGCAAGGTGTTGCCAGCCGAAAATGGTATGTTTGGAATCGCCTAGGGTTAATATAACCCCTCAAATGCATAAAATCAAACTCCAGGTAGTTTGAGAGGTATGAGCAAAAATGTGAGTTCAGGCCCTGATATGAACTTCTCTGAAAATGCACAAATTGATCTCCAACCTTCACCAAATGATTCACCAATGTAAGAGGTGAATTCAAACCCTTATTCCAACCACAAATAAACCCTTTTAACAATTTCTCAATGAAGTACCAATGAGATGGCTGAGTACCAACTCCAAACTTGCAACCCTTCAGTAGATATTTTACTACCTCAGTTATGCCAATCTAGGGGAGTGATCGTTCCCAAAGATCGAATAGTATTTGCAGACCACAAGGCTACAAATTGTTTCACAATGAAGAAGTAGAAGAAATCCCAAATCCAAGCATGTCCAAATGAAAGCCCAAGCCCTCTATTTATTCTTTTCCTTGAGAAGTTGCTAGAACTTCTAGAAACATCCAATTATAATGTACTTTATAATAAAATAACATTATAATAATAAAGTACATTTCTCAACTCAAAATTATAACAATGTAGGCCCAAATGTCTCATAACTGAATGTAGGCCCAACTACGACTGAACGTAGGCTCAAGACTGAACATAGGCTCTACTACAAATAGAAGGCTCAAACTGGATGTAGGCTCACTCTGGATGTAGGCTCCACTACAACTGCATGTAGGCCCAAGCTGGATGTAGGCTCTACCGAATGTAGGCTCTGTCAGCAATATGCAATCAAATGATCAACATAATGACCCTCTCTCCAAACCATTTGCCTACGAGAGTCGATGATAGGCAAATCCGTCATGCCAAACGATGTCAGCCAAAATGGGGACATGACATGGCCTCATCCAACGGGGGTTTCTTAGGTAGGGGTCTATTGTCTTTCTCCTTTTGAGCGAAAGGTGGCTTGGGATGTGAGTAATTCTTGGCGGAAGAGGAAGAAGACGTTGCCAAGTTGTGTGCTTTCTTAATTGCCTCTGTGAGTGTGATGGGGTTGAATCCCTTTACCCAACCTTTCAAGGGTTCTATCAGCCCATCCATGAACAATACCACCAATAGTCTTTCTGAAATGTTTGTTACCAAGACAGATAGTCTTTGAAATTCTGCGATGTAATTGTCAATTGTGTTGGTTTGCTTCAGTTGAGCCAACTCTTTGAAATTTAGTTTTGGATCTCTCCCATCAAAACAATCTATCAGCCTCTCCGTAAATTCGGCATACGATGTTATTTGATTGTGGCCGAGAGTAACCATGCCATGATGCCACCATTTGTGGGCTATTCCTTCCAGATGCAGTGCAGCAAATTTGATGGCTTCATCCTCTGGCATAGGGTTGAGTTGGAAATGTGTTTGCCTTCTACAGCCATGCCCGAGCTATGGTGGATTCAGACCCATCAAAAGACAATAGATTAACCTTGCCAATCTTTCATCTAAGATCGTCATTATAATAGCCACACTTGTTGCCGCCAAAATATCTCATTCTTAGATCAACATAATCTTTGTATGATATATCCCCCTCCATATTTGCATTCCTCCAATCCTCCCGAAGTTGATCTTGCATTTCTTGGAAAGTTGGATGCTCTCTATGTTGTTCTTCCGCCTGTGGAGGGAAAGTTGGCATTGAAGGTAGAGAGCGTACGGTTTGGGGGTTTGCCTTTCCCGAGACAGAATTTTCGCTTTGTTCTACGAACATTTTGCCCTCAGCCAGATTTCAGAATGTCTCCTCCATGAGTCGTTGAGTGTTGTTAATCTGTACTTGGTTCCTTATGAGCTCCCTCAACAGAGCCATGACTTCAACGGCAAGATCTTGTGGGTCTACCATTCTACGAACTGAAAGATACCTTCTTCTCTTCCTGGTATAAACTTGCATTCACTACCCACAAGTTGGCAGAATCACCAGCTCTGATACCACTGTAATGTACCGAAGGCCTTATGGACTACTCGTACGGTGTCAAACTGCTGCCAAACTCACACGATGTGAAATCACCTTACACGCAGGCTTATGCAAGTTGTACGATGATGCCTAGAAGAGTCTGTATGGTAATGGACTAGTCCGTACGATGTTGGAAGGACCATACTGTGAAGCACAGACCGTACAGTGTACGGAATGCCCTTAGCTTCTGCAACTGGCTTCATGTTCGTACAGTAGGTAGCTTGTTTTGGGTCGTGCGGTGGGGAAAGGTTGTACGGTGTTGATGTAAGGGTCGTACGGTTGGGAGGAGGTCGTACGGTGTTGTTGCCTAGGTCATACAATAGGGAGGAGACCATACGGTGTTTGTAAGTGTGTTGTCTCCAGTCTTTGATACGCACAGATCTATTTATCCTCTCCTTCGGGGTATTGAATCAATATACTCCGTAAATGAATTTAGTGCTCAATACAATTCTGGAACAAGTACTTGCAAGAGGAATAATAATATTATTATTATATAGCGCTTCAGAGTTGCCAGATCCAAAACAAGAGAACAACCAGAGTAAGGTGAGGGTTGAATCCCACCAAAACTGCAAATATCAAATAGGGAGGATCTTTCACCTCCGAAAATGGCAGCCAACAAAATTCCAATAGGAATTCGCAATTACAAATAAAATATCAAAACTCAACATGAGAAATACATCCTACACGTCGGTCACAAATACCCATTGGACAACTCCCGAGGGTGCACAAATAAAGCCAACACAGCAACACCTACGCCTACGCCAAAAATAAAGATGGGCCCAAGATAAACTAAATCAATCGGAACCCAAATACAAATATTATTATTTATTTAATGACGGGACATTACATTGGTCAACACTCAACCCAAAATATAATATTACTCTCAGATCTAGAATATAGATTCACAAATATTACACAAAACTTCACCAAAAACACCCAAACTAGTTAGCTACTCTTGCATAGAAAGGGCTAAATTAAAATGGGTTATAGAACATCACTAAACATGATTTTACTGATATGTGAATCCTATAATCGGGTCTGAAACTGATCTATTACAATAGCAACATTAATATATATGAACTCCAGTTCATAAGAAAAACCCACAAAAACTATTACAGCCAAAAACCACCAATGTCATTGTGACACCAAAAACTGATATTGTTTAATTTCCAATTGGAAAATACATAGACTATGATCTCATACAAGATTAATAACAGCAGAATACCTCTCAAAACACAACTAGAATTACTACAACAATATTAATGAAGCCCTGAACAAACAATAGAAAACTGCTGAAACTGCTAATATCTTGAAGCTTGAATGGAACCTCTAAATGAAATTGCTCTATGTGCATTGTGAACAATGGGGTTTCGTCCACTATCCACCTGAAACTCATGAGTTTCCGTCCACAAGCCTCCAATCTTCAATGGGTTTCCGTCCACTAAAGAATTTTGCAGAATGTGAAGTTCATACAATGAGAAATTGAAAAGTAGAAATGGCATGAATATCCTATTTTCCCAAACATTCTTTGAATTTATCTTGTCCTTGGCCAATTTGGTGGGAAAACCATTAATTAGAAATATTATGAATTTCCAATCCGCTCTTACTTTCCAAATCTGCACTTGGTGGGAAAATCATTATTAGAAATATTTTAATTTCCCACTCCACTCTTGCTTTCAAAATTTGTGCTTGGTGGGAAAATCATTAACTAGAAATATTTTAATTTCCCACTTCGCTCTTGGTGGGAAAGTCTTAATTAGAATATTTTACACTTCCCATTATGGCACAAAATCCAACTCCCCACTAAGTGTTTCCAAATATTTAATTTAATATTTGAATGTCCTTTTGATATTGACAATATTTTGACATTCATAAATATTAAATTAATTATTCCCCTTAATCTTTTATGATTAACCCATAGAAGAATAAAATGGGTTACTATTGACCAAAAACCAGTTTTTAACAAAAGGGGACATGACAGGAAGTATTAAAGAAGGATGAAGGACGAACTTGTGAAGGAGGATCATATACTTAAAATGTGATATGGAGAGAATGCCTAGATCAGGGTCTGATTAGAATCACACCACAGGGGCGGCAATCATATGAAAAGAAATCTGAAAATAGCAAAAAAATCCGAAGTGCTTCAAGGAGTTTTGAACTGTGTTGGATACTCAAGTCTGAACGAATCTCCACCAAGTAATGTGGCAAACTTGAAGAGGAAAATTAGCAAACATAAATAAGAAGTCCAAGAATCTGCAGATTTCATGCTTCAGACCAAAAGTCTGAAAATTCTCTCCACAAGGGCGGCAATTTTAGAGACTTCGAGAAAAATTGAAGGGCAGCCCATCCATGTCCGCCTAGGGGAAGAAACCATATCGATTCCCTTGTCTAAAATTGGAAAATCTTAAGAGGCGGTAAAGAAGATTGCAATTGTCTTCAGAGTTCTAAAGGCCTAGAATTACCAGCAAAATCAGAAAGATAATAAAGTCAGAAAATCATTTTCTCAAATTTGTCTCGTTGTAGGAATACTAAATTCGAGCTTTGTACAGGATATGGTTGAGGCAAAAGGAGGAGTTGCAAATAGGAAGACCTAGATGAAGAAAATTATGGAAGGTTACTACCCGGAGTCCCAAATGTCTTCCAAGTGGAAGAAGGTTAGTGATAGAAACTTCGAGCACCTGAACATGAAGAGGGTGAAGCGAATGTTTGGAACCCAAGATTGGTTACCTCACCAATGGTTGTACTTGTCAACATCGTGAAAAGTGGAATTTACTATACGGCGGGCTTCCCACCAGCTATCCAATGTAATGAACTCATGGAGTGTGCAAGGCACTATAATCCACAATCAAGGACAGTCAACACTTGCAAAGGAGCAATGCTTGCATTTCTTAGTGAGGAAGCAGTAGGGGAAATATTTGGAATCCCCTATCATCCAAGGACGCAAGTGAGAACAAAAGAGGAAGCTAAATCCATGTTTGAAAAGAGACCAGATGCTTGTATGGACATCATAAACAAACGATGGATCGTTGAACCAAGGAGGCATCACTCCAAGTTGCCTAAGAAACTTGTAAGTACAGACTTCAAGGACGAATATAGTGATATGATCTTCATGTTGAATAGAGTCATGGGAGCCCCTCAAGGTGCATTGTTTGAGAATTGGATGTTCTACTGCATAGAGGAGGTCTTAGCAGGAACAGTGATGATCAATTGGGCAAAGGTGATAAGCAACAACTTGGACATCCAGTTAAGGAACTTGGATACGACCAAAGCCTTTACATGAGCTCTTACATGGTCTATTTGTTGGCAAGGAACATCAAATACACAGGTTTGATATGCAAAGGCAAAGTAGCGAACAAGAAGGGACAACTCAAGATATATGATTGCATCCTCAACTTCAACTTCAGGAAAAGGGGCACTACAAGAGGGTAAATGACACATTTGCCATGTTATCACTTGGTTGAATCCAAGGAAGCAATGACATTGGTGGAGAGATATGGATCCTAGTCTATTCAATACCTGACCTTCACCTACATAAGGATTCAAGGATTCACCTCTCAACCTTACAAACTTCCAAGGTATCCTATAGATAAGTTCGTGTTGCTTGAGGTGGTGAGACAGTTATCAGAGTTTGATCATGCTCAGAAGGAGAACCATAGTATGACCTTCCCTATCACACTTAGCAAAATGATGGAGATGTGTCTAACGACACTAGGAGTGAAGACAACCAACACAGAATTGCAGTTCTATGAGCTGGGAATCTACAATTCTAGGGATCACTTCAATCCATTTCAAAGGATCCTCACATCCAAAGGGAGGAAGTACAAACACAAGGTTGACTTAGAGGACTATTGGGCAAATCTAATGAATGAATATGAAGTAAGGAGGAAATGTGATCGAGGATGTTCGTACTCTTCATGAGGAAACATAAAATCTTCCCAAATCTTGATCAAGTAAAAGATGATGTAAATCATATACACCCTCTATTAAATTAATATTTATATGCTATTAATGGTTATCTATTATTTGTTTGTAAATATCTTGTAAATATTAGAATGTTTCTAATATTTAGTTTTATGTAGTTAGAATAGAAAGTTTCTATTCTTTACGATTGTTTCCTAAGGAAACATCATTTATTCTTTTGTACATATAGATCATTCGATCTCTATAAATATATCAAGTATTTATACCAATTACTTGTTGTAATATGCTAAGATACCGGTGCGTCCGGTTTTATGCTGGATGCAGGAGCGGATGCGGCCTGGTGCTGGTGCCAGTCCGGGTGCCCTGTGGGTGCTTCCCGGGTGCCACCACAGGCGCCCGGATGCGGGTGGATGCCTGTGTATACCGGTGCGTCCGGTTTTATGCTGGATGCGGGAGCAGGTGCGGCCTGGTGCTGGTGCCGGTCCGGGTGCCCTGTGGGTGCCACCCGGGTGCCACCACAAGCGCCCGGATGCGGGTGGATGCCTGTGTCGCAGGCATCCACCCGCATCCGGGCGCCTGTGGTGGCACACGGGTGGCACCCACAGGGCACCCGGACGCATTCTTGACCTTAGTGACAGAGTTCGCCAAACTTTATGTATGAAGTTCGAAGTTCAACGAATTCTAATAAAATTTAAAAAATTCATTTAAATTCGCACATAAATTCGTACAGAACAAAGTTTGTGCGCTTTTCTCTTCAGGAATCACAAAAAATACATTGCACATTGCTTCCATTAAGTATCTGAGACAGGAAATAGAGACGGAAGGAAGATTGGAAGATTCGGGAGCTAGAAATAGAGCCGGAAAAGAATAAGGAACGGTTTAAGAAGAGTTTACACCGGAACAAACTTCAGCAGATTTCGGGTAGAAGAGAAACCTGGGCGGAAATGAAATCCTCCACAGAAAATTTCATCGTGCCCTCAACAAAAAAATTTCCTCTGTCGTGCACTCAGCATATGATGGAAATGAAAGTCCGTATAAAAATAACAGCCTCGTTTTAAAAACTTTATCATATTATTTATATATTAACAATTAAAATTAAAATTAAAATATTGAATATATTTATGTTTATTATTATGTATTCAAATTTAATAATATAGTTTTAGATTTAATAATTTTAATTTAATAAGTGAAAATATTTATATTTATATTAATTTTAGATTAATATAATTAATATATAACATATATTAGATTATATATATATATATATTAAAAAATATATACACGTATCCAAACGCATCCGCACCCCCTAAAAAAAAAATTTCACGCATCCCGCACCCGCATCCCGCATCCGCATCCGAATCCGCACCCGAATCGGTAACTTAGGTAATATGGTATCAGAGCAAATTTTTGGCCTCTTCGAAAATCTTTAATTTCTTTTTTGAAATTATTAGTTCAAGATTTTTGAAGCTTTTTTGCCCCGAGTGTGTTCAAAATTTGCATTTTTTTTCCTCACCCACCCGTCTAGGGTTTCTACATTTTCGACTAGGGTTTTGACCCTTCAGTTCAAGTCGGAATTTTTTTCGATTGCAGATTCCTTGTGGGCTTTTCGAGAGCTCAACTGGGTTGTCGTTTGTTTTTTCTAGGTGCCTCGATTTTTGTGCCTTGATATTCGAGCTAGTGGATCCAAAATTTGACAGCAGTCTTGGTGGGTTTTTGTAGATCTCAATTGGGTCAATCTCGCTTTTTTCTGGGTGCATCATTTTCTGTGCCTCGATTTTTGAGCCAACGAATTCAAAATCTGACAACAGATTCTATCTGGGTTTTTTGAGCTCTTCACTGGGTGTCTTTTTGAATTCTCTGGGTCTTCCGTTAATTTGCCTTGAAGCTCGTGCCCTTTTCTGATTTTTCACATTTTTTCTTTGAAAAACGTGCTATGGCATCTCTCACCAGTCTTATGCTAGAAGGCAATCAGCATTTCAACGAAAATAATTACGACACCTAGAAGAAGCGCTTGTTGACGATTTTCGAGTACCGTCGTCTTGAGGCGCTTGTTCAGGGTACCGAGACTCGTCCTACCATAGCCAATGTGACTCAAGACAAGTTTGATGAACGTAATCGTGAAGCGGTTATGCTCATTAAGCTTTTAGTTATTGATGATTAGCTCCCTCAAATTCCATCCGGCAAAACAACTGCCGAGATCTGGGAGCACCTCAAAACTCTGCATGAGACTTCAAATAAAAGCAGAGCCTTCTTTCTCAAGAACTCTTTGTTTTCTATTATCATGGATGAGCGGAAATCGCTCTAGGAACACCTGAATAGGATTCAAGAAATCTATGATCAGTTGCTTGCCATTGGACGCAAGATGGAGGAAGAAGACATTATGGTAATAACCCTCAAAAGTTTACCCAAGTCCTACGAGCATTTTATCGAGACTCAACATCACTTCTACTGGTGTTGATATGAAGTTCACAGATCTTTGCACACTTCTGCTTCAGCAAAATCGGTGGAAACAACAATTTGGTAGCAATTCTAGCTCCACCTCTACTGAGCAAGCCTTTGCTGCTAAATCCTTTCAAAAGGATAAGGGCAAGTCTCATTCACAGCAGTCTTCTCAGCTTCAGAAGGCTCCAGGAAAAAGAACATTCAATGCAACTACTGCCACAAGTATGGTCACATGAAGGTTGAATGTTGGAAACATTTAGCTGCCCAGGCTAAGCAATTTGGTTCGCAGCCCAAAGCGAACAGTGCAGAGCACATTGAGCAGACAGAATCTGCCTTTTACGCCTTCATGGCTAAGAGACCTGCAGATCATGTGAAGTCGTTTGCCCGGTACATTGATTCAGGTGCCTCTCGTCATTTCACCCACCGCAGAGACTAGTTCACTGACTACCAACCTTTCTCAGATTCAGTTATTTTTGGTGGAGAGGAAGAGTACATTGTTGTCGGCGAAGGCAACATTCAGATTTAGTCTGTTGGGAGGAATCTCATTTTCCTCGATGTGTACTATGTTCCAAGGATGGAACTCAATCTACTCTCAGTCAGTCAGATGCTGCTACATTCTCCACAGTTGGATATCAACTTCAGTTCACATCAGTGCACCATCACTGATAGGGAAACTCAGTTTGTTGTTACAGTTGGCCTTGAGAATCATGGTCTTTTTAGACTTGTTGATTCTGGTGATTCTCAGGACTTAGCTATGGCTGCTCGGCGGTCTTTTGTCAGCTCACTTTGGCATCAGCGGTATGGGCACTTAAATGTGCATTATCTCTCGCAGCTTGCTCGAGACGAGCTTGTTCTCGGATTGCCAGAGATTCAGACTCAGCTTGGAGTTTGTGATGCATGTCAGGCTGGGAAGCAACATCGCACACCTTTTCTTGTTGGCGATTCATGGCGCGCTTCTCAGGTACTTCAGCTTGTTCATGTCAATATCTGCAGCCCTATGGCTACTCCCTCTGTTCTTGGGTCCAGGTATTTTTTGTTGTTTGTTGATGATTTTAGTAGAAAACTATGGGTATATTTTTTTAAAAAGAAATCGGATGTATTTACTACATTTCAGAAGTTTAAACCTCTAGTTGAAAAAGAGTCTGGGAAATCTATTATTGCTCTTAGGACAGACAATGGGGGGGAATTTTCTTCTACTAAATTTTCTAGCTTCTGTGATATTCATGGCATCAAGCGCCAGTTAACCACATCCCACACACCACAACAGAACAGTGTAGTTGAACGTCGGAACAGAACAATCACCGAGATGGCTCAATCCATGCTCGAACACAGACATGTTCCAAAGAAGTTTTGGGCAGAAGCAGTTAACACTGTAGTCTATCTTTTGAATTGGTCACCCACCGTGGCGGTCAAAGATAAGACTCCAGAAGAGGCCTGGTCAGGTCACAAGCCCAAAATCAGTAACCTAAAGGTTTTTGGCTCTCTTGCCTATGTTTGGATCCCTGATGCATCACGCACCAAGTTGGATGCCAAGAGTCAGAAACTCATGCTTACTAAATACAGTAGTCTTCACAAAGCCTACCGCCTAATCGACACTACGACATCTCGTCTCCTATATAGTCGTTTTGTAGTCTTTGATGAGCAAAGAGGTTCATTCATGCATGTCTCTCCTAATCTTGATCCAGCAGATCAACCTCTAAAAGCTCATGATTTGGGAGTACGACTTCCATTAGGTCCACTTGATGGGACGGCTCCAGTAGCTCCTACAACTCTAGTTATACCAATGATTCCTATACAGACACCTCCAACTGCTCCTGCAAGATCACCCAAATTTATAGATGCTTCACTTGAGTCTGATCCAGATTCTTCTGATGAGGAACCTGATTGCCAAGCATCTCCTGATGCTAATGTTGGTCCTTCTCCTCTCCGGCCTAAATGGTGGGTTAAAACACTTGCGGATCTTTGAGATGATGAGCTCATCGATGGGAGAACTGCTCGAAAAAAGAGTAAACCTATAGAATCAATCAACTTTGCTCTCATGGCCAACATTCACAGTGTGTTTGAACCACAAACATACTCAGAGGCTAAAGGGATTCCAGAGTGGGAACAGGCAATGCAATCTAAACACCAGAGCCTACTAAAGAATAACACCTGGGTCCTTTCTGATGTTCCCCCAAGGAAGAAACCCATTGGTCGCAAATGGGTCTATAAAATCAAATACAAGTTTGATGGTACTTTGGATAAGTACAAGGCTCGTTTAGTTGCGAAGGGCTTTTCTCAGCATCAGGGCATTGATTATGAGGAGACCTTTGCTCCTACAGCAAAGATGAGCACTATCAGATTAGTCCTAGCCATGGCAGGACAGTTTGGCTAGAAGGTCCATCAGATGGACGTCATGAGTGCTTTCCTGAATGGTGACCTACAAGAAGAGGTCTACATGACGCAGCCTGCTAGTTTCAAGGTTGCTAGTAAAGAACACCAGGTTCTCAGACTGGTGAAAGCTCTCTATGGTTTGAAGCAAGCCCCTCGGGCATGGTACATGAAAATTGATAAGTACCTCAGTGATCAAGGCTTCTAGAGGAGTTCATCAGACTCAAATGTGTACATCAAGACTACTGACAGTGACATCATCCTTCTGGTTATTTATGTGGATGATCTGATCATCACTGGCAGTTTGGCATCTTTGTTTCAAGGTATCAAACAGAGTTTATGCCAGTCTTTTGACATGACTGACCTTGGGCTCATGCATTATTGCCTAGGTGTTGAGGTTTGGCAACAATCTACTGGTATATTCATTTCTCAGTCCAAATATGTCAGAGCTCTATTGGACAAATTTTGTATGCAGGATTGCAAACCTGTATCTACACCCATGGAGAAAGGTCTGAAGTTATCAGCCAAGTCTGATTCTCCTCCAGTTGATGATACTACATATAGGCAACTAGTAGGCAGCCTCATCTACCTCTCTGCTACTAGACCTGATATCAGCTTTGCAGTCAGCTACATCTTATGCTTTATGACAGCTCCTAACGCTGATCATTGGATGGCAGCAAAGCGTGTGCTTCGTTATGTGAAGGGCACTACTGATTATGGAATTCTCTACTCTCAGAGTCCTAATCCTAGACTCAGTGGATTCACAGATTCAGATTGGGCAGGCTCTGTTGATGATAAAAAGTCAACCTTTAGATATGTGTTTAGTTTGGGATCTGGTGCCGTCACATGGGCCAGTAAGAAGCAGCAAGCAATTTCTCTCTCCTCTACAAAGGCCGAATACAGAGGGACAGTTAAGGAAGGTTGTGAAGCTATTTGGCTTCGTCGGATGCTTGGGGATATGTAGATGTCACCAGCAGGCCCGACCACTTTGTTGATAACGAAGGCATTATCAAGTTAGCACGCAATCCGGAGTTCCATGAAATAACCAAGCACGTAGATGTTCATTGTGATTACATTCGGCAATTGGTTGAAGACGGGACAATACATTTGCAATATGTTCCTACAACGGATCAGACTGCGGACATTCTCACCAAGCCTCTTGGTCCAGACAAGTTTTCCAAATTCCTAGCACACAATCCAGTCTTCGATGAAATAACCAAGCACGTAGATGTTCATTGTGATTACATTCGGCAATTGGTTGAAGATGGAACAATACATTTGCAGTATGTTCCTACAACGGATCAGACTGCAGACATTCTCGCCAAGCCTCTTGGTCCAGACAAGTTTTCCAATTTTAGAGGACAGCTTGGTGTAGTGGATAGATTAACCATTAAGGGAGGGTATAAAATTAATATTTATATGCTATTAATGGTTATCTATTATTTGTTTGTAAATATCTTGTAAATATTAGAATGTTTCTAATATTTAGTTTTTTGTAGTTAGAATAGAAAGTTTCTATTCTTTACGATCATTTCCTAAGGAAACATCGTTTATTCTTTTGTATATATAGATCATTAGATCTTTGTAAATATATCAAGTATTTTTACCAATTACTTGTTGTAATACCCTCAATATGAACATGAAAAGGATAAATCAATTCAATCACCTGATTGGTCACAAGAGGAGCTAACAAAGTTGAGGATTTTGATGAAGGAGTGATTGATAGATCAAGGGCTTGGATTGACAAAAAAATTAATAAGTTGATAAAACAAGGTGCTACCTTGACTTATGGGAAGATGCAAAGTGAGGAGTCTTCTTCTAAGGGAGATGAAAGGACAATTAGCAATTCGGGATTTGAACCATGAGGAAGGCCAAGCTTCAAAGAAAAGGGAATGTGTAGATGAGGTTAATAGTGCAGAGTCCAAGCATAAAAGGCACAAGTCTACTACAGCCCAATTTATCACAAATTCCTCACCTTTTAGGGAGTTTAATATGCAAGATAAGGAAGACGAATCAAAGCAAGATGGTGATACTAAGATAATACCTCAAGAGGATCAGGATGAGTCTTCATCATCACAATCAGTATAGCATGAAGTGGAAGAGGAGCAACCAACATCCCATACAGTCCAACTTGTGGTCGTTTTGAGAGAATACTTGGGAAATTCCAATCCCAATGAGCAGGAGATTGATGAAGAGATTATTTCAGCATTGAGAGGAAATAAACGATGATACTCAGCTTGAGGATGGAATGGATTTGTCCAGTCCCTAATTGGTTGAAGGAGGAACACAGTTTGAGGAGGAACACACCGAGAGGGCTATGTTGGAGACCCGTCTAGCCAATGTCATGGAGACCACAGATAAGAAAGATAAGGAGGTATTGGAGGCAGCGCTAATGGTGAAGACTGCTATGGAGCAGAAGATGGTGGCAGAGCAAGACCTGAGGCTGAGGACACAGCAGGTGTATGAGTTGCGAGCTTGGTTGGCTTCATCCCCACCACCACCAGTGCCATCTTGTTAAGGGACACTTTCTCAGCCCCCTACTCAGTCTTGACTTTTGTATAGTTGGGTCTTGTCATTATACCCATTTTGTTGTGCGTTGTCGGGAGATGACTTTCTTTTTGGGGGGGATGATGTTGTCGGGTAAAACATACTATTAGTAAATGTGTCGTTAATAATAAGTAGTGTAACCGAGGGGTAGGTAGTTTGGGATGGTTGCGACGGTTGGCCTCGCACCATTGGGCTCTATAAATGTTATGTACTTGGGTTCAGGAAATAGCGTTATGATTATGGTTGATGGTGTTGTCGTATTGCTTTAAGCATTGGTGTCATACATTGTAAACACTTGATGAAGTAATACTAAAGCAATTGTGAGTTCTCTGATATACTATGTTCTGTTATATTTCATATTGTTCTCGTATGCATTAAACTCGTTTACCCTACGGGGCAAACAATATATGTATATATATGTGTATATATATAATATATATATGTATGCATGGATATCTATATATATATCTATACATACATATGTATGTATGTATGTATGCATTTCTATGAATGTACCAAAAACGTACCCAACCACTAAAAAATATTTCTGCCATACCAGCGTTTTGTACCCACACACCCGTACCCATTCCTATTCCCGATTCGGCAACTTAGTCTCTAACATCTACAGTGGTGCACTCGTCAACATTTTGAGATTTTGGTGTGACAGAAAAATTATAGTGTGATAACAACCCATATTTCCCTTTAGTTTTCAGATAATTTTGTGATGTTGAATAAGCTACTGAAATGGGCTTAACTGCAGCATTGTCACTCAACCAGAAGTAGCTCATTTAGAATTATTATTATTATGTTATTTCCTTGGGTCAACATTGAAAATGCACAGATACTTAAGAGGATTAAAAAATTGTGAATACATGCAGATCATTGATGTTTGCTCAAGAAATTGATATGTATATAATAGCATCTATAATCTATATCAAATCCAAACTTCTGCTTGTAAAAATAGGTAAGAATTATAAAAATTCGTCTTCAACTTGTAGAGAACTAATTTTTAACTACCATTACTAAAATCATAACTTTCAATAGAATTATCTGTTAAATAAGTAAAATCTTACCATAGATGCAGTACAGGTTTCACTACCCTCTTGCTATAATAAAGGCATTAATGGAGCATACTAAAAAGAAACTGGCCCAACTGTAAATTGAAAAAGAAAGAATGAAAACCATACTAAAAAGAAACTCACAGTTAATATCCTTGCAACCTCACGCTGAGGCCCAGAGTACTGGCTTAAAACAGCTTCTGCTTCCAAGTTTGACAAATGCATGGCCCTAAACAAAGAAATAAATCAGGATCAGTTCCCGCAGTACATTTAAGTCACCCAAGTCACCAAGATTTAATGCACAAAGGAAATAATGAAATTACATTTAAATGGAAATTTCAAGTAGCTAGGCCTTATTATCTTTAAAATTACCACTTCTTTCTCTGCAACTTCAAATCTGCAGGAATCTCTTTTAAATCAACAATGAAGTCACGATATGCATAACTTCCCTTTCTATTTACACAAGCCTTTGATGTCAACATCTCAATTTGATTTTCCTTCATCAATTTACAGAATTCATCTAAGTGCATTTCTGGTAACTTCTTCAAGTTCCTGTTGAACTCTTCTATTTCAGATGTTTGAAAATCAAATGCCTCTTCTGGGACATACAGTCGACCTTTGTACTGCCTCAGGAGATCTTTAAGGTACACAGGCCTCGATGGAGCCTCTTTATCAGCGTCTTCTTCAAATCCTCTCTGTTCCTCTTCTATATGTTGTGTCTCTTTGATATCTTTTGAGGCTAACTTGCTGAAAAGTTCATTTAGTGCTGTACTAAATTGCTTAAGTTCATTTAATGCTGTACCAAATTGCTTAAGTTCATTTAAAGCTGTACCAAATTGCTTAAGTTCATTTAATGCTGTACTAAATTGCTTAAGTAACCAAGTTTTATTTTCCTCTCTTTCACTTTGCGTGTATACCTTGACACCTTTTAGAAACATTGGTTCAGCCTGACTTGGCCTTTCTCTTAAAAGCCTGCTAATATAATCTTCTGACTTATTATTTGATCTAATATTTGACTTGCCTCTTGGTGGCAAAGATGAAGATACTGTCCAGAAAGGGTTTATTTTCTTTGGTATTTGAGCGTACATTTTGCAAAAGCCTTCTCTTCTAACAGAGAAACTACAGTTGTTGTACAAGTTACCAATGTCCTTTCTAATGGACAGCTCATGCTTGAACTGTAGACTGCCCTTGTAGCCTCGCCTCCCATGAAAATAGAAGCCTGCTTAAACAATGTTCACTGTTAATAAGTGCCCTGAACAACAATATATTGATCTATAACTTAAGCTGTCAGAAAAGACAATCAGAATATTATAGTCTTGCAATCTTTTGAAAGCAAAATAAATAAAAACATGATTACACCAAAGGCGTACTGCACTCAAATATGGATGTAAAAATGTCCGTTCATAAAAGCTATAAACATTTAATTTGACATATTTGTGACACTTAAATGCATGAAAAAACAAAAAGTCATTTTGATATTATATTTTTCATTTCATATTATTTTTATTACAAGATTAGTACATTAATATTCTTAATAAATGTATATAAACAGAAGTATGTTTTTACATTGTTTTAAATATTATAATAAAAAAATAATAAAAGATTAAAAATAATATCATTAATAATGGGGGATTAAAAGTGCCCCTATATAAAATCCACTTTTTTCTCAATGATAAGGATAAGAATGAATATAAAATAAAAATATAATGAAATGATAATATAATAATAATGTAGTCTTAATAAATGTTTTGCTTTTGAAAGTTTAATAGAAATATAATAATATGCTAATATACTAATAACAATTTGGTACTAAAAGCTTTGAAAATATAAAAATATAAAAAATATAATAACCAGAATATAATAGAACATAAAAATATAATCATAATAATTTAACATTAATTACAATATCATAAATAATATTAATATTTAATATTAATTACAATATAATAATATTATAATAACTTTTTAAATAGAATAATGAACAAGTATGATATCTTCTGGCATACTTTACCTATATTCCTCTAAAGATAGGTATGCTAGTAATCTTTTCAGTGGAATAATGAACAAATATGATATCTTTCGGTGTACTTTACCCATATTCCTCTAAATATAGGTATGCTAGTATTTATTTTCTTTCTTGAGCATCACTTAAAAACTGTATCATAAACATACCTCTCAAATTCAATGTTGAGAATGGAACCTTCTTGGCATAGCCCATTCTAATAATTCCTCCATATCTACACTGAAAGTACAGTTATTCTAGAATAATATGAGGGACTTATCAAATTGTAATTGAACAATCAAAAAGAGTTGCATCATACTCGGACCAAATAACTATCTCTATTACACATAGTCAAATTGTCTAGTGACAAATGTTATAAATATATTATGTTTCTATCAATCTCATTGACTCGTCCATATGAGCATCACCTAATGCAACAAATGAGGCAAAAAAAATTCAAGCTTGTGAGCTGATAATGAAAATAAATACATATAAAAAGTAAACCGTGAACCACGAGGATGCGTCCCTCCCCCCTCCCCCCCCAAAAAAAAAAATCCTTGTGTTCCCAAGATAAGGACATTTCTGGGACACAGGGACTTGGGGGAAATGTCACCCCACCACAATGACTTTAGGTACGGCGATGATGGCAAGATGTCCCAGGGACTCCAAGAGTCTCCTAACCATCTTGAGGATGCCTAAGAGTCTCCCATAACCCCCGGTTAGAAATTCCAACCCTAAACAAAAAAAAAGGCGAAAATTTGAGAAAATGACATTCATAATGAAGGTTTGTGAGGTTTTCAAGGCCTTAATTGTGCTACCCCTTGACCCCGCTATAGTTTTGTGTAATGTCCCCTTTTTGAGATTGTCCTAAATCTTGCCCTAAAATCACAAGTTTCATAAAAAGGAGAAATGTAATATAATTAGAGTTATAATTTTACTAATTAAAATGCTTTATGGAAGATAAATATTGATTTAGGTCCTGCAATCATATTAAACAATAGTGTATGTGTGTGTGTATGTATATCCAATCATTCCTCTTAGGGTTAGTAATCACACATATGAGTACAAATATCTATAATCATCATAATTCATTAGCTAAGTCATGTCACATCTATATTCTTTTTAATAATCATAATATGTTCTGAATGAGGGAGCACAATAGGTTGGCCCAAAGCAATCCTTACACTAAGCCCAAGAGCAAATTTTATACCCCCTTAGCCCCAAGTAGCAAGCACATTGGGCATCCATCCTGGAGTGGTCTACCTAATGGGATGCTTGTCTCTGCCCTCCCTATTCATGTCTCCTTATTCATCCTCGTATGATCGTGACTTCTCCAACAACCAACCATCATAAAGGTTGGAAAGGAAATCGCAATAGGGTTCTTGGAAATTGTCCTATCTAAGCCCGAGAGCGGACTTTATACCCTCTTGGCCCCAAGTGGCAGGCACATTGGATATCCAATTGCAGCATCATAAATTGTACACCCTTCAATTAAGGTGTCCAATTTCACTCTCCTATTACTATTTTAATATTTCTCATTCCTATATGCATTATAGGACCTTTATTAATTTAAATTATTATTATGGGTTCTCTTCCACTTGATTACATTAACACTTTATTATTTGGGCCCTTAATTATAGGTGCGCCCTTTGTTTTAATTTATTTTAATTCCTACCTCATTTTAAAGTTCTCGACAAATTTTCCCTTATCTGAACATCGTATTTCTTCGCACCAGTGATTTTTTGGCTTCTAGATCGTATTTCTCGCACCCCTAAAAATTCGGGAGATTTTAGTCTAGACTAGGTTGGCCAAGGCAGCCTTGTCCGGACTACATAGGCCGGGGCGCCCTAGTCCCATGCCTTTTCCTGAAATTTTAGGATTGTAATAAAGCGATCTTACGCTAGCCAAAACTACCCCCAATGCAAATATATTGTTTTTCTAAGTCGGCCAAAAGGTGGTCCCTATATAAGGCCTCCTCAGTTCATTTCAACATCTCATCTCATCTTGCAACATCTCATTCTCATCTTCACAAAGCATCACTTCAAGAGCAGATCTGATTCAAGAACCAGCAAATTACATCAAGGCATCTCCAATTATTGTTTTGTTTATGATTTCATGGTGTTTTATCATGTTATTGTATCAACACATGAAAGACTTTTCCTAAGAGCATTGCATCATCAATTGGAGGTATAATCATTTCAATTCAGATTTCTATTCCTATTCATCATCGTTGTAAGGTTAAGTCCCAACCCAGGATTTAACTAAAGCAAACCCCTATACAACCCCAAAGACCATTTTTCTCCTCTTTTTTGCAGATCCGGGTTTAGTTACATGTTAGGAAAGATGTGCTACAAGAAGGAATCAACTCTACATACAGTCACAAACCCAGATCCACAAATTCAACCTCAAAACCCTGGACAAGGTTGCCTCATAGAATCAGCTGAAATTCGGCAGGAGGTACATCCAAGCTCTTGGGGTCCCAGATTTAGTCCTTGGTGTTTAGAAACTTATCCGGCAGGTCAGAATCAGCTGAAATTCGGCAGGAGGTACATCCAAGCTCTTGGGGTCCCAGATTTAGTCCTTGGTGTTTAGAAACTTATCCGGCAGGTCAAGAACCCCCAAGACAACATAGATCATCCTATTTTGGCTCAGATTTTAGTTACAGTTGCACCACATAATTCTCCTTCCAAATTTGTACATGTTCTGAAGTTTTCACTTTCTAGATTAGTCGATATCATTCGTTTGGATCTAGATCTCAATCACCTGGCTTATTAAATCACTCAATGAATCACTTAAGGCAACAAAGGAATAGAAGCATTAGGAGTATGATATTGAATTGACTCTCTGGAGCAATGTGTTAGTCAATCATAATTATCTCTTGGTGGCTTCGTAGTCTAAATGTAATCCAAACAGGAGAGAGGCAAAGCATACATAAGCTAGTGAACCCTATTTCCCTACATTACATCAGCATGGGATGGTCTACTTAGGAGGTTCCGTCTCTGCCTCACTCTTGCACTCCTGCTTACCTTGTCATGATTGATTGCAGCTATAGACTAGATATCATATGTTATTGTGTGTATTAAGCATGCAAATCAAGCATATGCCACAAAGTTACAAGAATGCTACTGCCTACAATGAATAGTAATCTCTGATCTGATCTATGGCCTGATCACTGATATATTATAAATTGATCTGCTCTTTATGAGCACCAATGCTAACTCAATTGTTTTCTTTGATGTTTAAAGGAGAGATACCACTTCATACTTGTTGTTCTATTCTGCTCTAAGTCTGCTTTTGACCTGCTTTTATTTATCTAACATTCCCTTCCTTCTTTTCCTTTAACATTATCAGGTCTCTATAGAAAGGAGGTGTCTCTTTGAATAAAGTTAACTCTTAAGAGGGACATCACCTTTTGTCATATTAATTGCTGCCTCTAAAATCTTAATTGCTGCATGACTTTGTTTATTAATATCAATATTTGCTTATTTTTCTGATCAGAACATCTTCCCCTTTTTTATCAATTTTCACAAACTCTTCTTATATCTTCACCAAGGTAGGCAACCTTTTTAAAAGAGATATAATGCTTGACAAATGAGATGACTCTTCATTATTTTCTACCTTTTGAATGCATCCTTTGATTGCAGACTTGGGCACTCCAGAAGGGGTCGGCCCCATTAAAGAAATAAAGATTTATTTAATTCAAGATTTAAATCCCAAGGTGGAGAACTAAACACCGAGGGTCGGCCACCATTATAAACCATGAGTCTACCCTTATAAATTTATATTTAAAGGTAGTTTAAACTTTAATATTGGGACTCCAAAAAGTACAGGTCAGCAAGCATTAAATATGTCTTTGATGCCAATATAAGGATAGAGGTTGACTCTTATTATTTTCTAGCACCCAGGTTCAATATTAAAGAAGTCTGTGACTTTATTTGCTAGAGAAACTGTGATCTGTTGTATTCATTTGCAGGGGCATGACACTTTGCCACCAAACCCCTGCAAAGGGCGACCCGTTGGAGGCTCTTCCCAAACCTCCACAAGGGGTACTGCCCCTTGACCCAACCTCCACCCACCATTCTTATTGTTAATGCAATCATTTCCATGTTTTTCATATTTATTAGTTTAAAATTCACTTCGTATGCCAAAGTTTCATTTGCAATTCTTATACTTATTCATGGTTCGCTTCCAAAGTTCCAAAACTCTACCCACCATTGTTAATGTTCAAATTTCAATGCAATCATTTTCATGGTTTTGATGTTTATTAGTGTAAACTTTACATAGTGTCACAAAGTCTCATTTACAATTCGCATACTTATTCCTTACACATCTTTTTATAACTATTTTTCAAGTACTGTGTGTGTTTGTGCAACACCCCCCCAGAACTGCTGCCCCCCACCATCCCCAAAACTCAGGCCATTGGTCCCCCATCCCTGAAACTTGTCCCTAAACTCTATGGAACATTAAAACTAAATACTTTTCCTTGGGTGTGCAAGAGGAGTTGGAAGAGCACATAGTGCAGAAGATGAAAATGACAAGCGTAAGAAGAGGATAGAGAATGGCCAGGTTGGTCTCAAAGGGCAAACACCAACCAAAGAGAAATTGGTATTTGAAGGAGACCGCAAAAGATCTCTCTTGCGCCTTCTGAAAAATTAAACTTTAGAAAAACCAAAAGCCTCCAAATTAATGAGATATGATCCAAATGAATTTATAAAAAAAAATATATACATTAAAAAAGCAATGAAAACATAACAACTTAAAGACTTGCAATCAAAAATGATGCTCTTCCACATTCAGAGACAAACAGATGGTGCTCTTTGCCTCCAGCACCTTTGAGTGCCCTTGGTGCATGAAGGGACATCAAATTCAAGTATAAATAGATGAATTTGAGGAACTTAATAAACATGTGCATGCAGCAATGTGGGATAATAGTGTAGCGAGTATTTCACGGCAGCAAAGCTTAGATAACACTCTCACTAGGAGAATTTGTGAATTTGTTGCCAATATGATCTTTTGCGCAAAATGGCAGCCACATCATTTTAATTCTATCTTTTGAATAACGTAATTCTATCTTTTTGAATAATGTTCAAAGCCAAAGGTCTACGTAATAAATTCACCATACAGCCTAGGAGACTACAAATCATACTAACATTAAACTATTTTTCTTCCCTTGGTGGACTGCTATTTGTGTTGTTATATCACATTCATCTATTCCAAAATAGAGTACTTGCAGCCCCTGTAATCACAGATTTCCAAAAGGAAGTGGCACCAAGAAGTATATAGGAAAATAGTAAACCAAACGATAGTAACTAAGGTGTTTACAATTTGTAAGTTAAGGTAGAGTCCGCGATAAAAGACATCGAGGCATATGTGGCAGCTCTAAACAAGCTAAAAATGCATCCAAAACGCCCCAATTAGATAGAGGACAAAAGAAAGTCTTAGATTGAAGAAGGTAACTCATAAGTCAGGACACAATAAGCCCATCAAGGACAAAGGCACGGCTAAGGTAACTACTCAAGGTACATGATCTAGCTAACCACCCTTTAAAATAGAACCTACAATCAAAATTCTTCCCTTTTAAGTACAAGCATATAACAAAAAGGCTACATAATTGCTGCAGCAAATAGAGGTTTATGTAGTGAATCAGAAAAGATTGCTCTTGCGTGTCTTAAAATGTGCAGTCATGCTCTATCAGTGTAATTCTTAGATGCAAGCCGCATGTTTCTACGTGCAAAGGAGGTTAATGACACTTCTGGTGCAAAACTGCTCAATGGAATTTCTTTAACAATTAAACTATCTCATCAAGATAATAATAAAAAATTAAAAATTAAAAAGAAAACAAACGAATCAAAGTGACCGAAAGCAATATAATATGGACATTTGCACAAGCTTACCTTTTATGTTAGTTTGTGGAACGCCTTCTTTAAAAGGTGTGTACCACAACTCCATAGAATGAATTGAACCAGCAACCATCATTTTCAAATCGCGAGTACTACAGCCTGAAGCAATGTGATGTCATGCCTTTCACTTGCGAGTGGAATCGTCGGTAGCAATATAAAACAGAAAAACCAAATACGCCCGCGCAGCCGAAGTAATCCCACAGAATTCAATAATAAAAGGTTTGGATAAATGAGTCATGGGTTACTCCTCTTCGGCTGTTCTAATTCATTTTTTCCCGTTGAACGATTGTGTTTCCTCTACATTCTTCTGTTCTCCATCCATACTTCTGCCCGCTGGAAAGCTTAAAACCTTAGCCATTCGCAACCGTCCTTACCTATTTCTCGTTTAAATGCAAGGAAAAAGAACAGTAATTCTAGCGCTAATAGATTAAAAAAATGGTTAAAAGATTAGGGGAAAAAGTCTTGTTGGGTATGTCGGTCACGGGGCTGAAATTTGATGGCCGTTGGCCGGTCGTAATTAGAGAAATTGACAAAAAAAAATTAAATTGAATTTTGGGGAAAATTTTGAAAGATCGTTATATATTAGGTAAGATCTAATTGGAAATATATGAGAAATATGATTTTTTTTATAAATAAAATATATGTTCAGTTTACTATTTGATTTAGATCTTAGTTGATCTATATTTTAGTTTAGGGTTTGTTTAGTTGTTGGAATTAAATAATATTGGAATTGTCAAATTCAAGTATTTGACAATTCTCGAAGTTTTAAATTTGGAAAATGGTTTTTGGAATATGGCTAGAACCTTTTGATTCACTTGGAACTCATAATGAGAAGATGGAAAATGTTGTTTGCATGTGGATTTCAAAATATTATAAATTTTGCTTTACCTCGAATTGTCATTTAAGTGGAATTGGAATTGATTTTACAATTCTACCTATTTAGATGGAAGATTCAAATGTTGGTTTTGGGGGTAAATGGGAATTAACAAATCTCTATTCCGATTTCATGTTTTGAACACAAACATCGAAAATGTCAATTCTGGGATTTGACAATCCCAATTACAGTCTAATTCCAGCAAACAAACGGGCCCTTGGGGTGGAATTGTGAATTTGATATTTAAATAAATTATTTTTGTGATTATTTAGCATAATAATAAGTGTTTGATAAATAACACTTGTACAATAGAATAATGGTGAGGAGGAGACCTAGGGTTATATGGCGATCGTAACAAAGGAGGGAGTTTCAGGGGGCACAACAGGCATTGGGAGCAGTTTAGGCGTAATCCAACATGGCAGCCTCCTAGCAAAGTAGGGGATGATTGACCAAGAAGAGATATCCAAGAGTCTAAAGGTAAACAGTCAGATCATATGAGTCAGTTTGGTACAGAGCGAAACAAATGGGGGAATGCAAAACTTTTCACAAGGAATAGTGGAGGATTCAAACAAATCAAATAAGAAGTTATGGCAGCCAAAAGTAACTCCTAGCACACCAAAGCAGCCCAATGAACCTCCATCAACTACCAAAATTGAGTGATCTCTCTCCACATTGATTTGGTGGAATAGCGAGAGTCAATGCAAATGTGAAGGAAAAGGTCTTGTTCATGAATTGATGTGAAGAGTGGTTTGCCTTTTCTCGACTCTGCAATTGGCATGACAATCAATGAGGTAAGAATATTGGTCTAAAAACCCTTCCTAAAGGTTTTTACTTGGAGGTGTGTGAAAATGGGAGGGAGAAACAATGGATTCTCAATAATGGACATTTCATTATGAGGGCTATAGGGTTCTATATTAGGGATTGGACCCCAGATTTTAATCCTTTATAAGCATTTGTTGAGGAAGTTCCAATATGGGTTTGTTTGTATAATCTTCCCCATGAATATTGGAAAGTGTAAACCCTCGAGATGATTAGTGATAAACTTGGGAAGTTTTAAAGGTTGATGAAGCACTAGAAAAATAAAATGACTTTAGCATGTAGGAAAGCATTTGTATAGCCTGGAAACCTCATCCTCAACTACCCCATGTAATAGAGATCTAGACAAATGAAGGAATTTAGTGGCAGGAGGTAGAAGTGAGAGTGTTAGTGGAGCATTGTAAGTGTTGTAAGGAAATAGTCCACTTAGAGGATTGTATAAAGGATAAGAAAGGTGAGGGTTTGGAGAGTGATTCTCTTTCCAAGAAACTTGTTAATCTATTGAAGGAGACAAAGAACATCAATTTCTTGGCTCTCTCCCTATTTCAACCTTCAACCTTAATTATCCAAGATGATATTGGTGGTATTTGTCAATCAAAGGAGGGTGGGGTAAAGGACTTGCCTTTGAAGGGTTTTGAACCTCCTCTCAACATCTCAAAAGTAAATCCAATCTTGGGAAGATCCTTATAGGTTAATCCAGATCTCTATAACCTGGTTGAGAGCAATAAGTTGGGAGATAATTGGGAGCACACAACTTTGGCAACATATTTGAAATTTTTAGCTCTAGGAGTTGGAACAAGGTGTATTCACGAAGAGAACTTGGATCCAAAAGTGAGGATTGAGGATGATATTATCCTACAAGAACCATTATTGGAGGAGTTCATTCACCAAATCTCACCCTACCTAGCCCTAAAGGAGACAATTGTGACACGTAGGTTTGAAGAATCCATGAATCTATGGGCAAGGGACCTAATTCAAATAATATTTCAATGTCACCACACTTTAAAGACATTTATGTTTCACCCTATAAAGTATCCATTAAGGAGGACAAAACTAAAGAAAATGGTGATTCAAGGGAGGCAATTGAGTTAGATTCATCTAAGGGTGAAGACATTTTTAGATTGGATAACAGTGAAGGGATTGTATGTGAGAAGAGAGCTAAGTATCATAAAACTATTTTAGAACAACTACAAATTGTCGATAATACCAAAGGTCAAAGAAAACTAAGGTATGGGAAGGAATTATGCCTTCCCAAACAGTAATGAAGGTGGTTTCATAGAATGTTAGGAGTTGCAATGCCCCTGTAAAAAGGTGTTTCATCAAGAGAGGTCTTGATCGAACATCCACAAACATCTTGCTTATACAAGAATCAAAGTTAAATAAAGAGGATAGTTAGAGATTGCTTAGGATTTGGAAGTGTTGGAACAATTTTTTTTGTTAATTCGAAAGGAGTGTCAGGTGGTTTGGAGATTTTGTGGAATCCTAGTTCTACTAGTATGGATATGATAGCTTGAGAAAGATTTAAGCAAGCAATTAAGACGAGGTCTTTCACCCTTCAATGTGAATTCTTTTTGTTTAATGTATATGGACTGACTAGTATGAAGGAGAAAAAAGGGGTATGGGATATGATTTTAGAGTTCATCCCAAACAAGGTTCAAGGCATACTTATTATAGACTAAATATGACATTTTTAGTTTATTTAAATAATTTAAAGTAATGGTTGAATTGTAGACTAGACAAAATAAATAAATGTTTGAGGATTAATCATGGCAGAGAATTTTGCTCTAATTTTGTGAATATTGTCGTAATTATAGACAAAAGCCAACTCTATATTCTCCACAATAGAATGGAGTAGTAGAAAGGATGAACATGATATTGATGGTGAAGGCCATGAGTATGTTGAGTGGCGTTGGCCTAGAACAAAGGTTTTTTGTTGAAGTTGTTGGCATTGCTTGTTGCTTGATTAATAGGCCTCCTACATTAACTCTTGTTAATAAAAATCCTCTAGAGGCATGGCTGGGCTATAAGCCTCCATTGGGACATCTTAGATTTTTTGGTTGTGAGACATATGTTTTAGGAATTAATCTTAACTTGGTAAAGTTAATTTTCTCCTTTCATCTCTTGTAGCAATATTTATGAGGAGTCCCTACAAAATATTTGTCTTCTTATGAGTTCTCACAACTCATTTTCTTTATTCCAAATGCTTGGAATATTTTATTTCCTCCATATGAGGTGACACATTGCACCCACATAGGATTCCAAATGGCATCCTTGTACCTGGGAGTTACTTTGTGTATCCTCTCTCACACCTTTATATAATTGAGGTGCATTTTCTATGCTCTCTCTCTCTCTAGGCTTTTGCCATCCACATAATTTTTGGGGTCATTTTTTGTTTTCCCCCTTACAAACATTGTGGCTCCTTCTTTGATCTTGGTGTGCATACTCTTCATTTGGGTTTCATTAATGGTAACATTTACTTTTAAATAATTGCTCTTGATTAGTTAAAAAATTATTTTTCATGTTATTATTCTTTCATAGTATCAGAGCATGTTGCTACTAATCTATTTGAGTTTGTATTGTTGAAAGGTTATTATTTCTTTTGAGTGCTCACCATTGGAGACACTCTTGAGAAAAGGAGAGAAGAGTTGTTCTAAGTTTTTTTTGCAAGATTTTATATCTTTTCTTTCAGTCTCATTTCAAAAAAAATGCATATTAAGTTTGAAACTTTTGAATTGCTTAACCTTTGTTGTGTCAAACTTAAGGTTATAGCTTATTCATTAAAAAATTTTACTCATTGATTTTTAAAATCTCTCTCTCTATATGTGTGTGTGTGTGTGTGTGTGTGTGCATGTATATGTATATGTATTGTTGGAAATCTATTATGGGAAAGTGAGATATTGAGAGGGGGTGAATCAGATATCTACTATTAACTCCATTTTGACATAAATTCACTTGCATAACATAAACATCAAATTCAATACTGAAATAGATCTAACAATCTAATCTGCATCCATCAAATTGAAACATAACACAAAGATTTTGGTTACCCAGAAACCCTTGAAAGGTAAAACTGGGGTGGGGATGACACCCACAAATCTTCACTATTGCAATATTAAAGTTTGCTTGTTAGGGCTACAAAGTTTTGATCATAAACTAATGATCTACCCTGTGAGGGTTCTGCCCTACTAATAGCTTTAAGACTTATATAATGTACCTTGGTAAAAGTATTTAAACTTACAACAAAGAAAGCACTCGATTAAGAGATTTACTTAGGCCTGTTAGGACCACTTTGTTAAGAGATTTGCCCTAATTCACCTGTTAGAATGTCTCAGTACTTGATCCTTCAGTTTGCACTATGATGTTGATAACATATCTCTTTCCAATACTTATTTGATCTTCTCAATCAGATATATATATGTTATGTCCTTCACTGCCTTACTCAGTCACTTTTACTTATCTCTACCTATATCAAAATGCTTCTCTATTCTATATATGAGATCCTTCATACTCTTCCCATACTCTTTCTCACCATACATCATTTTAGGGTTCAGATCTCATCTTATATAGACAACAAAATAACTCCCTAGATCAGGATCAACGATCTAGATTTTCTACTTATGTCGCTTAAGCAATCCCTAAATCTGATTGGCTACATAGATTACATAGGGATCAATGATTACAAATCTAAGGCAAAATTACCTCTGTGATTTTCTCAACAAACATTAAATATTGTATAGATGTCGGCCAAAATGGTCTACCTCATTGTTTGTGCCGTTACAAACACATATGTCAAATCTGGCTTGCTTGATATATGAAGTCGTTGACACTTGGCATTAACTGTTCTTCATTTACAGGTGCTCGGCACTGATATATCTACACAACTCAGCATAAACTACTCAACTATTACTGAAGTACTTGGTGACCTCTGACTTGCTCGGCAGTAACTACTGCTCGGTAATTTTACAAGATACAAGTCTAGACATAACTCAACCTTTACTAGATGGCTCGATCACAGTGATGACCGACCAACATTGCCTAGAAAATAACTAAGTGTAAGACACTAATAGACAACAAAACTTCAAGATCAACAATCTCCCCCTTTAACATTAGTGGCAAAAACACTTTGTCATGACATTTACATTACATTACATGAGTACTTAGTAATATATATATATATATATATATATGTATATATATATATATGTATATATATATATATATGTATATATATATATATATATATATATATATATATATATATATATATATATATATATATATATATATATATATATATATATATATATATATATATATATATATATATATATATATATATATATATATATATATATATATATTGCACAGTAATATGTCATACCATGATATACATTCCTTCCCTATATTTTTCTGTATGTAGCATTCCAGTTCACTTATTCTTTTATGTCATGTCCTCGTGTCATTTCACATGTTCCTGCTTTGAACTTTGTCATGGCATACATTCAACCTTTATATATTCTATGTCATATCATTTCCCCCTTATTTTTGTCACTTGAAGTTGTTGGGGTGTAGGGGTGTTAAAGTATTTATCCAAAAATGGTTTATGGAGCTGTATTATCATACCTAATGCATTGTCCCATCCAAACCTTACAGACTCTAAAACCTGTGTCTTTATTTCTAGCTAGGTAGCTATATCCACTAGACTCTCAACAATAGAGAGATGAGGGTCTCTCTGCACTAACTCCTTTATCGTGGCTAACTCCTTCTGCATAACCTCAAGATGAGGTGTCATCATTATTTGGATTAAAATTAGCCTTGCCCTTATTTTTCCATCATTAGCTATCAACTCGGCTAATCTTCCTTGTGCATGCAACAATTTGGTGAAGTGGACGGAGCTAGAACTTGCATCCATGCTTAGTGAATGACCAACAGACTTTAAGTCTAATTGTAGTTTATCTATCGAATCCTAATTATCCTTAGTGAACTCTTCAACATTACATAACTTCTTGTACAGAGAATGAGCATTCTGCACAAATTCCTCTAAGTTTGTCGCTAGGATAGAAAGTTCTACCTATTTCACTGCAATATCAATGGAAACTTTTTCTAGTACCTTGGTCTCAAACTTTCTCTCAGACCACTGCATAAGCTTATCATTTGACTTGTTGTCAACACTATTCACCTTCTAAACAATTTGTATTAGTTGCTCCAAGATAGGTGTTGACTCATTCACATCATCCATTTCAAAAGCTTCAATAAAAATACCTTTGATCTCATGCAAGACTTGCTTTTGTTGATGCTCCCTTCTAAGCTCTTCTTGTTTGCTCTTCTTCTTCAAGAGATCTTGCAATATCTGCATTTTCTCATATGTTAAGTTATCAGTGTCCCACTTAGGAATCACTATAACTTCATCGAGTGTAACCTGTGTTCCAGGTGATTTCTCCTTCTACTTATGTGATTTATTCCTCGGTGTATTCTCACTCAACAACTATATAAGAGCTTTTATGGCCTCTTTCTCCTTATGCTCTAGTTTTTCCTTTGCTATCTCTTCTTCAATCTTTTCCTTTTCCTCCACATGAGGACTTGCTATGACTAGTGCAAACTTATATGCTTGCTCTTTATGACTCTCCTCGGCTTGTTCTTTCTTTTCTTCCTTGACAGGTGTATTCTCAGGTGGGATTGTCGACTTGTCTTGTTTCTTGGCATTGGTACTTTGTGAGGCTTGATGTTCAACTATGACCATATGAGGGCTTAATGGTGCAGTGTCCATAGTTGATGTACTCTCAATCCTTGGATAATCTTGTACCTAAATTAGTACTGGATTGGTGCTCGGTAGAAACTTATCTGAGGCTGCCTCGACAAGTGTTTGTTTCTGAATGTCCTCCTTAGTTAATAAATTTATTTTTATTGGGGTATCCTCAGTGATAACCATAATTGTGATCACATCCTATGATTCACTCACTTCTTCCTTTTGTCCTGCTTCTTCCTTTGCATTTTGTGGTTCATCCAGATCTTCCTTGTTATCCAGTTCCACTTTACTGGATGTGCCTTCAGTCAGTTGTGAACTCTTGTCAACTATTAGTCCAAAGATAATCTTCCACAATCTTGTCCTTTGTTGCACAATATCTTCAACCTTGTGTTGTATAATAGAGTATGCTCGAAGCTTGGGAATAAACATGTTTCTATACTGCTCCATATATTGTTGTATGTAATCAGAGGATAGATCAGGCATGATTTGAGCTAGAGTGCTCTCCCTTATTTGTTTTTCAATCATCATGGCATACTGCCACTTATGATCTATTATTTTGTAAAGCTCATCAAGGATAAGATTCCCCATCTCTAATGGTGTCATTTTGAAGTACACAACATCTCAAGCATAACCTCTTCCACTTTCTCCTTATCCTCATTGCTTAATTTTTCAAACTTCATATGTTTAAAGCATGCTAATCCAACAGTGCTCTTGATATTGTGGCATATCTCATCCACAATCAATTATCTCCTTTGGGATGGTGCCTTCTTCTTGGTATCCTCATTGGTATCTATTTCCTCATCATTATCATCCTTCTCCAAGATTAGCTTCCTTCTTGGTTTCTTTGTTATGTTGCTCAGCACAACCTTAGCCTGAACTGGTTTCCTCTTCCCTGATGCAAGAGTATTTTTCTATGGCTTGGCAGCTATGGCAGTAGAAGTTGCCCTTATTCTTGATCTAAGTACTATAGGAGGAGTGGGCTTTGGTTTATGTAGTTGTTTCTCACTCATCTCAACAACTAATGCCTTCTTGCCTTTCTTAGTGATTTATGTCTCCTCCTCTTCACTTCCTTCTGATTCACTAGACTTATCCTCTCCTAACCCTTGTGTTAGCTCAAGAGGTGCATTTTCCTCTTCTCCTTCTCCTAGCATCTTCTCTAGGTTCTTAACTAACTTCTTTCTTTTTCTCTCCATGGTTGCAGATTTCAACCCCATGGTTATCTTGGACTTAGCCTCCTCATAAGTCCCAAAAGTTTTAGCTTTTCTATAAATTTCTTCATCTAATAGGGTAGTTATGGTTGTTGTTGTCTCATCTATGTTGACCTCATCTAATAGTGATACTTAGTATGCTTAAAGTTTATCTCACTCTTTTTTTTCCTGGAGTGTTGGTATCGAGCTATAAGAATATATTCTTAACATCATTATTTTTTATTATTTCAGACCACTGCTCTTGCTGAAATGTTACTTTATTCTTTATTCTTAAAAACTTTTTTAACATTTTTATTTTGCCAGTTATGTCTCCACTTATTGCAGTATAAAATATTACCAATTTTATTTTTATATCATTCAAACGGTTCTAGCACGTAACACATTATTTCATCCAGAGAATCTCCTTAGAAAACCTGTCGGCTTTGTTCTTTGGTGTCTTGTCCATTGTCTTATTAGCATCCTTTAGTCTGCTACGTTTCATAATGTTCTTAATATCTTTCTGTTATTATTAGAAGTATTCAAATTTGGCTCTTCCAATAGTTGCTTCTATCTTGAAGGCTCGCACTCAAGCTACGAGAATAGCTCTATATGTTTCTTTTATGTGTTTTGTTTATCTCCTTGAGCTGACCCTCCATTATTTCCTCTTATATTTTAAACAACATCAAGGCTATTAACGTTTCATCTACCCTTTGCATGTGTTCTTTTTTAACTTGATATTGATAATTTTGCGGCAGTTTCAGTAATCTAGTTCCTAACGTTTTTTTTGCTCCTTGATATTTGACTGAATCTACCACTTTAGGAGTGGCAGACCCACCAAATTAATTATTGATAACATTAAAAGTTTAATAAGTTTTTTTTTTAATATAAAATAAAAGTTTTTAATATTAGTTTTATTATTTTATGTATTTGATTTGTTCTTATGTTACTCTTCCTTTCTTTATTTCAAAAGAAAAGTTTCCTTCAAAGTTTTCATCAACTTCTTATGTATAAATAAGAGTTTTATAGATTTAGAATCTTTAAGCATCTTCATAATCTTTAAAAAGTCTAAAAGTTTAAAGTTTTAAAAAGTTCTAAAAGAAGTTGAAAAGAAGTTTTTTTTAAAGTTTAAGTATTAAAAAAATTCAAATAAGTTTTTAAAGTTTTAAATTTAATTTTTTTTAATTGTTTTATAATATATTTAAATAAATAGAGTTTTATTAATTTTTTTTACTTTATTAATGTTTTATTAAAAACAAATTTAGACAAAATATATATAATATAATATTTTTTATTTAGTATTTTCATCTCTTTTAAAGTTTTAATAAGTTTTTCAAAATAAAATAAGAATTAATAAGTTTTTTTAATATAACATCTCACATTTTTATGATTGCTCATGATTGATCTTACTTAAAAGTTTTTAAAGATTTTCTAAAGTTGAATTATTTTATGATACATATTATGAGTTTCTTTTCATAGTACACTGATTTGTATGAAGGGTAGATCTTAACTATGAGAAATCTACTTGTGGTTTTTCTATTCTTTGCTTCAGGTGATATATCATGGACCTTTCCAAATGCTACATTGCAGTATAATAACTGAATGCATTATTTTTTTATATCTATTGTGTGGGTAAATGTGAGATTATGGTTTGATAAATAAGTATTGAAATATTTATAATTGGATTTTCTAAGTGTAGGGTGAACTGTGATGTTTTTTATTATGAATCTTTAACAATGATTTTGTGGCTATTGGGCTTGTTAGAAAATTAACCTATGTGAGCTTGGACTTGTTACAAGACAATGTAAAACATATTTTGTCGATGCTATGAGTTGTGATTATATGCATTAGGTTGGCCTTGTGTCACCCAAGGTCATATGTATTCTTGAACTATGGTGTTATAAGCTTCTCGCTTACTCCTTGTTTAACATTCTGTTAAACTGACTTTCTCGTTAAATTAATTTTGCACTTTCAACTGTCATGCACTTTAAACTGATTCACACTTTAAACTAACTTCACTATTGCTAATTGATTGCCTCGATCCTTGCCTTGTTCAAATCTCTCTAACCTCTTTCTTCATTTATTCATTTTTTTTTCCAGATTCATGATTTTGTTCTTTCGAATATTTCCATGGCGGGCACATCCTTTCAATATTCACACTTGTGTTCACCTTTCATGAAGATTTTAACTGATATCAAATAATTTATGGTTGTTTCTCTTCCAAATGTTTCTTATTTATCTCAAATTATTTGGGTTTATGAGTTATCTTATACTATTGCCTTCATTATTCAATGATTTATTCAATTTTACTATTTATGCTTTTATAGCATCTCTTTATGCTCATGGTAGCAGTTTATGGTTTCATACCATTGGTTTATATGAATTTTATTTGATCTTGTGTAAGTTGCATTGGGAGCCAATTTTTCAAGGTTAACTATGGTGGACCGAACAATTTTAACTGACTCATAGTTGCCTTATATGGCCCGTGGAGTATCCCTCCATCCTATAATTGGTGTGCACTTACATTTGTTCCACTTTGAAAGTATTATTTGGTTCTATTTTGATCCACTTTGTTCCTTAGTAAGAGGATGATATTTTATCGAGCTTTCCCCTCCATTTGGTTCTACATATTAATTTTGATGATTATGGATTTTTCCCTTCAATTTGGTTCTACATATGCAGTATGATATTTTATGGAGCTTTGTCCTCCATTTGGTTCCACATTTGAATGTTGATATTCGTGAAAGTTGATATGACCCATATTGATCTTTTTCCTCATGGTAAGGATATTGCTCTTGAAATAACTTTTGACGCATGATGAATTTCTTATTTGAAGGCAATATGTTGTTTCTCCTCATAAACCTTTCCTTGATATGCATCAATAATCAAAATCTTGAATTGATCTAATGCTTAAGGCACATGTTCTATCATTGTCTCTCTTACATTTCTTTGATAATTATACTAATGTGACAATTCTCCACATACTTCATTTCCTAGATTGTGGGTCATGTAGGTGATGGAGTCGCGACCCATTCACTTGTAGTGAGATGACTCATTAGTGGATTGTCTATATCCATGTGATTGACACAATGTTGGTGCAGGTTTCATTAGTTGGCCTTGTCTGTGGTCATTTGTGCATTAGTGTGTTCCTTTTATGAGAGCTTTATTATACCTATCATGTTCATTTTGAGATTATGATTTATATTAGATATCATGTTAAATCCATTGCATGTTGGTGAATAAACTCATTTATCCTCATCTCTCTTAGTTACTCTATGACCGTTTCTTATAATTATTAAAACCAAAAATATTTACTAACTTGTCTATACAATGTAATTCTACTTGTGGATCAGTGCCTTGTTGTTTGTTCTATGCCTCTTTTTTCAAGTGCTCCATCAAGGCACATTCTTGCTTTTTCACAAATCTTATGAAGATGTGGCTATGCTTCCACTTGATCACATTCAAAGGACTCATGTGCTTCTATTGGATCTACAAAAGTACCATATGACTTGAAGACAATCAAATTACTTCACCTTGAAGATCAAGTTGCAATTTTTTTGAAAATTGGGTTTGATGCCCCTTGTTGTAAAATCCCCAAGTAAAGATTAGAGGAGGGTGTTAGGATTTATAATATTTCCTTGGTTGTATTATTTAAACAAGGATAAACCAAGGTATTCTTCGTGTATTTTTGTCCTCTAGTCCAAGTAGGAGGACAACTCATACTTTGTAATTCCTTTAATAAGGAAATTAGTTTATTCCTCCTTAAGAGGATTTGGACACTTGTTGCACACACTTATGAATGGTGGCATTCATAGACTTGGGAGTTACATTCTAACTCCTCTCTCATCTATATTTAAGAGATGCTCCTCTCTCTCATTTCTCATGATGAAGTTATTTTATTGAGCATATTGCTCTCTTTCTCACTTTCTCTCTTCTCTCTCTCATTTTAGGCTATGGCCTCATTCATAATGTCACAAGGGGTTTTCTTTGCTTTCCCCTTTCAAAATATTTGTCTCATTGTTTGGATCCTTGGAGCATTCTCATGGTTATGGTGATTGATCTTAAAGCTATGTCTCACTTTCAATAGTTATGGTAAAATACCTTCTTACATTACACTTTCTTGGGTTCTTTCCTTAACTTCTTTTCATTTTTTCATACTTCTAACAGTTTTGATTACAGTAATGAATTATTTTGTCAATTCTCAGTCATCTTGTGCTTACAAATAACTATATTTTCTTCCTTTATATCCCTAGATCTTGCATTTATCAATCATATTTGCACAATCAACCCTCAATTACAATGAATGATCATTTCACTTACTTAGTTCTTAAGCCTTCTTGAGCCTAGTGATTCATCTTCCTTCCAATGCAATATAGGAGATAGGCCTAAGTTCACTAGTTTTCCCATTTGAACAAGCAAGTCCTATTTCTTATGTTACATTTTGGTGAACCCAACTCATAACATTTTCATTCTGATTTGGATATCTAGATTGGTTTCTATCCATTTCCATTATCAACTTTAGATGTAATCATTGGTAAAAAAAAAAGACATAAAAATTGTGCATTGTCGTCTCTTTCATTCTTGCATTTCTTTTTTTATTTTTGCATGTATCAAAACAATGAAAAGTACAAAAAATATTTCATTTCATGTATTTTTGTTACATTTCATGTATCTTCATTTTATTTCTATGTATTATATTCTTTCTTTTCATGTTGCAATTTTTTTTAGGGATTTGTCTCAAAATGATTCTATTGATTTTGAGTTTAAAAAGCATGCTTAAACTAACTTTTCTTTGCATCATGTTAGCTCTAAAAAGAATCAATTTAATGCATGCAATTTTTATTTGGATTCTCTTATCTCACCATACACCTTTCCCAATTAGTCTCCCCCTCATAAGGAGATATTGGTGCAAGAGTATTTTTTAACCCTTCTCTCTGTTGGGATTAAGATGTCTCAACCTTAAAGTCCAAACATGTTAATTTTATTATTTATTTATTTTTACACCCACTTTGGAAGCCCTAAAGTTAAGGAGCTACTATCATAAGTTACTATGTTGGAGCTATAATAGATTTCTATAATGATTATGATAGTTACTAGTTTGGTGTAAGAGTCATGGAGAGTTAATGTCTAGAAATTGATATTTATGGTGGAGTTCACTATTGATAAGTGGTGTGAGGTAGGTGATGCACATGGAAAGGTGGCCATTATGGATGAGTTATAATTTTTTTCATTAGAAGTTTCTATGTGCAACATGTCATTGGTTTAGCAAGTTCACACCGCATACCTCTTTGGAATTAGAGATGGTTTTGTAAACCATGGGCCCTTTCCATTTGTGTTGAGCTCTATAAATATGTTGCTACTTAGTGTATTTCATGTTGTTAGATTGGATATCTTATAAGGAGCATTTATGTGCCGAATATGCTCTATAATACTTTGACGATGTATTTACTCTTAATGAGCATTGGCTCAAGACATTGTATTGTAACTATTGTTATTGATGATAATACAATTGGGTCTAGCTTTTGGAGTGTGGATTTTTCTTGAAAGGGTTTTCCCATGTATATCTAGTGTTGTGAGTTTATTTGTTTAAATCTGATTTTATATATGTGTTTATCTAGTTTGAAATAGCTTAAGGGTTTGTAAGAAATTTTTTGCATCTTCTCTCCTATTGGATTTAGCATTTGGAAGCATTATTTCACACTTGGATTTCTTTCAATTGGTGTCAGAGCTTGGCCAACTTTGTTATTATTGTTGGGTAGAAGGGTTTTTTGTGCTAATCTAGTTTTGATGGGAGTTTTCCAGAGGCATATTTTGTAACCTTATTACATGTTAGATATTGCAAGCACATCTAGTAGAGTCAAGATGAATAAATTTAATGGAAGAAATTTTGAGTTGCGGAAACTAAAAATGGAGGACATGCTTGTAGATAGAGATCTATGGGTTGTGGTTTTTGCAATGAAATCCTAAGCTACACTACATGATGAGTGAGATAAAATAGATCAGAAAGCCAAGAGTTTAATAAGACTTTGTTTGGTCGATTCAGTGCTCATGAATGCCCATGAAGAGAATACTGCAGTTGAGTTTTGGAAGAAGTTTGGTGATATTTATCAGGGGAAATACTTGGTAAATAAGTTATTCCTAAGAAAGATTTTGTAATCTCTGAGGATGGAGGAAGGAGTGTTTGTTGCAGATTACTTGAATGCATTTAATATGCTATTTACTCAGTTGAATTATGTTGGTGATAATATTGATGATCAAGATGAATGTATTCTTATATTATGTTCTTTTTCGAACTCATGAGATCACCTTGTAATAGTCATTGGAAGCACAAAAACCACTTTCAAATTGGAAGATGTAGTTGGTTTACTATTATCTGAAGAGATGCAAAGAAAATATTCTAGGATGGATAAGGAGGCCTTGGTTGCTCATGGTAGAACAATGGAGAAAGGAAAGAAGAAGGACAAGAAGGGTAAATCCAAGTCTCTAGGGAGATCTAAGTCTCTTGGTAAAAATTTCAAGAAAAAAGGTTGGAACCGTGGAAAATCTGGTCATCTTCAAAAAGAGTACAAGGAGGAGAAGAAAAAGAAAGGTAAAAAGGATTTCTCTAATTCTGACTCTAAAAAGTCCTCTCAAGATGATATCTAGATGATTTTGTTGCAGCCTTGGAAATACATGCATCAAAAGATGTGTGGTTGATAGATTCAAATGCTTCTTTCCACATGACATCTCAAAAAGATTTATTTTCAAAGTATGAAGAGTTTGATGGTTGGAAGGTGTATCTAGGTGATAAATCTCACCTAAATATTGTTGGTCATGGAGGAGTCAAGATCACATTCTTGAATGGTAGAGTGAATGTAGTTGATGGTATATTGTATATCCTTGGTTTGTCTTGAAACCTACTTTCAGTCAGCAAGCTTGGCGATGTAGGCGTGCACATTATTTTCTCAAGTGGTGGATGCAAGATGAAATAGGCTCTATGGTGATTTCTAAGGGTGTTCAAATTGGATCCTTGTATAGGCCAGATGCAATAGTGCTTCTTTGAAGTCCAAGAAAAGGGCTTTGGATTCTTCATCCTCACCATCAGATCAAGAAAAGAAGAAGAGTGATGTTTCTACATATGATGGTCATGCTTTCTAGGTACCCAAGGGTGAGATGCTTTGGAGATGAAGCTCCCATCTAAGAAGACAATGTTGTGGAACCAAAGACTTTGTCACATTGGTGAGAAGGGTCTTAGAGCCTTATTGAAGGCCTTGGTGATTGTAATATGGAGTTTGACTTTTGTGAACATTGTGTTTATGGTAAACAACATAGTGTTTCCTTTTATTTAATTTCTCATAAGTCTTCCGGGGTTTTGGATTATATTCATTCAAATATGTTTGGTCCAGTTAATGTTCCTTCAATATCTATATTTGTGTACTTTGTTTCATTCATAGACAATTATAGTAGAAGGACATTTATGTATTTCCAAGGAATTTAAATCCTTGGTTGAAAATTAGATTGGTAGAAAAATTAAGTGTTTGAGGACTAACAATGGTGGTGTGTGTTTTATTCAACAAAATTTGACAGGTTCTTTAAGGATCGTGGAATTGAGATACATAAGACAAATCCATACACCCCACAACAAAATGGAGTTGTAGAGAGGATGAAGAGAATCTTGATGGAGAGGGATAGGAGTATGTTGAGTGGTGTTGGGATTGAAAAAATGTTTTGGGCTGAAGTTGTAGCCACTATATGTTATTTAATTAACATATATCCTACTTCAACACTTTTTGAAAAGACACCCATGTAGGCATGGTCTAGCAAGAATCCCTCATTAAGACACCTTAGAGTCTTTGGTTATGAGGCATATGCCCATGTACCAAATAAGAAAAGATCAATATGGAGAATATGGTGGTTAAGTGTATCTTCATTGGCTATGGTGTCAATGTGAAAGGTTACAGTGTATCAGAAATACCTTCATAAGATTAGATTGTCAATATATCAATTCAATTATGAAAAATACAACAATTTAGAAGCTATTGAATGAAAATAATGACAATAAGCATCATGTGGCTCTTTAATTAAGGATGCTAATGAAATTATCTCAACAATATTTTATTAGAGACAACTCTAAAATGAGAATTAATGCTTAAAGATGAAATCTTATGCCTATCTTTTCTCAAAACATGCTAAATTAAGCTTTCAAATCAAATTTACTATAATAAGGATGCAATTCTAAAATGCTCATGGGATCCGTTTCTCTTGATTTTTGCCTTCTATTTATAGATTTCTCCAAGCTTAGGGGGTGGAGTTAGTTTAATCATGATCAAGTTTGGGTTAAGTCCATGGTTTCAAATGTTGAGACAATCCAAATATTTTGACCTCAAAGCTTGGGACAATGAGACAAAATGAGTGGTCAAGATGCATTCTCGAAGTGAGTGATTGTGATTTAATTTGGCTTTTATCCATTTGAGCTCAATTCTCAATTCTTATTGGATGATGTATAATTCCTTCCCATGTGATAGGTGATAAATTTTAGGAATTAATTAATTGATTTATTAAATTTCTTTAGCCAAGTGTACCCCTTGAATGGGTTGGATTTGATTTAATTCAACTATATAATTAATTAGATTAATTGCATAATTAAATGATTTATTTGATGTAATTCATCCTTTTTAGCTTTGATTTCAATTAATCTTTGATTTTGCTTTGGTTTCTCACATGAATTAGCCTGACCATTTTTATGTGTCTACAAATGCCCTCTTTGAATCAATGTGCAAAGTGCATTGGTTCAAATAATGTTTGATGTATGATTACTTGATTCCTAATTCGATCTTGATGACACAGATTCCCTAAGGAAACCCTGATTGATTGACGATGATGCTGATCAATATGATAATGAATCCTAGATATGATGCTTTATTTAAAAAAGATTCCCTGATTTCGATGCCCCACTTATGAGATTGAAAAAAATTATGCTTGATGATCTGAAACATATTCTGATTAAATTGATGACAATATGGTTGCATAACCCCTCAGAAATTAAATAAAATGCATTTTGGTGAGAGATATTTCCGTTTGATCATTTTTCCAATACTTTTGCATTCACTTTGATTTCATTTTCAATAATGATGTGATTGTTTTACTGATAGGAATGCCCCTGTTCTGGCTTATTTTGGTGATGAATTTTGACCCTGGGTCAAATTTTCTATTAAATAGCCCTTTAAGGTCAAATGGCTATATATAGGGGGTAAAACGTGAGTTTTACTATTTATTTTTACTTTTCATCTTTTTTTCTCTCTCTGCCCCCTCTCCACATTCAGCGATGGTGTCCTGATTCGTGAGCACAGATTTGAGCAAGGTCATTGATACCAGTGTCCACATGAATATGAACCTCCAGTGAGTACCCTAATCTACTTTATTTGTCAATTTAATCAGTTTTTTTTTGCAAAAATTTTAAATCTTTAGGCGTCAGACCCTTTTTTGTTTGCCACCTTTTTCAAATAGCACATACAATACTTTTAGTAGTGTGTACACATATGTTTTAGCACTTTCACATCCTAAAATAGTACATTTGATTGATCAAATGACGCTTATAAATGGATGCCCTAGGTAGGTTTAGCACTTTGATAGATTAAATAGTGCTTACAATTAGGTCAGCGATTTTTAAAGTTTTAGTAGTGGGTACACCCCATTAAAGTAGCGCGTTCAAGCTAGAATGATGCTTACAATTCATTGTAGTGTGTATGATAATTTGTGTAGCATGTATAATCAAAATAGTATCATGTATGTGTTTTGGCACGTACAAGCTATAAAATGACGCATAGAGGTCTTTTTGCAAATTTTATTGATTTTGATAGGCTTATCTGATTTGAATGATTCCCGCAATCAATTGATGAATGAGATCAATTGATCCTATGATGAAACAAGAAGTTTGATATTAGTTTGATCGTGTTTGATGAATGTTGATTGTAAATCCTGGTTGATTGGTTTGATTTGGTTTGATTGTTTTATGTCTTCTTTGAGTAGAATTCTGAAAATTGATGATGATGACAGTATACGATTCTGATTGAATTGTGATAATTTCCTATAAATGATTGATTACATATAATGTCACTTGATTCTGCAATTTCACCCTCTGGAACCTTTATGTTTGAGGTTTATACCCATGGTCGTTGGACATGGTGGATGATTTGAGCACACCTGAGCGACACTTGATTGATTGATGCAGTCTTTCTTTCCTTCTAGATATGCCTCAATTCTGAGTGAATCAAGGTCTTCTCATTGCTATGATGGAGCGTTGGCACTCTAATCATAACACCTTCCATTTATCACTTGGTGAGATGACGATCACTCCAGAGGACATATACAGGTTGCTTCAAATTATGACACATGAAGAGATAGTATACTTTGATCAGGTATATGATGGATCAGTTTGCAAGCGGTTGTTCTGTGATCCCACCATTGGTGGTGAGAGCATCCCTTGGGCAAAGTTTATTTCTTTTTTGATGCTTCCTACAACTTTGGGTGTCATGATCGGTAGGTTCCTACTACCAGATTGTAGAGAACATGGATTCACAGTTAGTTGGGGTCGTATCCTTGAGGATATGATAGCTCAACCTCATCATTTTGATTGGGGC